>JAMAGK010000016.1:0-574393 GCA_023626135.1 Talaromyces sp. R2412
CTACTACTACTACTACTACTACTACTACTACTACTACTACTACTACTACTACTACTACTACTACTACTACTACTACTTCTACTACTACTACTATAAAGCTGATAAGAAAAAGAAAACGATCATTATGACTTGACTGACGTGTAGGTAAAAAAAACATGTATAAAGAATGGAAAGAAGGAAGGAAACCCCAATAGTGTTCCCTGCTCTCCGCCTTCCTATGCAATGTACCCGTATTTACAGTATAGAAAAGACAAATATAAACGCACTCATTAAGTGATGGCAAGCTTAATAGAGACCCCATTCCACCGGCTGCTGCTTCACGTCGCCGTTGCAGTTCATATCGCCCTTGGCGCCGACCAAACCGTTCCAGGAAAACTTTTGGATCGAGGTGTTGATTATATCGACAATGTCCTGAGCGCCAATGTGATAGTTGATGTTCCCTTTGATGGCAGTGCCCTGGACGCCAAAGTGGCAGGAACCATACTGCACCAGCTCGTGCTGTGATTCAATCGCATTCTCCACCTCCCACTCACCCTGTGTGCTCTCGATGTTCTTGACAATCTGCTGGCAGTCGCTGATCTTCGGGGACGCGCTGGTTGTCTGGCCGACAAACGTTGAATCGCCGCAGTCGCTGATCGCTGGCTGGAGGTTGCATGGGTAGAAGGGAAGGGTGTTCTGCTTGGCGCCGATCGCGGTCTTGGCCGTGGAAAGGCTGCAGATAGGGATATTGATGAATCCCGGAGTCGTGATGTCTTGATTAAACATGTCTTCCAGAGTGGCAGGATTGGTCGGATTTGTTATACCGTTGCTGTTTTGCTTCCCATTCTGCTCGTACGTCCGGACGGCACCGGTGACGATGTCTGCGAGGGTGACGTTGCCAAACGAGCCATCCAGGGACTTGACGCCCGGCGCGGCCCCTAAGATGTACTGTTCGCAATCCTGACCTTCTACACCCTTCGAGCAACTGGCCTTGTTAACCGCATGAGGATAGACCAGGAAGTACATGTTGTTATTGTAGCAATACCCAGAAACTTTGATATCGTCGCTGGGCATGTACGGGGAGAGCGCGTCAGTTGTGCCGCATGATTCGCCCAAGTCGACGATGAACGTGGCCGAGGCCGACACATTCCAGAGCGCTGGGATGGCAAAGGCGAAAAATGACTTGGACATACTCGCCTCCAGGGCAGCAAAAGTCCCTTTGTCGTATTTTGTGGCTGGCTCAGCCTTGTGGCCGTTCACGGCGCCTGAGATGAACCTGCCGTCGGAGATAAGATTCGTGAGCATCTTGATGCCATCATCGCTACCATCAAACAATTTCTGCAATGTCAGCTCGGTCGCATTCCCCCAGCCAAAGACGACTTGGCCTAAGTACTGGGAGAACTTAGCCTGGTCCTGGGGGGTCCATGAGCCTCTGCAACCCGTGTTAGCATGAGTCAATGCCTTAGTAGAGGAGAAAACGCGGGAAACACTGACGGGTCTCCTGGCTTTACTATAGTCATCGCAGTAGCTACTCCTGTTCCAAAACCCGTAAGGCCCATGACGCCATCTTGTAACATGCCGAGATTGAGTGAGTTAGCCTCGACAGAGGGCAATTTGGACATGACTAGGGAGAGGAGACATGTAAGCAAAGGAAACTATCAAACAAGAAGAAACAGGAGACGGGGCGCACGCACAGGCATTGAAAAATGCCGAAGTTGTGAATCCAGTAACTAAATTAATTGTCGCCATCAAAATCGAAAGCCACTGATGGTTTGGGGGAGGAGGGACTGGCGCGAAGGTGTCTTCCAGGTTCTGGAGCGCCGGACTGACGATGTCGCTAAAGGCTAAGTGCAAGGCGTCGATGTAGGTGCTGTACATCTAAATGCGAGGGCATCGGTGGTTAGCATTGGGGACAGATGGGAGGTACGTGGTCTTTTGCGGGCTCACCTCGTGCACAATGACCATGGAGTTCCAGATCTCGAATCCGGCCGGCCCAGTGTCGCCTAACGACATGGCCTGGCAGGTTTCGGTCTGTTCGCAGTTGCTAAGGGGCCCATATACCCCGCAGTCGGCGCTATCAGGGCCATAAAAGGTGTTAGAGATTGACGCCGTAAAAGTCATGCTTAAGTTTTCTCTGTCAAAGTCGGTCCAGACATTGATGGCATCCTTCCACGCATTTGGGCAGCCCATTTCGTTCCACCGCTCCTCTGGCGATAAGTCCTTTTGATCTGACACGGACTTGTCGCTACAGGTCAGCATCGTCCAGTTGCCGGTGCGGTTACCTTGCGCATATGGGTCCCTCCCATCCTTAGCGAGGGAAATAAAATCATTCCAATCCTTGCTTGGAGACGGTGCCGTGTTGTACTTTGAGAGGTCGGAAGCCCAAAGTGTAGATCCGCCCATTCCCAGTCCCTGGTACAGCTTCATCCGTTCCGCCTTGATATCCTCACTCATATATGCTACCCAATTGTTGCCATAGACCAGAATGTTGCTGTTGCTGTCTTTGTCGACATAAGAGGCTGTAATTTGGCTCTCCCTACTTTGAAGGTTATTTTTGACACCGTTTGATTGGCCTGTGCCGAGAATTTGGTTAATCTCAGCGTTCGAGATGTATCCAGAGGTGTTCGTGCAGATACCCGGCTGTGCAGTCGAATCTATCCTAGATCCGGTGAAGAAACAGTCCGGGGTGTAGCAGTTGGAATCGGCCATGCCGAATGAGCGTCCATAACTGGAGACGCCCACAACAACCTTGCCTGAGGGTACGCCGGCTTTGGTAATCTAGACGACAGTGAGAATCTCTCGAGTGAAGGGAAAGAAATAAACTAAAAGGTACGAACCATCGACAATGCCGTCATCGTTTCGGTCAAGTTCACGTGGCTTCGCAGGCAGTTCCCAGTTGGACATCCTTCTTGCGAGTAAGAACTGTTGTAATCCCACTACAAGCGATAATTAGCAACAAGAAAGAACCTGGAGCGTGCGTGGTACTACTCACCTGGCCATGGAGATCATAGGCCATGAAAACAATGTAGTCTACCACCTTGCTGATCTCCGCAATTGGAAAACCTTTCAAATACCAATAGGAAGCAGGGGCCGCAATCGACAATGACTTCTCACCAAGCAAGTTCTTCAGCTGAAGCAGGAAGGCCAAGTAGTTTTCGCCGTCGTCTGGGTTTCCGGGTGGGACACCAGGGATGTCCGGTGCCTAGAGGTGGTAAGTATCTGTGTGCCACTTTTTTCCCTTGTCAGGGCTCGCTTATACGTACACCAGGGTACTCCCAGTCAATATCGACGCCATCCAAATTGTTGTCTTTAATGAAGTTCGCAATGCTCGTGGCCATAGTTACGCGGTTGGCAGCAGTCACGCCCTCTCGGAAGATATTATATGTGTCTGGATCAGTGGAGAAGGCCCAACCGCCGAACGTCAGGATGCGCTTGGGCCCCGATAGGCGTTTTAAATTATCAAACTCGTACGAGGTGAGGGCATTACCAATATTCACCGAGTAGTTTTTCGCATTCAAAGAGGCAAAAGAAAAGTGCAAGTGGGTTATCGAGGAGTCTACTTGGCGGATATCCTGGTAGAGGCAGGCCCGGTCAAAATTAAACGCTTCATAATAGGCGACGCTCCGTTGTGTGTCTGGCGCAGCGCTCTGCACAATGTCAGTACCGCAGTTGGAAATACATCCATTAGTACCAGGCTTGGCTGTTCCGGGTGCTCCAATGCTCGTGTTGGTGCAAAACTCGGCAGTGATACCACACTGACCCCAGATATTGCAACAGGCATTCAGCGGGCACGGGTTAAGATCGGCAAGAGCCGTCCCATCCGTCGGTGCCACTGTTCCAGGCTTTGTAGGACCGCAGACGGCAGCGCTGTTAACCGCGGGCATCGGTGGTGAGCCTGAGCTGAGACAAATATTAAGCCCGAGCATCAAGTCGTTACAGCCTTCCCAGCCCCAGGTATTGCTGTTATACTTCTCCAGGTCATCATTGGATAGGCTATTTGCTGCACCGATGGTCGAACACGAATCATTAGGTGCCACCGTGTACATAGCACACGATCCATCAGAGTTAGGGGTTGGCCTGAAATCGGGTAATATACCGGATGAGCAGCACACATGCTGGCCCGGCACAAGACCCCCACAGAGATTTGGGTCTGGGTTGTACTTGGTGAAGTCGTTACCGGAAATGCCACACTCAGAAGCCAAAGACCCACAAGAATCGCCACTCTGTACCCTGATGGCCGTACAGTCGTCGCGTTTAGAGTGTCGGGCCCGACGATGTGTCGAGCCAGTGACATTCCGTGAATTAGGTGCGGGTGTGGTAAAGTATGCAGGACCACTGATATTTTGAGAAGCATGCAACGGGATACAGTCTCCCTTAGACCATTCCTTGATGGCGTTCTGGATATGAGAAAATGTGCCTTCGCTACTAGCAAAAAAGCCAAACGTATGGTCAGCATCATGGCTAGGACCACAAAGCTGCACAGCCACATTTCCGCTATGGACTTTTAAAGACTTGATGTTTTGGTGCAGATATCCAAGGGCAAATTCAGCAATTCCCTCGTTCTGCAGGCCCTTTCCGATGTAGATACCAGCAGCACCGCCATCACCCTGAATAAACAGATTCGCGGAGCTGTTAGTAGGGCCGTGTCCGCTGGTGAAGTAATTACTTATCTCCTGTGCTAGAGTCTGGATGGTGTTCGGTCTGAATGTACCGTCCGTCCACCATCCCACCTGATATGTGGTGTTCGTATTGTTCACAACGGCAACCGGGCGGGTTTGTGTAGTAAGATTGGTCCAATCCTGGCCATGAGAAGAGCAGGAATAGATCCGGTGGTTTCTTGCCGAGTCCTCAACATTATCATGGATATTAAATATCGAGAAAATGATCTGGTTACAAGACGCAGTTCGTTCTAGGCTGTTATAGACAGACCAGTTTTCATAAGAAGCCCCTGAAGTGTGACAGCGCGTTGGACAAGCAGCATCATTTTCGCGGTAGCCAGGGCTTACTGGCATCCTGAGCGAAGCTTGAGGTGATGCTTGCCCTAAGGACACAAGGGCAAGGCTAATGGTCCCTAGGACTAGATGAGGCCAGGAAAAGACGCGCATTTGGTCTAGTGTCCAGATGAGCCGACCTTAATAGAAGATGATAGAATGAAAAATTTACCTGCTGGCACATCAATTGATGTGATCTGGGACTTAAAAGATGTCGTCTCTGGGGCTTTTATATTTACTTCCTTAATGATTCAGCTTCGGATCCCCCAAAAAAGGTTCCTATACGAGAATACGTAGAATAGATCTAACCTTGCCCCGGAAAATATGCGAGCAGACTCACAACCATACCTTTCCCCAGAAAATATGCGAGTAGACTCATAACCAAGCCTTTCCCCAGAAAATATGCGAGCTTTGCCACGGTAGTGCCAACTCAATGACGTTGGGTCCAAGGCTTCAAGCCCGGATACAATCATAAATGGTTATTACTACTAAGTTAAGATCCTGTGGAAAGTCAAAATGTATGAAAAGGATGACTGATCTCGGGTCGTGCTGACTAAACTATACTGGATTGTGCGGATTTGAGTTGTTACTGCGGAGCTAATGTGTTTACTATTTAGTACGGAGTAGTATGTACAACGACTCATGAGCAAACCATATACCAACAAAGTAATATCCGCTGCAGGTAGATTTTCCTGCTGTAACTCACCTGCATGGTTGCATTGCTAATAACAGCAAGTCATTTCCAGAACGGCATGATTAATCCTTTTCCCCGCACTCCACACAAAGCTGGCTTCCGATAATAACATTTAGTGCCTGTCGAGCACAGCGTCTCCTATTGGCCGACGTCTGTGGTAAATACCTCGTGCGAGCTCAAGAAAGGAGCTGCATTGTCTTACTTGAGCCTTCTTCTTACGTAGGGCGTTTTCTTTTATGGTATTTCTCTCATCTTGCAGCTCAAGTAGTAGCTATTAACGGTGCAAGCCAAGACTCGTAAATAATCCATTACATGATAGTAGTACAATAAAGTCTTGTCCAACAGAAGACTACGGCCGAAAATGATGAAATTCATCCCACGAATTGCGGCCATCGTAGTTCAACAGGTCCGCCACATCTAGGTTCGCTGTCACATTCGAAGTATAGCTATTATTAGCAGTAGCGCAAATACATGCTTTTATTATCTAAAGCCGCGACAAAATCTAGTGGCTACATACTGACATTGGTAGTGAAAGAGACCTTTGCGTTCTGGTTTAGACAGCTAATATTCACCATGTCACCCGAAGATTCCGAGCAGTTTCCCGTGCCCAAGGACCAGGTAAGCTCCCACTAGCCTTGGATACCACGCAAGCTACGAAGTACGAATATAGCCAAATGCATAGTATCACGGCCGGAGAAGGTGGAGCTGGTAATATTCAGGATTGCAGTAGTGATCTCGTTGGGGTTGTCGTCAGCGCTGATGACGGGGAAATGAAACTTTGACTCAAGGGATACTACCAGCTAAGGCGTTTGAGGATGGCAAGAACCGCAAGTATGAGAGCGTTTGTATTATTACGCGGGAAGACTAGGTCGAATTCCTGGCGACTAGAAGAGCGGCGATACACAAACCCAACAAGTATGGATTGACTCGGGACGTGTTCGCTTTTTTCTGGGGAACAGTCTGAATGAAAACCGGACTGTTGCCCGCACCTAAGTCAAAAGCTCAGGCAATAAGAAAAAACCGGAAAGGAGAAGTACGAATAGAGGAGTGCTGAATCTGCCGCCGAGTCATGTGAGCTAATCAGTCTGAGACAGAACCGAGATCAAAGGATCCCCCCCAGTATCTTATTGTCGATCAGATATAGAATAGCTAATCTCCGTGTTTGGGAAACCCCTCTCGTATCTTTAGACCTTGGATCCGCGCTGCGCTAATGTAGTCAGTGGATCATGATTAACATGAATTCCAGAGCGGGTTAGGCGTCCTACGGTGCCCGCAGAGGGGCATGAGTAGTAGCCGCAAGCTGTGATTCATTACAGGATTGAGTACGGAGTAGAAACTGCTGCTAGCTAAAATCAACGTGATCCATCCACGCGTTACAACTTTCCAGCCTCCACTTGCGCTACTTTGTCTTTCTCAGCTCGAACCCACGGAGTGATGACATTACCAACCTTTTTTTTCGCAACAACGACCTTTCTCGGACGTGTTCCGGAATTAGAGACATCGCCGGGAAACCTGCTCATTTGCGCCAAAAACTTCATTTACATTCTCCACATGATCGTTTCGGCGGCCTTTGCACTCATGAAACTGCTCAAAAAGCCCGTTTGCGCGACAGATCGACAATGACAACGGCTAGTTTTTATGCAATGGGGCGATTTTCTGTGTCCGCGTGGTCGACAACGACCGACCGGTGCGCCTGGCCGACGTGATTTCTCAGATGTGAAACGTCGGCAATCTAGGCGATGATGCTGCTATATCTGGGCATCCGGAGCCGCATGAGATCGTATAGACTCAGCATCGAATCAACCCAACATAGCCGACGTGATCGAGCCTCAGCCGGAGAACGCACTCAACGACCCCAGCCTAATGCCCTCGATGACCTTTGACGACAGCGCATTAATGAACCGGGCTAATTTTTCGGATGTGTTTGACTCACTGAACTGGGTGTTTGATGGGATTCCCAAGTCTTTTAATGGGGCGCTTGGCATGTGTTTATTCTCCCCGTCATGCATGTGACAAAAAAGAGACAACCTGTTTGATAGGTACCAGCTGACATGCATGCAGATGATGTAACTGACAATATATTCTAAATATCTACATCAATATGCATATGTACACACATTTTTCACCAGCATCGAAGAAAATATAATCCGGGAGAGAATGATTTGGAAGAGACGGTTGCCATCCTAAATTTCCCGCGTCGAATTCTGATATTTCGCCCTCATGAGCGTCTAATAGCGGAACAGATTCTTCATTCTGAGTGGATGACCAAGTAGGCATGACCTAGCTTGAGCAGCATCTGCGTGGAGGTATTTCTGGTTCGCCTTGACTGTCATACTTTCAATGTTTTATACTATTGGTTGACATCAATGATAAAAATACGAGCGCAGAGTGTTGAGGGATGCCTAAACAAGTAGTCATACAACGAAAATCTGTGCTTCGAGGATTCCCATCATATCAGAGGTCTCGGCCAAATGTTCCCTTGCCACTCTTGAAGACCGTGAAGCCCTTTCTCAAATAATGTTCACTCTGAAAAACCTGCTATGTAATGTGCTAGAGAAATGAAACCTGCACCTGTCTGTTCCTGCCATTGCTACCATTCGCCAACACGAGGCTGTCCGTCGCATATTCAAGTTTCCTTTGGAAATTCATAAATACGAGTAAATAAACTCAATAGAACTGACAGGACTATTCAGAGAAGTAAGCCCCTTGCACCCATTGAGTGACCCCATGCTCGGTAAAATTCAACCTGCCTCACTGTTCCTTATGATCTAGTTGTTGATGATTGACTTACATACGTACTGCTTTGCACCAAACGCCATTGACAAGATAGTGGGGTTAATGCAAAAGCTAATTGATGAACACGAAGCATTTTGATGCCTGAGGCATGACTATCATCTTTACGGGTTCCGTGGGAAAAGTCTTGCATAAGCTCGATATCAGATAAACAAACAACAAATCCTTTGTTTACCCGTCACCACGTGATAACTTGATACTGACACAAAACAAAGAACCTACGTACCTTCCCCGTCAAATCTTTTTGAGATTCTTTGCTCGTTGGCCAATGTATGTACGCAGAACTGGTCGGCGCGGCAGTTGCGTTTTCGTGGAGTGCGAGGCATCGTTAGGTCCTACGTGGGTCTACTATCATGAAAAGTCATTTGCCCCATGCCCTAGTGTGGTGTCTGCGTGGTCATCGAATATGACTTTACGATGCATCGTCACATAACGCCTCAATGACTGTTTTAACAAAGTTATCCACTGTCAGTTGCTTAAAAATTCGCAGGGTTACTTCGGAACCAATCGACTCATAAATTTGTATTAAGAATAAATATATATTTTTAGTTACAAAAAGTAGTTATGAAATAAAGACGTTTTTGTGGTCCAGTTTTTCCATATTTTCTCTTAGATTTAGGAGAATTTAGGCTAGGGTTCAATTTTACATTTGTCTAGACTTTAAGATCGCTTAAGACAAGGAGCTGTGGCAGCAGTCCAGAAGGCCAAATAGAGTGTCAGGTTCACGTGCCGTTCAGCCACTTCTCGCCCTCTGTTCTCTTCTTCCAGTGCTTGGTCTTTTTCTTTCAGTGCTCGATCCTGTTCCGCAACCCGGCGTTTTAACGCTGGAATTTCTTCTGCCTCTTGCATATTTGTCAGAAGCAATTTTCAATGAACAGTGAAACAACACGAGGCGAAGTCAACATATCCGCTGTTTAGCACTGGAAACATGTAACTTTTAATGCTTGTACTCATTACACTATTAGGCGCAGCAGCCAGCAGGCCATGGGTCTCAATCGCGTAGCTGAGGCGCTTTGCGAGAATTGACTCCAGTCTCGACTCTCCAGGACCTTGCCTAGCTTGTTGAGTAGTGCCACCGGCCGGTAATCTCGATCCTCGCCGGCTTTGCGGAGAACCACGGTTATAGCAGGCGTTAAAACTTGAAAATAATCTCACTCAGAGCCTCAACGACCTTGGGAAAGCCAATCACCTTGTGCCACACCCTGTTTGAGATGCCGTCTCCGCCCAAGCCCCGGCCAACTACGACTTGCCCACAAAATATCTCAATCCTCATTGAAATACCCGCCCTTGATGCAACTTGGGAAAGGTATTTTAACCAAGCCAGAGGCGCTTGGGGACTTTTACATGAACATCAAAATAAATATTTTTGGAAGAGTGCTGGTGGATCTGGTTCTAAAAATCTCTTCAAGTTTTTCTGTGAAAATATTTACACATTTGAAGAAGTGAGAAATGAAAGGCAGAACAAAGAAAAAGATAAACGAAGAGATAAAAATAAGAGGATACATGAGAAGATATATGGGGAAAAAGGGGATTTGCGTGGATTATAGCGCTGCTAGAGAGATATTTTTCGGTGCTTCTGACTTTCTTCTTTTGTTGGGAGATTGTGTATTTCCTTAGATCTACGAGGGTGTTGAAAAAACTGATGATCCCGTGGGCTGGGATTCACTTATGCTCTATGACACCTTTACTGGCGCCGCTGCGCTATCCTTGGGGGTTAGTAAACTGGTCTTGGTCAGAGCTTCGGATAACTATATAATCTTTCAAAACAAGGTTGCAAGTTTAAAAGATGTGATAGGTATATCGAAACTTTATAAGCGAATCAAGCAGACGTGGCTTTGCCTCACACGCGCGATGCTCCAACAATACCGTGGCTGGTGGGCATACTGGGCTGAAACGGGGTTGGCAGCAGAAAACTCCAAAAAGGGGATTCTTTTCACGGGGTCATTCCTCGAGCCATAGAGTATTTTGTAGCCGGCGACAGATCTTGATTCGGCGCCCGAACTCGCGCTCCTGATCGCTATTGCCATCGGCGTTGTCGCAGCGGCTCCTAAGGTCAAGTCTTTCTCCAAGGAAATGCTGCTGCAGCGGCGTGAAGCCGAGGCTGGACATTTCCGGATTGCTTACTTTTTGGCCAAAGCGTTATCGCTTGTGCCACGTATGGTGCTGGGCTGCTTGCACTTTTCGACGCCGTTATTCTTGTCGTCGGTTTTAGTGATTGACTGGTGGCCAACCTGCTCTATTTCTACTGCATCTACGGGCTGGCCAGCATTGTCAGCACGCTCAGTCGGCATGAGGACGCCCATTTGTTCGCGACCATGGTCAGTCTGATCGTCGGGATGCTGTCAGGCACGGCGCCGCCGTTGGTCATGGTGAAGGAGTGGTACTTTATTGAGTGGCTGGCCGAGCTTTATTTTGGGCGGCTGGTGGCGCCGTTTAGCTATCTTTACGATGTCGAGCTGGCGGCTTTGGTGACTGGATAGTAGATACCACCTGGATTGGCTGTGGCGCAACATGGCCATTCTTTTTCTCATCGAGACCGACTACCGGATTGCTGCCTTCTGTGGGATGGTGCTAGGCTGCTAGCACACCGGGCGCGGAAGTAGTCAAGCATGGTTTCTTCTTTCGCCTCTGTTCTGTAAGTTGTAATTAACTTCTGTTTTAGCGGATCCCGGAGGATTATTATGTGACCAGAGTCACCGGACAGAGTAAACTGTAAAACGCACGGAAGAATATTGATCTCCGGTGCGGAAGTTGTATTAGCCAATTGATCATGCCAGGAGGGCGACAACTGACTCGTACTCTTCCAGACGTGGCGTGGGCATTCCTTCCAGAACAACCTCGCAATTAAACTCCGCAGCTCAGAAGGATCGTGTACGCAGGCAATAAGTTATATGTTATAATGATAATACTACTAATAATACTGCGTACGCCGTACACACTACGTAGTAGTAAACACTAAACAATAATCGCAGGCAAGCAGACAAACACGGAAAACAGTGTAAACAGCGCAAACAGCGCAAACAGCGCAAATAGCACAAACCACACAAACAGCACAAACAGAGAAGCGGCCACACGTGATGTGAGTCACATGGGCAGGCCGGGGCCAACCAATGGTTGAGGCCGCCAGTGCGGGGCCATGTGAGTGCCACAGAGTGGTCAAACACTGGACGGTGTATCCGTACGGAGTAATTACTCTGTAGTCTGTACGGACTCTACAGAGAAGACAGTGACACTAAACAGTGGACGCCTTTCCCCAGCCCGCCAAGCCCTGCTAATACGTAGTAACAATAAGCCCGGGGTCTCCAGAGTCACGAGTCACGCACGAGTCACGAGTTTGGTTGTTTGTTCCACCTTCCCTCCCGCCTTTTTCTGTTAAGTCCTAACCATGTATCCGTAATACGTACTCCGTACTACTACTATGTAATATTACTCAGTAGTAAGTACGGAGTGCGAACAGGGAACGAGCAACAATAATAAGTAATAATAATACCTGCCCGCTTTTCAATAATCTTCTTTTATTATTATGATAGATTGCATTTACATGCGAAACACCAGATATGACCGGGCACTATAGCATACTCCAGAGCAACAGAACAAACGGGGTAATTAATCAGGATCAATAACCCGTCCATGTGACGGATCTGAGATCTGTGTTACTGCGACCACCATGCCACATCGCCATCAATAATAATTACTGGTTTGGCTCAATAATCCTTCGTCGCAGCCCGTCGCACAGGCGCCTGTCATCCTCCAGCCTCAGGGTGACAAACACATGTTTTGGGCCCACTTCCACACTGCAGCCCTTGGCTAATATGTAATAACTTACCGAGTATGGTGGTCTCCATCAGTCGCTTGAGCATCAATAATCTGGACTCTTCCTCCATGGATAGCCACAATTTCTGGGTAACAATAAGAAAATACCGCAGGATTTGGAATCAAAAATGCGCAAACAAAGAGCCTGCCAGACCGCTTCAAGGATTTTCGCAGGACCATGTGAAAAATCCGCGCTACGCTGCGTGGCGGCATACTCTAGTCCGGTCTCAGCACGCTTACCTCGTACTTTGGCGGAAAAAATTAAAAGATAACAAATATCCATTGATTCCCTTGCCTCTATTGGCTGCACGAATGAGCACGCCGCTTTGGGCGTCGGCGCCCGCTGTTTAGCCCGGACGCCACCACGGCCTCAATGGTCGTAGTAGTCTATAGTTATACTCGTCTGCAGCCTAGCCCCGCCAATAAATATTGGTTCTAGAAGCGAGCTAAATGGCACCGAACCGGGCGGCAATTTACGCTAGCCTTTGCAGGTTGTAACCCTCCGGCCAAAAAGACTCCAAAGCTTGACCACTTGTGGATCCTGGGGATGTGCTGCCACCCCGGGGTCAAATCCGGAGAAAACGCGGTGGCCGTCCCTTTAAGAGCAAGCTGACTCGCCCTATCAGGACCTTTTCCTTGCTTGTCTTCTTCCTTCTTCTTCTCACCTTTCTTCCCCTTCTGCTAGCCCATCAGTTGCAACATGGCGCAACCTAAGGTCGACGTGAGCCCGCTTGAGTCGGTCGGAAGGTACTATGAGCTTCCCCCTAGCCTCTATATGGACGTGCTGTTACTCACTATTCTCTGTCTAGAAACGTGCCCGACGAAAATGAGAAGGGCTATGAGGTGCAGCACGTCAACCTCAATGCAAACGTCAGCGCACAGTGAGTGCAACCTGCCTAGATTCAGCGTCGACATGCCTATGTGTGCTACATGCTGACAACATACAGAATCGAAAACCCTCTCGCCCACATTCCCCGCTCTGTGCTCTTGTCCAATGTTGAAAAATTTGCCGTGGACAAGAACTTGACCGAATACACCCAACTGCTGAAGAAGGGTGCCTTGGTGGCCCAAGATCCAGCCAGCTACGAGGCCATTTCCGGGGAGTTCGCATTGACTGATACCGAACTGAACGTTCTGCGCCGAGAGGTCACCCACAAATGGAGCCATCCTGGAATGCTGTACTTTACCATCATCCTCTGCTCAATCGGTGCCGCTGTGCAGGGTTGGGATCAAACCGGCTCGAACGGTGCAAACCTGAGCTTTCCCGAAGTCTTTGGTATCGGCGGAAAGAGTAACCGCGACCAGCTCCTAGTTGGTTTGGTCAACTCTGCCCCTTATATTGGAACAGCCTTCATTGGGTGCTGGATATCCGATCCACTGAACAACTTTCTGGGCCGTCGTGGTACCATCTTCATCTCGGCCATCTTCTGTCTTCTTCCTGTGATCGGTTCTGCCTTTACCCAGTCATGGGGGCAGCTATTTGCTTGTCGTATCCTCTTGGGAATTGGCATGGGAGCCAAAGCCTCGACAATCCCCATTTTTGCTGCCGAAAACTCGCCTGCCACCATTCGAGGCGCTTTGGTCATGTCGTGGCAGCTTTGGACAGCCTTTGGCATTTTCCTGGGCTACACGGCTAACTTGGTCGTTGCCCATGTCGGCAAGATTGCATGGAGGCTGCAGCTTGGCTCTGCTATGATCCCGGCTATCCCGCTCCTTTTTGGTGTTTACTTTTGTCCCGAATCCCCCCGTTGGTTGATGAGTACGACTTCCATCTTATTTAGCCCTTTTTTAGTGATGCTGACTCGAGCCTTGTAGAGAAAAACAAATACCCTCAAGCAATGCAGTCCCTCCTTCGACTTCGATTCGAACCCATCCAGGCTGCTCGAGATCTCTATTCCATTCACAGCCAGCTCGAACTGGAGTCTGAGATTATTGGAAACAATAGCTACTTCACAAGATTCGGCCAACTGTTCACCATTCCTCGTGTTCGACGCGCTACCCTCGCCTCTTTCACTGTTATGATTGCCCAGCAGATGTGCGGAATCAACATTATCGCATTTTACTCCTCGACTATCTTTGCCAATTCAGGCTTCGGCGCATTCCAGGCGCTGTGGGCTTCGTGGGGCTTTGGGTTGATCAACTTTCTGTTTGCCTTCCCCGCCATCTGGACAATCGATACGTATGGACGACGGACCTTGCTTCTCTTTACTTTCCCTAACATGGCCTGGTCCCTCTTGACTGCCGGGCTCTGTTCATTGATTAGCACGCACCTCAAGGCCCATTTGGCGCTCGTGGCAATGTTCATCTACATTTTCGCTATTTTCTACTCCCCCGGAGAAGGGCCAGTGCCATTTGCCTACTCTGCCGAAGTATTCCCCTTGTCCCATCGTGAGCTTGGTATGGGTTGGGCAGTTGCCACGTGTCTCTTCTGGGCTGCTGTTCTATCTATTTTCCTGCCTCTGATGCTGAATACCATGCAGACTGTCGTAAGTTTCTCGCCCCGTCTATTAATCCCAATTTCCATGAGGCAATCTGACTTTTACTCTTCTCTTAAAAGGGTGTCTTCGGCTTTTATGCCGGTACAAATGTTCTCGCTCTGGTCATGATCTTCTTTTGGGTCCCCGAAACCAAACAACGCACTCTGGAGGAGCTCGATTACATTTTCGCCGTGCCCACTCGCACCCACATGCGGTACCAACTCACCAAGGCACTGCCTTATTTCATCAATCGCTGGATTTTCCGTCGCCGCGATGCCGTTCTCGAACCCCTATATCATTTGGATAAGGTCCGCCCGCGCGACGATCTGGAAAGTGACGAGGTTCTCGCAAATAAGAGCCACCTTGAACCCTCTGTCGGAAATGAGGTTAGCACTGTCACCGATGAAGTGACTAATGATAAGACGGTGGCGTAATTCTTTCTAGATTGCCAATTGGTGGTTCATGCACGTTCATTTATGGGCGTCGCAGTGCGATGGAGATCGCCTGTATGCGTGGGTAATGTAAAGTAGTTAGCACAACGAGCATGTGTTGGAATTAGCGTTAATAGCCGCTATCTTTTCAGCTCTAGAGTTTTGGTGATAGACTTCAACTTTACGTCCGGGCAGTTCATTTTAGTTTTTGAATCTTATTAGTTTGGCATCTCTTTCGGTTTTTTCTTTGTTCGCGTTTTGCTCCGCTCTAAACTAGGCACAGTGCTTTGCGGCGACTTTTGAAATGAAGGGAAAATCTCCACTAGTGGCTAGGTAATGCGCTCGCAGGGGGAGGAAAACGATTGAAATTCCTCTTTCTGAGTGTGCTCACCGGTGTAGGTAGTATGTACATTGTAGGAAACAAATTGTCTGAACGGAATAGGAGAGGCGCCCTAGACCTCGGCCAATCGGCGGCTGGCGGTCCGTCGAGGTAACGCCATCACAAAGACCTTGTAAATCCGGCGTTTACCTGCTGGATCTAGGATTTGACGATTTTGTGTTCAGTAGTAGTAAGTAGTACGGTAGCTGGCCGTGGCGCACCATGAATGATGAATGCTGGTACGGCTGAACTTTGTTGTCCTAACTTAGCCTAACTAGCTTAAATACGCCCCTTGCGTTCGGCGGCAGCTTTGGGCGCCGAAATAGTGCCGATCTTGTGCTACAGTGTGGTAATTAATTAATTACTATTTAGTATTTACTACGGAAAATACTACCTCACTCTTGAGTCTCGTCATTGTTATCTTATTTAGTTTCATTCTGGGCAGGATCTGTGGAGTGACGAGTCATTGGGAAATTGTCGCTTGGCTCTCGGAGCATAATTACCATTGGCCGCTGGCTTAGCAAATGTTGGTCTTCGAAGACCTTGATCCCCGCCCTTTGTTCATTTTCTTCTATTTTTCACCCACGAAACCGCGAGAAAGCGAGACGGCGATTCCCTTTGCGTTGTATGAGTAGATTTGGCGTCTCTAAATCGACCCCTTGTGTCCGCCATGTGCACGGAGTATTCACGGTACATTTACCCGCATACTCCAGAGCCTGGCTATGCCGATCACCAAGGGCCAGTGCCCCTTTTAGCTGAGAAACCGTGAAACCAACAGCTACGTAATATACCTCGTAGACTGATACTCCGCAGTAAATTCAGGACTAGTACTCGTACTACGTACCAAAAGCCAGATAGCTGGGCTGTCTGATGTAACCATACGTGTCCTCACAGTCCCCAAAAGGCAATTGATGCACACTCCTCGACTCATGCCATATGTTTGTCCAATCTCCAGGGCCATGCCAAATGCGGGGATAGTGACGCGGGGGAGGAAACGAGCTGCAAGCCATGTGCACAGCTCAGCTTTCTCGTCGCGGAGTAAAATTAATTATGAATTATAAATTGCGGGTACCGCGTCGACTTGATCCTTCAATCCGGGTTCACTATTTGTTCTTAAGTTTTCCCAGCTTCAATTGAGCCTGCGCCATGAAGTTGAGCGCGAATATTTTATTACTGCTGGCAGCGCGTACCTTTGCTAGCAACGCTAGCTCAGGTAATTCAAGCTATGCTGTCAAGCAGCCTCCATTGACGACGAAGTGGACCTATACTGCTGGCACTAATCCGTGGCCGGAGTATCCTCGACCGCAGCTCGAGCGCTCCCAATGGAAAAACTTAAATGGCATTTGGAGGTATGAGAGTGCCTCTGATTTGTCAGCTCTCGACAGCCCACCTTTCAACTCGACCTTGTCACAAGAAGTCCTGGTGCCGTCCTGTCTTGAGAGTGGCTTATCTGGTTTGTCCCAACAACACGCCCTCAATAGTGCCATAGTATTCACACGATGGCATAGGAATCCAAGGGAAAAACACCCTCTACTCCTGGTTCTCCACATCTTTTACCATTCCATCGGAGTGGAAGGAAAACGTTCTACTCAACTTCGGAGCAATTGACTACGAGGCCACGGTATTCGTCAACGGCCACAATGCCAGTTTCCACCGTGGCGGCTATTTCCAGTTTACTGTGGATGTGACCAAGTATCTCACAAGGGGCGAAAACAAGCTGTGAGTATTCGGGTGTTACTCGAGTATTTGAGCACTTTCCAAGGAATCGATTGGCTAACTAACTTATTTCGACCTGCAGCCTCGTATTTGTTCACGACCCAACTGACAGCGGCGACTACGTGATTCCCATTGGGAAGCAGACGTTGAATCCTTCTCACATTTTCTACACCCCCTGCAGCGGTATCTGGCAAAGTGTTTGGATCGAGTCAGCCCCGGTCAACCATGTGGTGCAGCTTGATTTGAGTGCTGATATGCATGGTGTTGGTAGGGCTACAACTCCTAAAGTCTTACATCCGATATCTACTGAAACTTATCCTTTATAGTAAACACCACAGTTCATACATCACAGAGAACTTCAGAGAATGTTGAAGTAGCCATCATTGATGCTGAGTCGGGCAAGACTGTTGTCTCTCACCGAGGTCCTTCCAACCAGGCTTTTCACTTTACAGTGCCATCACCCAAGCTTTGGTCCCCAGACTCGCCAAACTTGTACAACGTTACCGTCAAGCTTGGCAAGGAAAAGATTCAAAGCTATACAGGATTTCGCACCGTAAGCAAGGGAACACTCGATGGCGTAGTTCGGCCTCTCATCAACGGAGAATTCATCTTCTGGTTTGGGACACTCGATCAAGGATTTTGGCCAGATGGCATCTACACGCCCCCAAATCGCGAGGCTATGGTGTACGATATTCAAATGTTGAAGAAGCTAGGCTTCAACATGCTTCGGAAACACGTACGCCTCTCACATCCTTTAGAGTACACAGGAATTTGGCTAACGACCGCAAAAGATTAAAGTGGAAACGGCTTTGTTTTACCGAGCATGTGATGAGCTGGGTCTCATGGTCATCCAAGATATGCCAGCCCTTCGACCTCTGCAGACAACGACCTCCTCGGACTGTACAACAACGACCATTCTTCCCGATGATGCGCAACAGGATGAATTCGTTCGCCAACTTGAGCTTCTCGTAAATCAACACAAGAACTACCCGAGTATTGTGACGTGGGTGAGTAAATTTTTATACAAATTACTATTGATGTTCACTATCGGTACTCATGAGTTACTTTGTGTAGATTATCTACAACGAGGGTTGGGGCCAGTTAATCGAAGGATACCCCGAATTTGCCTTGACCGATCTAGTCAAGCAGCTTGATCCAACACGACTCGTTGATTCTACCACTGGATGGTATGATCACGGGGCCGGAGATTTCAGTGTAAGTAGATCCTACAATGATAATACTATTAGGTCAGTCACTCATTTGTTACTTAGGACAACCATCATTATGCCAATCCTCAGTGTGGTACGCCATTTTACTCGATTGCATCGAGTCCTTACGACCCTACTCGTATCGGATTTCAGGGCGAATTCGGAGGAATTGGAAACAATGTCTCCATCGAGCAGTAAGTTTGACACGAACTAACTAACAGTACTCGGTACCTGTTTACTGACTACCCTCAAAAAGTCTCTGGAACAACCAGGCGGCTATCAACACTATCAATCAGACATACGAAATCGACGAGACGATAGACAGCTGGAATTACCGAGGCCACTTCCTCCTTTCTGAGTTGAAAGACCAAATCACACGATTCTCATGCAGTGGTGGCGTGTGGACACAAACAACAGACGTTGAAGGAGAAGTCAATGGCCTCCTGACATATGACCGCAGGGTTTTGAGGCCAAACGAAAAGCAATGGAAAGCTGATATCCAAGCACTATATGACGCTGCTACCGCCAGGCGAAACTCTACCGTGTCCGCTCGGGGTCTTGGTATCTGGTGATTATCGTGCATTGCGAAAATGAGTAAACCGCCCATACAACGTATGACGGTCTGCTAGACTTGCGACACAAATAAAGATAGCCAACTAAAGCAAGTACTGTAAATTGAATACAAGTGGTACGAGTTTCTAGCGAACCTTGTTTTTTAATCATTAGTAAATACGGTTTTCAGTATTTCTATTGTATTGTTGACTTAAGTGCACGTAAACTTGGTCTTGGGGGTTTCCAAGTCACTATTGCAGAAGTATTCGTATCAGCATCTCTTGTTGTTATTAAAAAATCTATGGTCTCGCTAATTTGTGTCGTTTCAAATATAGGTTGCTGAAGACATATGTAATATGACGCGTCATGCTGCTGGATCGCAAAGAGAGTATATAGATACGTGAGACCACACTTTGCACGGCACAAGTATGCCGTTAACCATTTGTTCAGTACTTAATTATTCCGTCTTCTTGACCGCCAGCAGCTACCCATCCGGCAAGGACGCCTTTGACAGTGTTGACGGCGTTCTGTGCAGCTTCAGCGACTGATCCGGCGGGTGGGCCCCCGGCACCGCCAACAACCCAGGCCACTGGTGCACTGGCTGGGCTGTTGGCACGAAGAGTCTCGACTTGATCAGTCGTGAATGCCGGGCCGAGGATTACAGCACGAACGCCATTGCTGTAATTTCCTGTCCCGACATTGCTGGGAGTCGCAGGGGGGAGCCGCTCAGGATGGCCGGGATCGCTGCTTGTGAAGTGAACAACTTCAAATAAACGATGTCAGCGTCATGTTCAAAAATTTAACATCAATCACTACTTCTTCTTCTCATGTACTTGAAGAAAAATATAAACAATGGAAAGAATAAATCTCAAAGGAACAAGTAGTAAACTTGGACAAACCTTCGTATTTCGGTTGCAGGAGCGCGGCCACTGCAGCACCAGCATCCTCGGTTTTACCAAAAAGAACAACGGGAATCGGACTAGGAAGAGACATGTTTGATATCGTGGATGTTGTTATGTTAGAAAATGCTTCTAGGTCGTGAGGTAGGAAGAGTTGTTGGGCCGGACGGGCCTTTTATAATGAATTGTTTACAAAACCGCTCATCATCTCTAATGTCTTGGTGTGAAAACCTCCGATGAGAAAAACAATATCCAATGAGTTAAAGAAACAGAATTGATTCCGAGCGATCGACAGAGGGGTGAATGCGTGCTCTAATCGCAATTCTAGCTACTTGGCCTTGGTGATAAACCTCTATGAGCTTACAATGGGTAGTTACTACATTAGCTTGCTTTATGTTTCTTCAATTACTGAGAATTAATTGGATAACTATATGTCAATAAGCTTAGGGTTTTATCATTGCCCCTCATTTATTAACAGCCATGCTCTAAAGATATTCCCATTCGTCAGTCGGTGGGTTTTGGACCATCGGCATCATCGGCGGGTTTAAGTTGACGTGACATTCTACAAGGACCACGTTCAACACCAATATGAAATTATCTTTATCATATCCCGATACGGATCAGGATTTCGCTAGTTAAAAGCGATAATATGTCCAATAGGATCATTGGCATTGCAGTCTCGAGTAAGCTGTTTACGTTATTAATTCCATTGACGGGATCGATGGCCTTGATGCCGACAAGATGCGCACCCCTGCCTTTTGAGAAAGGAGGACTACGTAAAAAACCTAACTTTTATTAATGCATAATGAAGGAATAGTAGTACCTGTATCGATTGAGGAAACTGATCACTTGCCCTTCTCCTAGTCTTTCAGTAACATGGATTGATCTGGATAATGGTCTGCTATTGTGAGAGGGCGTCTGGCTGAACAATATATTATTTGATATGTAACGATACAGTCTCTGGTTTGCCAATGCTCAAATATGCCTTTCGCCTGTATATATTATTGAGATGCGTTAGACATGGGATGCCCCGCCGAGGCCGGCCCAGGACATACTATTTATTGACGAGGTTAATTGTCGCTATTTTTGATGAAAATTACTGTTACGAATTACAGGTTTGACATGTGGAGTAGAAAGAAACATAATTCTTATCCTCACTATTTATCTATGTAGCACTGCCTATGCTTGGCATTGTCTGATGTCTGATTTTCTTTTTCTTAGATTTTTAAATAGAAACTCAGCTAGTGCCTTCTTTATAACCTCTTTGTCTGTTGTGCATGCAGTTACAATTATCTCATACTAATTGTTTCACCCCTTATAACTGGCCCCTACTGTTACTAGTACAGATGAGACTGTGACTTGTCCAAAATTTTGATTTATTTCAATCACAGCAATTTACTATATGGCATTGAATTTCTCTTAATTTCAAGTAATAACTTGACTTGAGTATATGTTCCTTTTATTTGACAAGGTTGTTGCGACTTCTCTACGGTTATGGTAGGGACCTTTTAGGCCGGAAGCGACATGACGGTTACAAACATATTCTATTTAAGTCAAGCGATTCGTGACTTATGAAAAACTTGCTATTGAAGAAATTGTATGATATTCACTGACAATATTTGATTATTTTGATCGTGGTCATCACTTAGCGACCACTATGGCCGGACAAGCCCAGGGTAGACTGCCAGTCGCTTATTATCGTGGCGGCACAAGCAAGGGAATTTGGTTCCATGGAAATCCCTTCCAAAACCTATAACTAAGAGGGATAAAGAAATTTTACTCTCAGATTTCTTACAAACCGATGGCATGGGTGGAACAAGGGCTATTTCGTACCTCGAAAACTGCCATTATCAGAATGGGGCCAGGCACCTGACTGACTGCCTTTGCCTCTAACAATTTTCGCCGCCACCGCGAAAATGGCCACATAGAAGCTCGAATATTCCTTGATAATGTGCCATGAAACTATGGCTGGAACAGGGCACTACCTCCTGTGGCCGTATTCCTGGCACCATTGTCTGCTTCGTGCTCGGGGAGGCAGCAAAAGGAAAAGGTTCCGAGATATTCCTCCATGGAGGTATAACAAGCACTCTAATTTGTACTTCAAACTCAACAAGTGGAGGATGCAGATAATCCCTCATATTTTCAAACACAATGTTTCGTACGAATTGCTTGGGGGGTAAAGGTTGGGATGGTTCGTGTGTCGGTTGCGAAATATACGACACTCTTGGCGCAATTTTTTCGCAAAAGTTATTGACATCTACTTATGTTGTTGTCACTGAGGACCTACATACATACCACGCTCATCAATATACCGTATTGGTATATGAGTAAACAATACTTAAGTATAGATTTTGACACCATTATTTACCTGATTCCAGAATATTTTAGGCTTTCTGTGGTTCTGATTTTAGAACCTTACAAGATTTTTGCTTCGCTTAGTAGATTAGATCAATCACTTGCAGTAAGACGTGCAGTGGGATTTTGAGATTTGAAGCCTGCAAATCGGGTTATAAGACTATGTTAAAGTACCACAGTGGAGTAGCGGGGCGTGCAGCACATACAATAGACACCTCAAACAGTAATAAACAGTAATAAACCCGTAATAAATTTAACGTCAAATTGACATATAATTATATTCTACGAGGAAAAGGAGGTTGAAGGTCATGAGAGCGTGGAACGCAGTGTGTAAATGCGTGCTATGCAAGCGGCTTCTAATTGGTTTTCTAAACTTGCCTCAAGCTAAGTAGACACAAGGAAGTGAGAACTATTTTATTCTTTAAGATCGCGACACTATTATTGGCAACTCAGATGTAAGTTTCTAAGATGGAAATCTACTAAGTAAGCTACCAATACACTTGACTTTTTATTTCGGGAAGTTATTCGTAGTAATAATCGCGGAACGCAGTGTAGCGATTACATGTCCAGACATTGTTGCACATAGTGGTAGGACGTCAACTATTTTTGCGGAAAATCGCGCGAATAGTGTGGCATGTTTCACGACCGACAGATTACCTAAGGGCCTATAAAACCACAGGATGAAAGCACTTTACTGAATTCTCTAGCTGAAACAATCTTCTATCACCGAAAATTTTATTTATCACGAATAACCGGCAAAACGTAGCGGAAAAAGAGGCTTGGAACAAGAATGCTATACTGCTGAATATTCCAAAAGTCAAATTACCTGATTACGTATACTACTAGAATTACACACGCCGACATGATATATTACCCACTTAGTGCGACATGTTGACAGTTGCACTGCTCCCAATCCGGAATGTTATTGTGATTAGAAATCGCAGGTTTACACGAGAACCAAAATGTCTTACCTATATGTAGGTATTAATTATAAGACGCCGTTATTGCTGCAATACGCAAATTACAACTTGTTTTGCTCAGTAAGTCGTCGCAAAGTGACTACTTTTACCCTAAGTTCATTGATGGATCGACGCCGAGTGAGACCTATCGACAAGGTGCATGGTTGCCAAGCTATGTTGACTGTATCCGTAGTTTCTTCAGTCATTACGTTACTGTGAAATTGTGAATATTATCATTGGTCATCGTTGATTCCCATTTGTTGCTTGTTCTTTGTAACAAAAGGCCGTAAATCGTCCGGGCTAATAATAACCTGATCCGGATGCCCGGGTGCATAATAATACCCACCTACATGTGCCAACTCGATTCGTCCACGTAAGATATGGGTAAGACACTACGTACTCCGCACTGTCATTTTGTAATTTTTCCTTCGTTCGGTAAAACCTAATCACGTGCTGGAGCAGGTGCCAGGTTTCACTCCGGCGACCAGTGCGGTCACTGCGGTGGATCTTCTCGTCTTTGCTTTTGGGCAGAATTCCCACTGACTGGGCTAGACTCTAGAGACATACGACTCCATCTACCAGATTGCTTGAAGGCGTTGCACCAGGTGAATCAAAGGAACGTAAAAGATAGGATCAATAGGATCAGGATTAAATATACGAAAAGATAATAGCGAAGTCGTGCGGTCCACAAGGATCGTTCCTCTTGGCTGGTTGGTAATTACGGTGGGAAACATATCAATGATTTCATTCGTAGAATGCTCGGATCAAATTCAATAGCCCCTCTCACTTGGCACCCCATTTGAGCATCCTAAATGCCAATGCCCCCGACGCTGCCCAATTGACCTCATGGTGTAAACCAGCTTTCGGCGAATGCCAAACGAAATTTAATGAAAAACGCAAAACAATGATTTAGGTGGCCGTAGAACCCAATGAACTGCCTGCCAGCGCCACCCAGGGACGAACTTCAGGATCCACACGTGGAGAAGAGCCAACGAGCGACGAGATCGATGTCTCAGCTTTAGCGCGCGCCACCCGTTGATCCTCGCAGTCTCCACCTCAGTCGGATTTACGCCGCCGCAGCGCTAGCAGGGCAGCATTATTGTCTCTGATCCGTAGCTGGAGGGGGGGGAACAAGCGACTTTCGATCAGTTACATAATTCTTAAGGCGACTTCGTTGGTAAGGAAGGGATTGCCAAGATTCGCTAGATTTTGCCGTTGCTGGGTTTGGCTAATACCAGATCCTGTCATTATTGTGCTTCAGTCTCAGTCAAGCCTCCCTGAAAAGAATATAAAAGCCTTCTTGATTCCACGCAACTCAACTGAATATACGCAACGCAACAATTTCCAACGTGCCTACTATTTAACTCAGGCCTAGGCTCTGTTGGTATCACCCTCGTTCGCTCATTTGAATATGTTGAAATCCATTTTCGCCCTTGGCCTTTTCGCCACCGCGGCTGTATCTCAGTCTGCTAATATTGGTCTGCCCCAAGAGGGAGCCCAGTTGACAGCAGGATGTAACGAAACCGTTCAAGTGCAGCGTCCAGTAAGTCTAATTATATTGCTTTAGCGGTTTCCAGTCTAAATAGCGTGCTAGGATACGTTGACCGGCTCGAATGAAATTGCAGTTGTGATTGGGATCTCGCCGTGCAAGGATGGAAAATGCACTTCTCCAAGTGCCAGCATGGGCACTATTCTATACCAGGGAGGATTTGATCCGGAGTTCCATCACGGTGTCCAACCTCCGTATCAGAACTTCACTGTCGAGATTCCGAGTTATATTTCCGGTCTAGCCGTGCTCAGCGTCGCACATTTTTCGCTTGTTGGGGTAAAGTCGACTTTCTTACAATTTTATAAAGGAATGCTAACGAAGTGTGCGAGTTATACAGGCTAGTTCCTTACCCCTGATACAGTTCCTCAACCACACAGTCACTGTCGTTTGATCTTTTTTGTCATAATAAGCATGACGTTGGCACACCGACACCTTATACACCCCAAACTACAATTTAATTTGATTCTAATACGACACGATCCATTCGCTCCCACTCAAGCCGGTGCCAAAAAGAAAAGCATAGGTGTGATAGTCTTTTTTGCAAGACACTTAATTTCTTCTTCTTCGCGTCCATCATAGAGGAAACTTGCCCTTATCGCAGAGTAAATAAATTTTGACACAACGGCAATCATTCGAAAAATTCAATCCATTCAGACAGTTAGGTCAAACTCGTTAAAAGGGCATGTAGAGTTTCTTTTGCATACAAATCTCGTGCTCTCGAAATGCACAAGCTGTTTACGAAAGTAAACTTGGAAGTAGACTGAGGCCATGTGTACGCAATATGCCACATACACATTTAGCTACTGCTGAAACCACCACTAGTTGAAATCGAGAGTATAATTCCCATTAATTTACCCAGCTATCAATAGATTCCGGTACATGTACGGTCATCCAATGTTCGATTTGTACGGCACAAAGAAAGGACCTTTTCGCCACTTATCCCAGGTGGGTTGATCCACACCAGAGCAGGATTGGTCACCAGATTTCCTTATTTCTCCGAAAATCATGCACTTGCGTCTCTGCTGTTGAGAGAGTGACCAGTCTCGTCAGATATACTTCCATAATCCTAAACAAAAAAACGTCCTATTGGTGGGGGGTGAGGCACAGACAACCAACGCTAGCACATATCCGGAAAGGCGCCATCGGATGGTCGGATGGTCGGAGAAAACTGCTCGTTTAAAGCCGCGCAACAGTCAACTCTATAGTAATCCTCATCATTGATATTGGCGATTGCATAGAGAATTACCAGATTACCCATCGTCCGAATGCCGCTTTCACAAGGGCATGGTGCGTCACCCGAGCCGGCGCGGCCTGTTCCGCCTCTCAGTCGGCGAAGGGACAAGCCTCAACTGTCGTGCACATTTTGCAGAAAAGCCAAGTAGGCTCTCTCCCCTGACTATTGAGCTCAGTTCCTTAACTAAATTTTCAGGTTGAAATGCGATCGTGGCTTGCCTTGTGACTCTTGCTCACGCCGTGGTCTGTCACTGTCGTGCGCATACCCAGCATCCGCTCCTTTGCAGAGTGGGAAAAGAGTCATCCGACCTTCGGCGGCGATGCACGAAAGAGTCGCCCAATTAGAGAAGCTAGTGCTGTCGCTAAAGTACCAGGATAGTTCAAACAATCGTGTGTCGTCTATACGAGCTCCACCGCAAGACTTCGTTTCCGATGTTTCACAGTTACCCAAGAGTTTTGGAAGAATTGGCCTAGAAAACACCGAGACAACCTATGTTGAGGGATCGCACTGGACAGCTATCCTTGATAACGTAATAAACCTTCCAGCTTATATGAGGCTTTTCAAAATTTCCGGCTAACTCAATTCCTTTGAAAGATTGCTGAGCTGAAGGATTACTTCGACGACACCGACGTCCCGGAGACTGCCCGTATGGTGGGCAGTGGCAGCATGGGGAAAGAAGGAGGATTTCGAAAGACTGGACCCGCACTGATTTTAGGGAATTTTCAGCGCATCGATAGGCCGAGTATAATAGCAACCATTCCACCACGCCCAACCGTGGATAGACTGGTGGCCAAGTACTTTAACTCGAACAACATTAACTCGCGTCAGTCATTCCATTGTCTGACGATAAGACCGCTCTGAACTCACTGGTAAAATAGTCTTGATCCATGGACCAACTTTTTTAGAAGAGGTGAGAACAAGAAAAACATATTTATTCCAAAGTGTTCGTATTTGCTAATGAATGAACCTAGTACCATCAATTCTGGGAGTGTCCACAAAAGACATCTACGATGTGGATCGGTCTTTTGTTTAGTATAATGTGCTTGGGGGCATCAACCGAGAAATTAGAAATGTCTCTGTCCAGCTCAAGCACGTCAGACATCCTTGACATGGAGCTGTTAGACAGTATTCACACTTACCGCCTTCGCACTGCCCAGTGTCTTTCTTTGGCTGACTATACCAAATGCGTGCCGTATACACTGGAGGCTCTCTCGCATTACTTGTCTATCGAATACTTGAACTCTGCCGAAAGCCAAACTGGCACATGGATCTTGATGGGCATCATCGTGCAAATTGCGGTTCGAATGGGCTATCATCGCGATGGATCCCACTCTCCTCGGCTTTCCCCATTCCAATCTGAGATGCGACGCCGAGCCTGGGCTGTTATCTTTCAAATTGATTCAGCTGCTGCAGGCCAGTACGGTCTTCCCCGAATGATCAATGATTCTCAAGCAGATACAAGGGAGCCCAGAGACGTCAACGACGACGCACTTAGTCGTGATATGCTTGAATTGCCTCAGGCTAGAGCAGATTCCGAACCTAGTAACATTCAATTCTTGATCATGAAGAACAGGCTGATATCAACATTTAATATGATCATTGACCTCACTGGGTCGCCAAAGAAGGTGGCTTCGTACGACGAAATATTGAACCTGGATAAGATACTCGAAGACCAGTTTCAAACGATGCCAGTATCCTTACGTGTGCGGCCAATGAGTAGATCCCTCACAGATTCCCCTGAAGTTGTTGTGAGTAGGATGTTTCTCGCATTATCCTACTATAAGTCTCGCTGTATTCTGCATCGGGGATATATGATAGCAGCCCAATCAAACGGTCGCTATCTATATTCCCGAAAATCATGCATTGAATCGGCATTGGAGATTCTCCATATCCAGCTAAGTTTACATGAAGAATCCCAAGAAGGAAGACGTCTTTATCGTGAGAAATGGAAGTTCTACTCTTTGGTAAAACATATCTGGCTTCTAGCAACCACTATCTTATGTGCCGACCTTGACAACAACCTTCGGAAAACCCGAAGCCGATCTAAGCACGAAGATGACTTGTCCGAGAAAACAGTTCAAGCATTGAAAAGGTCGTATTCTATCTGGCTTCAATCCAGTGATATGTCTCGTGACGCACAGAAGGCTGCTCAGATGCTGAGAGTGGTCCTGAATAAAGTACCAGGGCTATCGCCGCAGGCAGAGGATTTATCATCGGGAGGTGCATCCGTGGCCAGTCACGATTCTGCTTTTTTCTCGATGGGTTAGTTCGCACTCCTCTCTTGTCCAAAACAAGTCTAACCTGTCTCAGACCCTTCGTTCTTGACAGACACACAAACTTCAGCCACCAAGTCTTCTATACCAGGGTCTTGTTTAGATTATGGCCCATCTTTTTCACTGCCATTCCTCGGCGGTTCGGAGGGTGAGGATACCTTCAATCAGGTAGGTATTTATCTGTCATATTTTTCGCCAACAGTTTTCTAATAATTAGCCAAGGGGGTATGGGACTTTAGTGACTGGACTGGTCAGTCTACTATGGACGATATTTTGAAGCAGTCTGAAGACTGGCCTGGGTTAGATCTACCATAATAAAAGGGGTCAATATTAATTTAACAACACTACAAGTCTTTTTTTCAGCTAGAATAAAAATATTCTTAGCTTTTCTCAATAATAGATACTTTCTCAAGTACTAGCTATCCGGGAATCGGATATATAGAACCCATAAAAGTTGAAAACGTCATTTTAATACAACATTGACGCTTGGTGCGTTTTAAGAGTGGTGTTGCAATTGGTAGCGAAATGGGGACTACATGTAACTACAACTGCCTCAAGATGTAAAATGGGAAAACGTAAGTCGATCACTGTCTCATAGAGTTAATGTTAATTTGTCGAGAAATGCTTTCTATTTCTGATTTTTCGCTCCACATAATCGGCGGTTGCTCAAGGATGCGTAACTTGCCCTATAGCAGGGTCTCAGCGAGGCGATTGCTTCATTCGCTTCATCAAATAAAGATCGTTTTGAGAGTATCTTGAAAAGATTTAAAGACACTTCTGAACCTAAAGCAATCAAGGTAGTGGGAATCCTAGTTGGAAAGGCTTCTTACAGATGGGAAGAAAGGCTTCGGCGATCAGCCACCTGATCACATTGTCTTCACCGCCAGTGAACTGCTTCAGTATCGTGAAAGAAGTGATATCGACCTAGCATTTATCCAGCGAAGTGGGAGGGGTCCCTCGTTCGCACCACTACTTCTCGGGAAACTTGCCCCTCGTTTTCTTAAGGACCATTGGTCTCCTTCTATGACCTTGACTGGCGGCAAACTTGCGGGGGGAATGATGCCACAACACACAGTTCTCCCATCATATGTCGCCGGAGCCGAGGTTATGATTCGGATTCTCGCACTTGACCTAAAGCTTATTCGGGTCAATCTTGTCATCCCCGGTACAGTAAATAAACTTTGGGGTTCTGCTCCAGCGTCTATAGAAGACGCCTTTAGTAAGAAAATTGCTTTGGGTAGGGTGGGGAGCGTGGAAGAGGCAGCAGAATCATACACTTATCTGCTGAAAGACACGAATTTACAGACAGTATCATTCCTGCAACGGGAGAGAGTTTTTCATATGACATATGAGAAATATAGAACTCAAGGGAAATTTTATCAAAACTACTCAGAAGGAGATTTCAAGTATTCATGTTCAAAGATATATGACATGTATTTCGTCGACAAACATGCAGTGAGGTTGCTTGTGCAAATGTTTCAATGTTGCCAAATAGATTAATTTATACTCCTTAAAATTATTTGACCTAATTTTTATTTTTTGATAATTTCTGAATAATACATCAGTCAGTATATGAACATTGAATCCAAGAATTTTTTACTCACGCCGGTGAATCTTAACTCAGCACGTTTTCGCGTGCCAAAATGCAGTGGTTTCCAGGGGAACAATGTAAAAGCAACACTCTGAAGCAGGATCAGAATCGTGACCAAAAATATTTGTTCCTAATTACTTACAGTACTGTAGAGTAGACTTGATGCGGCGGCATATCCAAGGTTCATGGACATAATTTGCGTCTCCAGTGGAAACGCGCCGCCGCGTATGTCACGGTCTGTATAGATTCAAAAAATAAGGACCGAGAAATTATGAAGTCGCCTTACTGAATTCTTGCGCCGAAATTGCTGAATTGGCATAGCGACGATATGTGTTGGCTACATGTATGTATTTGAAGAAGGCCAGATGGAGGAACATAGTACCATTGTGTAACAGACAACGGAAAGCGTTAGAATTATCTACGATATTGATGGATAAGAGGTCCCAATCAGACCAAAAAAAGCCGCCTGGAGTCGAGACTGATACCACGCAAGCGAAATGTAGTTGTGTTTCTGGCGTCCTCACCTGCGCGCCAACATTTGAAGTCGCAAAGCGAGTATATCTTGACAAATACTTAAAAAGGTTTCCAGGACTGCATATAGCTGGGAAAATACTCAGCACTCGGCGAAAGTTTTCTTTCATTTGTTCTTCTGCAGCATATACATATCAACGAATACCGCTCCGATTTGCTCAATGTCAAAGTAATGGATGGTGGTAGAGCCAAATGAATAACATGACCCCGTTGAAAGCAGCCCAGTGTGTAAAGAAAAAGACCACAGACTCGCCTAGCAGCACATCTAAATCGGTAGTTTCAGTGGCAATAATCCATATTTATAGAAAGAAATCGATCATTAATATACACCAAAAAACACTAAAAATAGAAAGAAAGTAATGACTGACTCACAAAATGAACGGTGAACCGACATAGAAGACTGTCGCTCTTCATCACCTATTACTCTGCATCTAACACGCTCGATGAACATATTTTCGCCCTTTCCGTCATTTATATGATCACACCCAAATTTCTCCCGCTTTTCATGATGTTTATTGAGTACTCGTGTTTTCATACTGAGAAGCAACGTTCCTCTAGTCTCCCTGAAAAAGACATAATTGATGAGTATGAAGATGCTGGCTATAATAATATCCAGCGCCAAGATGTGCGAGTCTGACTAATCCTAGAAATGAGCGGACTCAAGCTGACCCGGCAAACAGAGCGAGGACCATCGGTGCTGTGATATGCATAAACAGCAAATTGTGATATTAAGCTGGTTACGAAATTCACTAGTATTCAATATATCTGAATATTCAGCAGCAGCAGGCCTCATCTCTCCAGCTGCATCAATTGATGGGCGGCGAGAACTGTAACAGAGAAGGCTGTGACAGTCATCATAACCTTTCTTGATTCGGGCCGGCTATAAAAAGGGTGACATTTCTTTCCTGATATGAGGATATCGTGGCTGCGGTCAGGAGTTCTCCATGGAAGGTGATGATGCGTCAGAAGGTAATAGTAGATTAGTATCCATATTTTGAAAAAGGAGATACTCGATGCCCTGAACATCACTGCTGCTTGTTTCTAGGCTCATTGCTGGATCTGCGAATTCAAACATCGGGGTAATAGCCTTAGGTTGCCCCAAGGTCTGGATAAATTTTCGACACTCAATGGGTGTGCCGTGATTCATGCAATCATTTTAACATCTTTGCTTAGTACAGAAGCAATCTCGACTATCGGTTCCACAACTCGGCGGTGTGATATCCTCTGATATTGCTGCCTTTGAATAGAGTTGATGCCAGTTTTGGGAACACAAGCAGGAGTCTTGTATAACCCTTTTAACCTCACGTCTCTTTATCTTTCACGTCCACGTGGCTTTTGTAACTCATCTATATCAAAATAAACATGGCACCGACTTTATCTGGCTTCTGAATACATGAGACCCACATCAGACCGTATTGTCACTGAGGGATGGTCTACTTGCCCAGCGCAGAGACCCGCTAACTCGAGCGGTGCTTCCTAGTGCGCATGCATTAAGCATTCCAGTGAAGTTCGGTATAAGCTATGTTGCATAGAGGCACTTCGCACTTCAATTTAACCAATATGCACTGTATTCTTTTGTAGAGTGCAGTTCTAAATGGCTCGAGGTAGTCACAACCTCTGGTTTGTATCCTGCAGTATCACAGCATGGGCAAATAATTTTCAACTTTGTCATTGACATGGTCCGCGAAACCAACATGGGGCAACCAGCGATCCGCTGTTCGATAATAAAATGCGGCTTTGTGCGATTGTGACTAGACTGTGACTACGACTGTCTACAGATATTAATATCTGGAAAATGCCAGATTTGATCGGGCAATCAATCACTAAGTAAATGCGCCAATGTCCTCGAACTTTGATATTGTTTCCAAGACATACGTATTTATGTGCCGAGCTAATAGTGTTTAGTGGTATAAATTTTCTATCGTCGTTACCCTTTCAATTCTAACACATGCTGGCATTCAGGGGAATGTACTGTTCCAATGTTCTTCCGAATGGACGTTGTTATGGCCCGTCATCCAATGTAAAGACCAAATTTGATGAAATCCTTATCATTTCTCAAGCGTTCCAAGTCGGGCTCTCGTAAACATATGCCGATTACAATCTCGCCATCTAGCTTCCTCGGTAGGAAATAGACCAATCCTTCTCTAGCCCCACGGATGAACTGCGGCCTTCTGACTGCCATCGGCTTTCCAAATCCAAAGTCAAGATCGTAACATGTCTCTTTAGCCCATGAACTAAGTCTGACATCAAATTCAGGGTGGCTCCCAGAGGCAAAGCTCGGCTTCTGTGAATTTTCCACAGTGCTTATTTGCGTTGCCAAAGTCTGCGTCTTGTACCTTATCGATTCTGGTTCTAGCGCAGAGCGAAGTTCATTCGCTAGGACGCCAATAGGCTCATTAATGACGTTTTCCATCACATGGGTGTGGCTTGTTGCAATTGTTACCAATCCTGGGTACGAAGAAGGAATGGAAAAATACTGCCTGACATCAACGTTACGATAAAGCGTGGTCTTCAGTATATTTGGCGCCGTGAACCGCGGAAGACGGGCGCGAGTCAAAGCTTTCCAGACAAGAACACTCAGCACATCGTCCGTGGAGACGAAGCCACGTGCTGGTACAGTCTCCGTCGCACTTGACTTAAGAGAGGCCAGTGATGTCCCGGTGAAGACAAAATATCCCCATACAATTGGTGGTTCTTCATCTTTTTTTCGGACAGACTGGTTTCGACTATTATTGTTGATGGCTTGAAAGTCCGAATGCTGCTCTAGCGTACGGGAATTGAGTAATGGAATAATACCATTGCGGCCCATATTCCCGATAAATATCTCGGAATCCGCGAAGTGATCCCCACGACAAGCTTTTGCGAGAAGCTGCATCACCTGCCCCTGGCCGGTCATGTCCATCGAACCATGCTGGCCATTGATTGTCAATAGAAGCCCCCCGGAAATGAAATTTGCTTGAACAATAAAAACCGGGAGACCCAATCCTATTTTATCTGAAACTGCAAGAGTGTTGCATGGGGCTATGACTGATTCCTCCAGCATCTTAAATGGAAATTGGGCTTTTTGGAGTGTGTCCCAGTCCGCAACTGAAGCCTCATGTTTGTAATCCTTGGCAATTAACCCAGGGGGGTTCTCTAGAGATTGTATCTGGAAAACGTTATTTTTCTCGATAACTCGACCTGCTATCCACGGAAAAGTCGCCGATAACTGTCCAATGCCTGTATTTAGGACACTGATGATATTTTGCTCCGTGTCCGGGCCGCTACCGGGAAGCGCGAAGCAGAGGGTGATTTGCGTATACAGCCTATTGATGCGCGGCTGTTGACTAAGAATATCCAGAGGAAAACAGTCCGATTTTTCTGACCGCACTTGCAGTCTTTCCATGTTTGGGAATGATACAATTTAGAGTAAGTCAGTGATGCAAGCTGTGCGAATGTCTTATCCGCCATTTCCGGCAGCGGATCATCATGTTGGTGCACTAGTCTAGAAGCGAGTCATGGGGCCAACTGTATCGCAACATCGATTTTGTTCGAGATATATTGTTTCTATGAACTTGCATTAATACAAATTGACTTTAGTGAGAAGTTTGGCAAAATAACATGTTAATCTTTAGACGCAAATGCGCCTCTACGTGATGGAACACCTGGGACAGATTTTCATCTAGGACCCTCAGAGTAAAAATTACATAAAATATGTATCACAAAGCTTACTATATTTGTATATTCCTCTAGACAACATGGGAAGAGAATGAGAAAAAAAAGTTTTTTTAAAGATCTCTCTTTTGTCAAATGCGGCGTTTACTTTAGGCATTCACTGAGTCCACCAGTTGACCTCAAAATATGTTCTGGAATGTCCACCAAAAGCTAATTCTGTTATGCTTGTTGCGTCATGACCTAAGCACTCGATAAACCTTAAAAGTGGCGGAAAGTTGCCACAAAATAATCTATATATCAATTCGCCGCGCTACAGCTCATCATGACATATCCCACTGGCGAATTGTTTATGTGCCCGTCGCTTAATTTCCTGCTGTTTCGCAGACAAAACTAAACACTCGCATACTTTGGGTACTTGCTTTGAAGAAATTAAGAACTGTCCATTCTCACACTGGGCTTTCACCATGACGCAACGCATCAGCGACGTGATAAAACAAGACCACAAGGCAATAATCGCATGCTACCATCGCATCGTAGATGCAAATTACCACGATGAGATAATCAGATTCCAGAATCTTTTTATCTGGGAGCTAGCACGGAATGTAGCTGCAGAAGAACTTGTCCTCTACCCGGCTATTGAAAGGGCTATCCGCGGAGGCCTTATGGTAGCTGAAAAGGATCGCCAGGCACACCACCGCGTAAGACGATGCACTATGAGCAACTAAGAGACCTGCTAATAAAATTTGCGTGTTTAATTTAGATTAAAGAGCAGCTCAAGACGTTTCAACATACCCATCCTTCCAACCCGCAATTTATTTCTATAATCAAAGCGTTGATGGTAGACGTGTCTCGGTATATCGACGATGAAGAAACCAATGACCTCATGAAACTAGAGGAGTTGTTAAGTGAAAGGGACAGTACTCATCTTGCCAATTCGTACAACAGGACCAAGGCCTTTGTGCCGTCACGGTCTCATCCAACAGCCCCAAACAGACCGCCACTGGATACAGCTTTTGGTTTGGTTACTGCGCCTATTGACCAGATGGCTGATATGTTCCGAAAATGGCCTCATCGAGACCAGGCTGTCAAGTAAATAAAGCTCGCAATTTTCTATATGCAAATTGGGAACTCAATAATTTCGATGGTAATGGATAGCACTCGTTTAATTAGACTGTGGAAGTTTCCGATCCTTCTCCAGAAATCAAGATGTCGAATGCGAAGTGGCAATCGTTAATCACATGAAACCATACCAAGTACTATTTAAATCTATCATATTCCATATAGACCCATCAATAGATATGGAATTTACGATGTCCAAAATCGGTAGCATTGCTCATATCGTTCTTCTTTCAGCTTATTTATAGGAAATTTCACCGTGTCTGTGTTAATTTGTATATCGCCCGCCTGCCCTGTGCGCTAAGAATATTTAATATCAATCTCAAACTTACAATAGCATTAATAGTCTCCAAATTGCTACACTTATTGAGAAAAGACGCGAATATGTGCCTCTGTGAACGATATCTTAGTCGAGGGTCACCTTGGCTTCATCTTGTGGTACAAACTTCCAAGCTAGTTCTCGAAGGACGTGCTTTTGAATTTTTCCACTTCCAGTTTGAGGAAGCGTGATAGGAAGCAAACCATGTGATCCGCAGACAAAAAAATACCTTGGAGCCTTGTGCCGGCCTAGGGTCTCTCTCGTCCAGTCTCGGAGTTCTTTGGCAGATAGACTAGCACTGGTAGCTGTACCTTGAATTTCTAGAAACGCACAAACAACTTCTCCGTAGTGCTGATCGGGAACACCGACTACTGCAGCACGAGAGATAGCAGGGTGAGCAGCTAGCCTTTCCTCAATCTCCAAAGGATATATATTCTCGCCACCACGGATGACGATGTCTTTGAACCGACCGGTGATGGTGCAGTATCCATCCGCACTAAACACTGCTTCGTCTCCTGTCCGGAGCCAAACCCGGCCTTTTTCATCTTTGAGAAGTGTGTCCGAGGTCTTCTGCGGATTTTTCCAATATCCGCTATGTACTTGATAGCCACTCATGCAAAGTTCACCGCGCTCACCAATAGGAAGAATGTGACCGGTCTTAGGATTGATAATCTTAGAGCTGGCATGTGGCATAATCTTTCCGACCGTCGTAAGTCGGCGATTAATAGTATCATAAGTGAAAGCGTTGAAGCATGTTGGCGATGCTTCCGTCAGCCCATAGCTGCTAGTGAACTCTGTCATGTTCAATTCATTAACTAAGCGCTGCATCAGAGTATATGGTACAGGAGCACCAGCAATGATCCCGGTTCGTACGTGAGAGCAGTCAAAATTTTTTGGTCGGGGTAAGCTTAGGATGGACTCAAACATGGTTGGCACTCCATGAACTGCCGTACATCGCTCTCTGGAAATAGCCTGTAGAACAGCAGCTGGCTCGAAAGTCTCACTTGGATAAACTATCTTTGCGCCGTGTGTAATACATGCGAGCAATCCCAGAACGAGACCAAAACAGTGGAAAAGTGGTGGGGGACAACAGAGGATGTCTGATGAGGTCAGGTCCATGCGATCACCGATGAACCGGGAATTGTTAACTAGGTTACTGGAAAGAACCAGAGTCAGGATTTTTCTTTAAAGTGAGTTGAAAAACTTTAGTAGACTTACTGATGTGTCAGCATTGACGCCTTGGGGTTCCCCGTGGAGCCACTTGTAAATTGTAAATTGCAGACATCATACGGACTGATTACATTTGCATGCCGATAAGCAGCCCGTTTTGGTATGGCATCCCCCTCATAGATAAGATCATAGTATGTTTTTAATGCCTTGTAGTGACCCCGGATTATGACGACGTCGAGATCAGGAAGAACATGCTCTCGATCTCGAGAGTCAAGGTGATCAATCGCATCCTCAAGCGAATGACGGCCAATGTTGGGAGATATAAAGAGGAGCCTACATGCTTTGCAAAAGTTAGAACATAGGGTCATATATTTTTCAAATGGACTGCCCGAGTCGCCAAACTCACACGTGTGCTCCAAGGCGTACAAAAGCTCTGCTTTTGTATAGGTATTATTGATGACAACCAGAATAGCCCCGACTGCAACGGCTGCAAAGAAAAGGGAGACGTATTGTTCACAATTGCCTGCCATTACCCCTATACGGTCGCCGTGTTGAACACCCTGAGCAATTAGACCGCGGGACAGCCTTTGGCTTTCCTCTTGAAGTTGTCCATAGGTCCACCGGGTATTTGTCCAAGGAACAACAACGCATTCGGAATCACGATGCTGTAAGCACTGAAGGTCGAGGAGCTCACTCAATGTCAGCTCCCAAAGAGGCGAGGTCGTAGGGCCATGGACAATTGACAGTCTATGGGGTGTCTCTGGGACAATATGATTGTGTGTTTGTTGCAGTCGCGTAAGGGCGATATCCGACTGCACGCCCGCCACCATGATGTAACGAGTATCTGTACGCTAACTTGAAAGTGCTAGAAGCGAGGGTGAAGTGCTCAGTTTTGTCAAAAAAATTTCCATAAAAGTGTAAATTTGGATTGGTTTCATTCCAGCCGAGCCGAGGTAAGGATTCTACTTGGACCTGAGCACTTTGTGGTATTTTGCCTGCCATGAAATTTTTTTTTCATTTCCAGGCTGACCTTCAAGTCCCATATATTATTTAAATCAGGTTTTCTGCCGAAGGCAGACCGATCGTGGCTCCGCGTGCAGACAATACACAGCGCGTATATTTTACATACAGTCACGTAACGACTTCGTACCGTGGTAGTATTTCACGAAAGGGCCAGAAAACCAAAATGACGAGAACCCACCGCTCAAAGTTATCTGATCCGCGACACCGGCTTTTTTGGCGTTGGCGGCCAGCCAACCATCGGTACTGGCAGCCCCTCCCTCAGATAACTTACGAGTCAGGGTTCCTGGCTCCTGTGCTGTAGGTGCAGGGTCGATATCGGCGCAAAAGAAAAAGTCCGAATCGGCGTTTGAGCAAAAGAGCTCCAGCTCGCTTCTTTGAATTTTCTTTTTCGCCTCCAACCCAAAGCTTTGGTATACATTTTTTTCTTCATACACAATAGGAGAAGAATAAAAAGTAACTCCCCGCCATGGAGCAATTTCGGAGCTCAGAGGGAGCAGAACCCCCACTCAAGGGCAAATTCACATCCTCTCCCTACAGCCAGCAATATGACATTCTGTGCATTGGGTTTGGACCAGCGGCGCTGGCAATTGCCATTGCTATTCGAGAAAGAGGTTTTGCGGACAAAAATATCCTCTTTCTCGAGCGTCAGGCCCAATTCGGCTGGCACACGGGCATGTTGTTGCCGGGCACAAAGATGCAGATTTCTTTCATGAAAGACTTGGCAACGATGCGCAACCCCCAGTCCTACTTCACTTTTGCAAACTACTTGCACAAGCACGATCGTCTTGCCAACTTCATCAACCTCTCAACTCATACACCTTTCCGAGAAGAGTTCAATGACTACATGAAGTGGTGTGCATCGCATTTTGGTGGCTGGGTTCAATATAGCCAAGAGGTGGTAAAAGTGACTGCGGTGAAAGCCAAAGCTCCAAACCAGGCAGTCGAGTCTTTTGCTGTGACTTCACGGGACATGCTTTCCGGCAGAACTCGACACCTTTACGCGAAGCACGTTATAGTTGCGAATGGCGGGGAAATGTCGATTCCAGACGGACTACGGGGCTCACGGCTGAATGCTAAATTAATTCATTCATCTCAATACTTGAACACCGTTCCTCAAAAATTCAAAGATGAAAACGCTGAGTATCGCTTTGCTGTCGTGGGTGGTGGCCAGAGCGCGGTGGAAATCGCCGAAGACCTGCAATCAAGGTATCCAAAGTCGCGTGTGGCCCTGATTTTCCGCGACTCTGCTTTGAGGCCAAGTGACGATAGTCCTTTGTGAGTAATGAGCTCCCATACGGACCTAAGGCATTTCTGACCATTGCATTCCTCTTACAGTGTAAATGAAATCTTCGATCCCGCCAGTGTCGACGAATTCTATTCCCTCAATCCGGCAAACCGCAAAGAAAGCCTGGTCAAAAATAAAGCAACAAATTATAGTGTCGTTCGAATGCACCTCATCGAAGGGATTTACGAGAAACTTTACAGGCAAAAACTTTTGGACCCAGATTCCCGCAATTGGACTCTGTTGTTGCTCCACAACACTGAAGTTACCGGCATACAGGAGTCAGATGCCTCGTCTCAGAAGGCATTAAAACTTCAACTAAGGAACACCATTACTGGAGTAAGAAGCACAACAACTGATGCTTTTGATATGGTGGTTGCCGCTACTGGATATCAAAGAAATCCCTTCTTTACTATCCTGGAGGAATTGAAGCCACTTTTATTGTCGAACCCAGAAAACAACGGCCACTTGGTGCAAAGAAACTATCGCTTACTATTCCAGCCTGGCTCTGTTGTCCGGGATGCTGGCGTATGGCTTCAAGGGTCATGCGAAAACAGTCACGGGGTAAGTCTTGGTCAATTCTATGTTGATAATGACGAGCATTTGATACTTTACTAACCTTGATTCTCTATTTTATAGCTCAGCGATAGTCTACTTTCTATACTCGCTGTACGTGCAGACGAGATTCTAGACTCCGTGATGGCCAGTGGAAAAGCAATAAACAGAGCTAGACTGTAAAATTGGAATACATTATGGAAATGAAGCTATTCGTTTCCTAAAGTGGTCAGGTTCTACATATTCTTGAATTCGTTGATGAAAACATAAATAAAAAAATCGAGTGGCCAATATTGTCATGTGTGATTTTGAAACGCAAACATGATTTTAAATTTTCACATTTTTCTGTTTTGACACCGCAAAAGAAAGGCCTTACGTCGGCTAGAACTGTTCAGCTGCCGGCTGTACCGCTGAATAAGATTCCATTTATGCGACAATCCTGGTTAATGTCTGCCGGTTCCTCAATTAGCCCCATATCCCACACTTTTATGTTGACTGTGTCTCTTGGACACACAGGTGATGTGAATGAGCTTCAAAGTCACGAAGAACCTTTCCATATCCTCGTCCGTAGTGCTGCGAAACTAATTTCGCAACATTATCTAGGTAAAAAGACCGTGGATAATGACACCGCTATACGCGAGCTTTTTTCCAACCTCTGGCGACGCACGGCGAGGGTTATATTCTTCATTAAATCGATACAGATGAGCCATTTGGAGGTAGTCTTAGTATTTGTACAGCATCTGGTTCGTCAACAGCGGGAGGCTGGTATGCATTCATCCTTGGACGTACCATATATCAACATTGAATGTCTAGATATTCTTTGTCCCAGGCGTAATAAACAAACCTCTATCACCACCCCATCCACCTGTTCCGGAGAAAAGGTGGTTCTCCCAGGACCATGTGTAAACTTGCCCAGTTTCTATGTCTACCAAACCGTGCAAGCGTTCCATAACAGGTCCCTTACCAATGCCTTTGTCGCGAATGCCGATGACTCGCTCGTGAACAACGAATCTCCCAAGACATGGCTGCGGAAGAAACAGGAACTTGCCTAAAAATTTTTATTCTCCTTCGACCATCGACTGCGCGTGTCCAATCTAGTTTGTGATATCCGGTGGACTGGGCGTGTTGTTATTGCTATCCAAATAGTCAACAACATCTTGGTTGTCATATTTGTATGTCAAAAGTATATGGTATGTTGGGAATGTTTGGGAATTGGGTGACCTTCCTGAGACATATATCATGGTATTATTCCACGCAACTTTGTGTTTCGGAAGGTTTCGCAAGAGACAAGAAACTAAGGAATTTGCTAACTTAGGGGTAGTGATCTCGGCCAGATGCGCTGCAGCCGACTGAAATTGCGAAAAGAAGAATGTCTCCTTCGGTCCACGATACCCTTTCAGGGGGTATTCCCAAATTGAACGCGGAGCTCCCATTATGTTGCAGGCTGTGAGTGCTGGCTGTGAGGAGGATCAATGCCACGTTATGTCTCAACATCATGGAAAGTCGTACTTTTTTGTCATATTGTTATTTGCATTACGTCTTGTTTACAATACCGCGGCTAATCGGCACAAGCTCGCTAAGTTTCCCTTGGCTAATTAAATAAAATTTGTCCTTTAATTAGGCTAGAAATGACTAACGTCCAGTAAGTGAGTTTCTTCAAGCGGTGTAAACAGATCTCCTGAGTTGTTCCCAAGCATTCTAAGCATTCCAAGCGAATGGCGACCGCGGGGTCACCGAAGACCTAAGAGGCAAATACGTGGTGCCGGGACTAACACCAAAGTAGGAAGAGTACGAGAAAAGATTATCTGATGGAGCGTATTCAGATGATTGGCTGGTCACGTATGCACTAATTGCTTACGGTGGAATTCGTAATTTTATCTGATCCTGGGCGTAACGGAACTGTTTATTTACTTTGTAATTTACTATGTAATACGATGATTCCGATTACGGACAGACATGTCATGCTGTCTTAGCTTCTGCCACATATGCATAGCAGCCAGTAAGTAAAGTATACTCTTTGATCTCTTCAATTAATCTTCTCAGAGCAGTCTATATCTCTTTGTGTGGTGTGGAGGGTCCAGTTTTCTCAGCCAGTCAGTCCCATCTTGGATAAACAACAGTCACGTCACTAAGATAGGCAGGGGCAATATTTAAGAAACCTTCCTTCTTTGTTGTATCATCACATGTACTATTCCTTCCTCAGCATTTATCATAGCTTCAAAGCCCGATTTGGGGTTCCCTGTCTCACCAGAAAAGGAAAATGACGAAAATTAAGAAAACTTGGCTCTCGGGTATCTGACAAAAGCTGATCGCTTATAAGGCATATCGACTGCCTTTTCCTCATTGAATCCGTGCGAGATGCCAGTACAGTGGCGTTAGTATAATTCTGTTCACCAACCACATACTCAGCACTTGAGCACTCGGGTCATCGAGAAAAATATAATGCACCAGGTTAGATCACCATGCAATGACACGATGGGCACCATGAAAATGCACATCGCCGAAGTGTGAGTGTCGATCGTTATCGTGGTCCCCCGCGTCGTAATATGCCCTTATGTGGTCCTCTTTTGCTCAGCATATCCGAAAATACGCGAAGTAAACGTCGTTGAACTTCGCCAGAACCACCATTTGGTGTGGATCCTCGTGGATTCGACGCAAATAATCGTGGGGCTGTTCTTGTGTTCCTGTCTTGTTCCAAGCCTTTGCCACACGCGGGCCGTTCTGCCCTTTGTTACACAATCTCAGATGCTCGTCATTAGTGTAGTAGAATAGGTCCATGGGAAAAAATCCCGTCCAAGTGAGGAATATACCGACTATGAATAGACTCTCTGGGCACCGGGTTAGTGAGAGGAACAAAAAGAAGCGCATGGAAACCCAGCTATCATCTTCTGCTGTAGAGGTCGCATTGGAGAATCACAAACAGGCGTCCTCTGTGCTCCATGCAGTGTCGGAATCGCTACACAGCCTGTATTTTAAAGGGCGAGCCTGCGCCTTGCCAGAATGTCATTCTTGACACAAGAAAGTGCTCTCGAGGACGGGACCCTGGATGATCTACTGCAATATGGACACTTTTTAGTTCTTCCCCACAAGTAATTCGCCTTCTCCGGATGAAGATAATCGGAACAGCTCGAGTTTCGGTCGCGAGAAGACAGTGGCATATAGAATCAATTATACATGTACTTGGCCCCGGCCCCTTCCAAGTCAAGAAAACATTTAAAGCCCGCTGCGCAAACGCCCATGTTGTATTATCGTGCTGCGAAAGTTCACGCGAGGAATTGCTTTCAATGGTCTCCATAAACGTGGTCGTCTCATGATGTAGCTTTCGTGGCGGGGTATGTTTTCCATTTTGTCGCTGTGCGATCACGAAGCGGAAAACGCGGTTTCTCTTCTCGTCTTGCGAGATCATCTTCAATTGACTGCATGTCTTCCATAACCCTGGACGACGAACAAGCGGCAAGCCGTCCGCGACGATATTTTGCGATATTTTTTTTTTTTTTTTTTTTTTTTTTTTTAGTTTTGCGCTTCCAAAAATTCTCTCAAAAAGTACACCCAGCCCAGGCCACGACAAAAAAGGTTAACGTGATATGCGGGAAATTTGCGGCAAGAAAAACAATAGATTAAAATGGTTGATTCGGAGCTCACATCAAAGACAAGTCAGTGGATTCGCTAACGAAGCTTTGACTAACACATCATTGGCGTTTTTCCTCCGTGCACACCCGATCAATACCAGTTTAAATTAACCTGACAGTCACAAAAGTATCTCCGAAACATAGTTGGTATTTCTCCACTCCAAGTATCGGGCGAAAAACAACGGTGACCGCTGTACTGTAATGTTTACTTACCATACGCATACGGGAGACAATCCATTACGTACTCATGTCTAATAAACGCTTGCGTGCTTGATCAGTTAGGGGTATATGGTGGCCGGTTGTCGGCATGATGAAATACATAGCCTCGACGATTAGTATTAAAAATGATGCAAAGGCATCGGCGTGGAAAATTTCGTACTGCTTCAACGTCCTGATGCCCATAACAGCAACACTCACTGTGAGTAGTACAGCAGCTAAAAAGACCAAGGCAATCTTCCATGCCACAGTAGGGGACATAATGACGGCGAATTCAAGTTTTATGGAAACAGGCGAGAATGACAGAGCTTTATGAAGTAAAGAGCCTCTTTGGGAGGTAACCTTGAACTCAGATGACGAATTGTATTGCCAATGACCACAGTCACGACCCCCCAAAGTGCGCTACGGAAATCATTCCAGCTCATAGAACGAGAAGGCATCCCCTAAAAAATGAGAACAGTGCCCACTGAGATGTGGTTTTCTATTACACTTCTTCTTGCGTGCCTAAGAGATCATTTCCGGATTTTTAGCGCCGAATGTTTCCCTTACAGAAAGTACATCCTCGTCAGCTCGGAACCGGCTTGCAACTTCAGCTAGCGCATGAATCAGCAGCGTTGCTGGAGGTGACGGCGTGCGGGCGAATAGACCGGCCCAGGCAAAATAATCTCTATGCGTTGTCTTACCTTCAAAGAGCCTAGTACAGTATGAGGAGGGCCTCTCAAGACGCACTCGTGACTCACAATGTTCCTCTCCTATCTCCAGCGCGCCACCGCCAAGCAATCAATCTTATTTTCATTACAAAAAAACACAACATTGGAAATTTCTGCGCGGATCGTCTGCATTCTCGGAGCATCGGCGACGCGTATGTGGGGCGACGTCATCTTATCAGATCAATCTAATCTGATTTTGGTAAGTTTGAGTCACGCCACTCTCAGCGCTACTCCGTGCCGTATGTCTCATACGCCTTGTAAAATACGTTCCAAATACACACGATACGCTCATCTCCGAGATTGCCGCGCTGTGATCGATTCAACACGCTACGTGTCGACAGAATTATTGAGATAATTGCCTCAAAGAATGTCCTTTTCTCCTTTGTTTATTCTCCTCTTTTTTTCTCTTCCAAATGTGGTACGCTTACGCAATCACTCAAGATGAGCCGCTCCATGAGAGCGGGACATAACCTACCTAATTAGTCTATAGCCTGTATGGGGCACGGTAATTTCTGGACTAATTACCATGTTTTAAATCGTTGGCTTCGATTGCCATAATACAACCTCCAACTCTAGACTGGGTGCACTGCGATGATAGGAGGACGGAAACACACCGTGAAATTTTGGGTTCTGACCTGGGCATGAGCGCATCGAAACTTTGTGACAGGGCCCACAATAGAGACCAGCTATGTGCATGGTCAAGATTCTTTGGCCCTTGCAATACAACGTAGGTAGCACCGAGATGGAACATTCCCGACGGTGTATTCTACCTTTGCAGAAATTCTCAATCTAAAAATTCCAGAAGTATGCCGGCTAAGGCTTATGGAGATTATCACAACTTCCTTTTCAGCAAACAAAAGGATCTCCGGCCGCCTATGCCTACTGTTTACTGGGAAAAATCACTCCGCATTCATCGTAATAAACATCGAAAATAGATGATTAAGGCCTGTCCCCTGCCAACATTTGAAGGCAGAGATCACGTATTGGCAATAAATTACAACATAAAAATAACTAGATTTACCCCCATTTTCCCATTAGCTGTGGCAGCTTGTATCATTACAGGGTTTCCGGAAACTGGCGTCACCCGCAGTTTGCTCTTCCTTTCTTTCTGCAACCCTAATGAGAAACTAGACTAAACTATATCTGGTCTGGGACGGAACAACAATCATCCTTAAATATTTCAGTATTGTTATTACAAGTTTTTGTTACAAGTAATATTACAGAGCGTGGTGTAATAGGTAGTCTCGGATCAGGTTCAAAGACGAGTGGCAAACTTGCCCCACAATAGAATCGCGAAGAAATTTATAGAGAGAACTCATGTGAATACTGTACTGTAAAGGAGAAATATTTAATTCTCAGATATCCCAGGCCCTCCTTTTGAAAAGAGATTAGTAAATAATAGAGAGTACTTGAGTACGTAGAATATTCAATCTATAGTGTACGGAAACCTATAATAGATACCTGCCCGTCATAGTAACCGAGAGCAAGGGTGGCATCCTTGACAGCGAAGGCGCTAGGATCACGATAATCGGGAGGGAGCCACAGTAGATTTTCCCTTGCCAAGGCAACCCAGTTGTTTGATAAGGATACCTGAGGATTGAAATTATCTGAAGTCGGCTCATAATTACCATGGGGCTGTGGGGCGCTAGTGGACCGAGTGGCAGCATGTTTCTCATCGCGAGAGGCCACTGACCGAACCGAATATAAATGGCCCTTCAGCGTCTGCAGTTCAGTGCCGGACTTGGCATCCCACAGCTTGATGGTCTTGTCGCCGGAGCCGGAGACCACGGTTTGCCCATCGGGGGAGAAGGCCACTGACTGAACCGAATCTAAATGGCCCTTCAGCGTCTGCAGTTCAGTGCCGGACTTGGCATCCCACAGCTTGATGGTCTTATCGCCGGAGCCGGAGACCACGGTTTGCCCATCGGGGGAGAAGGCCACTGACCAAACCGAATCTAAATGGTCCTTGAGCGTCTGCAGTTCAGTACCGGACTTGGCATCCCATAGCTTGATAGTCTTGTCAAAGGAGCCTGAGACCACGGTTTGCCCATCGGGGGAGAAGGCTACTGACTGAACCGAATATAAATGGCCCTTCAGCGTCTGCAGTTCAGTGCCGGACTTGGCATCCCACAGCTTGATGGTCTTGTCGTCGGAGCCGGAGACCACGGTTTGCCCATCGGGGGAGAAGGCCACTGACTGAACCGAATCTAAATGGCCCTTCAGCGTCTGTAGTTCAGTGCCGGACTTAGCATCCCACAGCTTAATGATCTTGTCAAAGGAGCCTGAGACCACGGTTTGCCCATCGGGAGAGAAGGCCACTGACCAAACCGAATATAAATGGCCGTTCAGTGTCTGCAGTTCAGTGCCGGACTTGGCATCCCACAGCTTGATAGTCTTGTCAAAGGAGCCTGAGACCACGGTTTGCCCATCGGGGGAGAAGGCCACTGACCAAACCGAATATAAATGGCCCTTCAGTGTCTGCAGTTCAGTGCCGGACTTGGAATCCCACAGCTTGATGGTCTTGTCGTCGGAGCCGGAGACCACGGTTTGCCCATCGGGGGAGAAGGCCACTGACTGAACCGAATCTAAATGGCCCTTCAGCGTCTGCAGTTCAGTGCCGGACTTGGCATCCCACAGCTTGATGGTCTTGTCAAAGGAGCCGGAGACCACGGTTTGCCCATCGGGAGAGAAGGCCACTGACCAAACCGAATATAAATGGCCCTTTAGCGTCTGCAGTTCAGTGCCGGACTTGGCATCCCACAGCTTAATGGTCTTGTCGTCGGAGCCTGAGACCACAGTTTGCCCATCGGGGGAGAAGGCCACTGACTGAACCGAATATAAATGGCCCTTGAGCGTCTGCAGTTCAGTGCCGGACTTGGCATCCCACAGCTTGATGGTCTTATCGTCGGAGCCGGAGACCACGGTTTGCCCATCGGGAGAGAAGGCTACTAACTGAATCGAATCTAAATGGCCCTTGAGCGTTTGCAGTTCAATACCGGACTTAGTATCCCACAACTTGATAGTCTTGTCAAAGGAGCCGGAGACCACGGTTTGCCTATCGGGGGAGAAAGCTACTGACCGAACCCAATCTGAATGGCCCTTGAGTGTCTGTAGTTCAGTGCCGGACTTGGCATCCCACAGCTTGATGGTCTTGTCAAAGGAGCCTGAGACCACGGTTTGCCCATCGGGGGAGAAGGCCACTGACTGAACCGAACCTGAATGGCCCTCAAGAGTTTGTAGTTCTGGGCTCCAGGAAGCTTCCACCTGCGGTAATATGTGCAATTGTTTGGGCATGCTATCAGAAAACTTCCTTCTAATAGTACTTTGCATCGGTGAAAATACTAGCCCGGAACAGTAGAGCTGAAGTGGAGCAATACTCGCAATATAGGCGTTTTTAAGAGTAAACCTTCTCATATCATAGAGGAAATCTGAAAACTCAGCACCCATGCTCCTCTGAATGCTTTATTAGCCATAACTTAAGCTGTCAAGTGCACAGAGACTTACCCAGATACCTGACTCTAGCGTATCTATAATCCCTACCGCCTCAGATATGATCCCGAGTAAACCTAGTGCCTCCATCCAGTGTAGAAAATGCTGTTTAAGAAAAGACAAAATCTTAGACTCAGATATTCTACCATTACTTTGGTGAAGATGGTGCACCCAATAATGACAGGAATATTCCAACTCTACTGGGAGGTGCCGCTTGATGACTTGATTGTTCACATCCACGCGCTGGGTCCCATAACTTGCTAGACCACAGATATTGTGTTTAAGGTAGGTTTCCATAACACAGAGGCAATGTGATGCTATTTTCTCATGTGTCCCTTCCTCGTCCACATGGAATTCGCTTGTTGTTGCCAAGAGATAGTCTCGGAAAGACAAGTGCAGGATGCGGATTGGCAAGTCGGTAGTTTCTGGTATGTTGAGGACGGAGTGGAATCCATCCAGACGATTGTTGATAATATCCACTGGCAAGTTAATCAGCTGCGCGAGACTTTGGGCTGACAGTGGAGTAGCAAGAAGGATAATAACCCCGACTATATCCTGAAATTCTTGCGTCAGCTGCTCAATCTCCGATTTATTTGCACCCGAAAGGAGTTGGTTCAAAATAGGCAGGTATGTTTTGTCCATTAGGGAACCCGAAGTCGCTGCTGGGTCTTCAAGGATGGATAAAAGACGCCTTTCTGGACGCCATTTTGGATCCCCAACAAAGCGGCAAATTGTGGCCGCGGAAATGAACAGCGGAACCGCCCTCTTTGCTAAAGTATCAAGAATATCATCTCCCGGCCACTCGCCGGAGATTTTCCGACTCTCTTTAATCATCAAAAGCCGGTCTTTCATGAAAACATGAATGTCCTTCTCAACCAGTGTGGTGGAAAGCTTATGAAGGACCAGACATCGATGCTTGTCATTTTCCTCGAGGACAGGACGGATTGGAAGCTCTGGCCGGCTTGTTAGAAATATTCGGAGATATATAGATTTAGATTTCTGCACATGTGGTAAGAGTCGAAGTATAGTTTGTATATCGTCCTTATTTTCGCACTCATCCAGTGCGTCAATCACAATTACAATGGTTTTGGGCTTACTCTGATCCAGGCTGAAAAATGGTTCAAGGAGCAGTTTATTGAACTGCTCGTTCAACGATTTCCCTGACATGTAGGGACGTGGATCGCTGTTAACTGCCGTTTCCACGTGCGGAAGTAACGCAGGAACTTTGTGCAGAAGCTGCCTGCAAATCGTGGTGAAGAACTTCTTGGCAGAACCGCGGTCACCTTCTCCGCGTTTGAAGAAGAAGCTAGCGCCAAGCTGGTCTTTGTTCTCGAAGTATTGAGCTATTGTTCGAGAGATGGTTGATTTACCAGTACCTGCCATTCCATTCAACCAAAATATACATTGTTGGTCTAGATCGTCTGCCCACTCCTGGATCTGGCCAAGCAAGTCTTTCCTTGTTTCTGGATGACATCTTGCCTCATGTTCTGCATCGGATGCATCAAAGCTGGAACCCTCCGCATATGGTAACTTGTCAAGAACCTTTTCCCGCCTATAGTCACTACTGAGGTTGTGGACTTCAACACCTGTATCCTGGACAACACCATGTATTTGTCTTATCGATTTCTCAACTTGGTCATTTGTTAATAAGAGATTATATGGTAGTACACTATAGCGATAGAGCGAAACGAAGATCATGGCAGAATTTTACATACTCTGCTTAATCGGATCCATATTCATGACTCCCTGCCCTGAGATAACCCGAAGAAGTTCCTTTGCATATGACGCGGCCGTTGCCGCAGAATACGGCTGCCAAACCTTGTTCTTGTGGGAATCTGCATAATCACAGATGCCCCGGACGACAAGGCAGGGAAATGAGTCCATAAGTCCTAAGTGAAAGTAAGATACTGAATCGCTAATGTGTGAATTAGGCATTATACTAACCGGCTGCCTCCATTTCGAAACATATAATGTTCTCTTCCCTTCCCCATTTATCTCTTAAAACGGCGTCCTTCATCACTTGATCCGCGGATCCAATGGTTCCATAATGTAATTGAGGGGAGTTGTCAAGTCGATCTTTCCTTTGTACAAGGTTACAGTTCTGGAGTCCGCAACAACTCTTGCATGACTTCTTCCCCTCGCTATGAACAATGGTCGACTTAAAGAGATGATCCTTCTTCGATACTGGATATTGGAAGTTTGTGGCGTGGCCTGGATACTTTGATACTGATTCTGATAGTATTTCTGATATTTTGTTGTGTCCATCCAATTTGTGCTGTGCTTGAAGCTGAGAGACAGCGCTTAGAACGATGTTGGGGGGTTTGTTCAACTTGCCACCAGTGCGGATGAATTCCTTGTCCTGCAATGACTTTCCGAAATCATACTGCACAACCGCATCCAATGATTTTGACGGTAGGCTAATAACCACATCGCCGAGTCGTATATCACGTATATCCTCTGGATCGTCTTCGGAATCTTCAGAATCCTCCTCTTTATCTTCACCACCAGCGTAATCATCATTTCCCTGTGCACCATAATAAGGCGCCCCGCCACCAATCCCAACCATCAACCCAAACCTAACAGCTGGAAAGCTACGGATCATATCCTTAGCAACAGTAGCAGCAGATACCTTGCCTGTTATTGCTGCTGGCAAGCAAGCAATCACCACATTGTGATCACCGATCCGGCCAAGAATGTACGAATTCGCGTCGTGTGGATCAGTTGCGGGAAGACCTGGATGCCTTTCATCCAACATGGCCATGGCAGCCACCAACTCGGTCTCTGGTAGAGCACATATCCAGCCCACGGTATAATCACCATGAGAAAACTTTGCTAGAGGTTCGTTCATCCTTTTTTTTTTTTTTTGGAGGGGTGGTTGGTGTTTTGTGGAAAGTCGATCGCAAATAACAGAAATGTTCATAAATAGGTCCGAGCTAGAAATGAGATGAGAGAAGCATCATTCTGGAGCAGTCGGCTTTCGAGAGGTATTGCTTGAAGGAACGTGATGTGATGCGGGGTTATCAGCGTCCGCAACGCTAGCCAATTGTGTTCATAATGCACAACCACCGTAAAAACCACCAAAGGGGATCGCATATAACTGCCAGCCAGCCGTAGCTGATCATTTGGCCCTTTTGCTGTAAGCTGTTGTCTATTTTCTTCTGGGATTAATACTCCACTTGACGATGTATTGTCGCAGCTGAACAACAGGTTCATAGTGAAGCCCATCGACCAGTTAGAGCCAACTATACGGCACTCCTAAGAGATGCAGGAAGTCGGTGCTTTCCCCACCCCCTCTCTCCCATCACCCAACATATAAAGGACCTTTGTATGATCTCAGGCTCTTATTCTGTACATTACTTTCATGTTTATTCGGATCTGCATCCATGACTAGGTGGAATAGAGCGACTCCACAAGATCATACTCTTTACGCCACGAATCGTCGGGCCTAACATCGGCCCGTGCCGTGTGGTCTTTAATGATCCAATGTACAACTAGAAATTCTAGAATGTTCCATGCAAACAGGACAAACACCCGCAGCCGCTCGTGACACGTTGTTCACACCTTCAATCCCATCGATCCCGTCGGAACATTTATCATTCAAGGTTGAGCATGATGGGTAGTACAATCCACATGGCTGTGCTATTTATCTTAGTTAGCCTGTTAGCTACGAATCCTTCGACCCTTGCATAAAAGCTAACAAGAACGACCCCGTTTTTCCCAGCTAACGTTTAAGGTTCTTGCTATTAGGCTCCTTGGCGGCATTTATTGCCTCGACGAAGCGGCTCTGAGCCCACTTAGCGATATCGCTTCTCGGCTTCGACATACCGATTTATGGGAACGGACCCCGTCGTATGCCCCCACCCCGGGATACTTTGGCCGCGAACGCACGGTAGCCGGATATAGCCCTTCTTCGAACCATGGGAATCGGAGTTCCACCCCCTTGCATTATACCCCACTTGGCCAACAGGGTTACATTCAAGACACTGAATGGGACCGAGCAGGGATAGATACGGAAGAGGAGTGGCCCTCCTTCATCCGGTATATGATTGAATGGAGAGTAACTCTAAACAACCGCGTGGTGGCTAAAGACACAGAACAAGACCTGGCTTTGAATCCCAGTTCGTACTGGCAAGATATAAGACAAAAAGCCGAAAACATATTACGTCGGAAAATAGCTCGCAACCAACGGGTGAGGCTTAATAACACCACGATAGTGATCTCTGTAAACGATCGCTCACAGCGCGATCTTACTAAACGCTTTGAAAGAACCGATATTGACTAGACAACTATCTAAGGACAGCTCGTGATGTAGAAAAATCTGTTCCATCAGGGCAAGAAGCTTAGACTTTGCATTTCCATTAACTATTTAGATTCCGACCAGCCTTCGTCAGGTACCGACAAGAGAGGGCAAACATCAGTAACCAAGAGGATGCTGAATGCACGAGAGACTGAGATCGACGCTGAACACTTTTCTAGGCAACCTTCAGCTTGGCGGGATGTTTACCGAGTAATGCGCTGCCCTGGTCCACCATACCATCTAGATTCGCAATACTACTGGCAGGATCCGGACGGGAAGAAGCACTATAAACTACGCACACATCACCTAAGGAAGTTGGTTAAATATGTAGAGAAAGAAGATAGTATTATAGAAACCCACAATGATATTCCCGACAACATCCGTGAGCAGTTGTACGCGGAGGAGCAGCAACGACTTAAGAGACGACAGAAGGCTCTCGAACATCCCACAACTGGATCTACATTCCCAATAAATATCAACGTGCTCCCAACACAGTCATCCCAATCTGTAATATCTCCGCCGGCTGGCGCCGACATTGCTTCATTGAGAACCTCTCCGAGTAATCCTATCGAAATCCCCGGGCCCTTGGAAGTAGCGGTAGAGGAATATACGACTTGGCAGCTCTCGCGGGTAAGCACTAAGTGTTTCAGAAAAAATGTCAGGAAAGCACGTGATGTGATACTAGAGAACTGTCTTAACCTTAAACAAATACATCACGATCAAGACCCCGAATTTTTTATCCAGCAAGGTGTGAAAATTGGTGTGGCACGCAGGTTTGTTAGTAAGATTGACGACTGGGTTCAGGAATACCAACCCAACAGTCGATGATTTTGAGTGGTTTTATAAATTAATCAGCTAGAAACAATTTCACATCTTTGAACGTCCCATAGCCTCGAAATACGTTCCTTAGTGAGGCACCTGAGAAAGCTCCACCTTGTCGAGTCCTAGTTGGCCCAAGTACAAACACTAAAACTGAAATTTAAGATATCCTATTCAGGTTAAGATGACTAAGTCGTAATTATGGAGATATTAGCTCCAGGGTCAAATTACGTTAGAATGCCCAGATAGACTCGCGGATAGCCAATCCGAGGGTGGTAACTTACTGGAACTCGCTCACGGGTATCTAAGGATCCGATGATGTCGAAAGTCTGTAATTAATGAACTTCTAGCACAACGGATCAAAGCAAGCAGAACGGATGAAACTTACGGCCCTATATTATAACACTCAATAGTCAGTCCCGCATGCCGAAAATGCCCCTTCGCACTTTCCTCTCGTGCGCCGACTGTATCAACACACCACTCAAGGTAAGTGTCAAATCCCTGCCCGGGGTTATCTTTATATGACTGCCAGTGCCGCCGAAAAAAGGCTTTCAACTCGGCGAAAAACTCCTCGATTGGGTTTAGATCCGGTGAATACGGTGGTAGATACACTAATTTGACACCTTTTCCTGAACACAATTACTCGATTCGTTCGGAGTGATAAAAAGATGCATTGTCCATAATAAGAACCGATTTAGGCTCCGGCCATTTTCCACAGTAATGTAGAAGTTCTTCAATAAAGTCCTCGAAGAACGACGCATCAGTTGAACCCTAGAACACTCGAAATAGTACAATCCCATCCTGAGAGTAAGCGGGGAGTATTTAATAACGCTAATCTCGATGAAATCTCGACACCTGGATTGGTGTTGTACCACTCAGAGACCATCCTGTCCTTCGAAAGCCTATCCGTTTATCACATCCAGACTCATCAACATAAACTAGATGATAGGAGCAAAATTCTGAGATGAAGTGCGAATATTCGTCTCGTAAATCAACATTTCGCTCTCTTGCTTGCTGTCGAGCAACCTTTTTAGACCACCCTTGATGATGAAGTGCATCACTGATAGTGGATATTGGTACACACATGTCGAATTCGTCTAGCAAAAAGAGTGCCATCTCGTGTAGGTATAAATCTGGCTTTTCAAGTAGATGATCACATAGGGCTTCCAGCATCACCGGCATTATTTTGCGAGGCCGTCCGCTTTTAAGTTTGAGGACTTTGAGACTACCATATAGCTGAAGGTTAGAGCGCAGTCGGATAATTGCACGTTTACTGCACCCAGCAGCTTCCGCCATCTGCGAATTAGTTAGTTCACCGCTGATCAACATGTCATGAATAAGATCAAGCGTTGATTGAGCTAGATTAGGAGCCATTTTTGAGACACGAGTTTTCATCGACTGGCAGGTTGTTCGACAAGGCATCCAGGCATGTCAAATATTCGGGGGACACGTGGACTTCAGTTAGGTAAAATATACAAGATCTGGTTATGATACCCTAGTGTATTTTACGATACCAACATGGGCTAACGATATTCCACACGGCCATCTCAAAGTGGCTTAGTAAATTTTAGCGTTAGGGTTACGGAAACAAAGAAAGAGTGGAAATGGTGACACCAATTTCCGGAAACTCTGTAAAAGCCCTGTTAAACTTTCATGGTGTTGAAAAAACGAGTATAAACAGAAAGAATGGGTAATATTAATTTAGACACTTCACCGCTCGCATTATCAGGTGCAGATTGGCTGGCTTTCTAAATAAAGGGTGAACCTGTAGTCCTTTTTTCGAGTGAAAACAATGTGGATTCTGCCTCGAAGGGAGCATCTGAGATCTCCAAGGTGCATATGGTTCCAGCAGACTAAGGAACACGGTGAAAGCTGTGAATGCTTGGGCGGAGTCTTAAATTTTAGGGACATATTTGCAAGTCCAAGATAATTCACAAAGAAAATCCGTATCACGTCCTCCTCGGAGAGGTTTTTGTCGTCGGGATGTTCGTACGAAGCGCCCTATTTACCCACTACAAGGCTCATCATAGGCGGTACGTTGAGATCTAGTTCTTTATATACTGTTGTGATCTTTCGCAGATTCGCCAGCATCTTCTGATGTATATTTGTGGCAGTCTATAAACTCTAATGAATAGCAGTACTGCAACACTTAATGAGTGCCTGGATACAATATCTCCTATGGCGTGATGATAATAAGCATTTGGAATGTCACTGTTGAATTGCAGACAGCACAGTTTCGATTTTGTTAGCAATATTGTCTGGGAGACGATGAAGCAGGGAGTCTTTAAGATGATGAACCTACCTCGATTTAATTTTTGACGTAGTCATCGTCATCTAAAGTCGTGGATGGTACATGTAGATACGTGGTTGTTTGGTGGAATATTAAAACAGCATTGGTGACCAATTTGACTCTTATACGAAGGCCATCTAAAAGCAGAACCTCGGATCTAGACTTCGTATTCTCTGTCTTATCAACGATGCGAACATCCAATGTTGTTTCCGTCCCAGCCCCATGCACCAGCTGCAATGCACGATCCGTGGACTAGTCCGGTAGCGGCTCCGATGACAGTAGCTTTGATCTCGAGTGTATCAAGGTGACCTTAACATCAGGCATGAGCACTTACAACTCAGCAGCTATTTCAATACTAACGTCGCTTGGGGAATGGGTCAGTTCACACTTGCTTCATGATTTTCTGGACAATTTAAAATAACCTGCAACGACAACAATAACCCCCTTAGTTGCTGCCTGTGCATTTCGTGTATGATTTGCAGTCTCGACCATGTATTGCTTTTTGGAGAGTGATTGTGGTGCCGATGGTGCCGCTCGTCGCAATCCAATGGCGGCGACAAAGTAGTCGTATGAAATTTTGACATCTTGCTGTGTGCCATGCTTCGTAATCGCTACGAAATCATTCTCACTGTCGAGCCCAGTTATGCTGCCCCGACCAAACTTGACAACAAGAGTCTGGAATGCAAGATGTCTTTGAAAAGTGTCCATGATTTTGCGGCGTAATCTGCCGGTGCGAATGCCAGCGGAGTGCCTATTAAGTGATCTGCATACGAACAGTCAATGTAAGTTCCTTGTCCCCAAAAATATCCAAAATCTCGACGCAACATACAGAAACCATCGCGCTCATCTACTATAGTGACTTTAACTGACACCTACCTGGGAATTTCTAGAGCCAATTTCTTTCCGGTGAAGCGAGACGGCAAACTATTAGACAGGTCGAGAAGATTCGGAGTAACCGACAGGCCGGCATACGAGCCTCTGCACACGAAGCACTCGTGACGGCTGCTCCACAAGGCGTGCAGCGGGCACTGTTCGCCAATTAGGGTATACAATAAATGAGGAACCTGAGCTTGTCTGTACTAAAGAAGAAAGCCGGGAGTTGGATTGATTTTCTGGAGCTGGACTGGAGATTAGGGCAGAAGCAGTGATGTTACTGCGGGGAAGAAGAGAATGGGATGTCAAGAGAGCCGGAATTCTAAGCCAGCTCGGGCAGCGCCGGTCACGGAGCCACCAGCCGGGCTTGAAGCCGTTCGGAGGGAAATACGTAGAACGAACCTCGGAAGTGCCGGTGACGTGTTGCGCGTTTTCCCATTTCCACTGTTATTTCGCTGGGAACCAATGGAAACACGCCGTGTCGTTATCTGATCCGCCGCCCCGCTTTTTTGAGATTATCTGATCCGCTGTATCGATCTTATTGGGTACGTACTAAGTAGTATGTTTCTCATTCGATCCCATTATGTTACAATACCGTAACGGTAATCGGTAAAATCAGTTACAACTCTTCGTGGGGGTGGAATACGCCCTCCTGCTAAGTCCCCCCAACCACCACAGAAAAGCAAAACTAAACAAAAATACAAACGATAAATGTCTCATTCTACGTTACCGAGTCTTTGGCGTTAATCCGCTGTCGAACAAATGCCTTTGCGTTTGATTCTCCGTCAGGAGCACTGAGTACCCACAGACAGTAGGCTTGGACCCAGAGGTTTTACAGATACCACCGTTTGTTAACGGAGGCCCAATTTCGCAATCGAGGTGATGAGGGCTTGAAACAGAATGCCCAGCCTAGTCTTCGCCGGGATGAAGCCATGGGGTTAGAGTTCTACTATTCTATAGACTAAAAAGCACCTTATTACAGCATCTTCTACGCAAGTATGCACAACCTCTCAGAGATAATCTGATCTGATTCAAAACAAGCTACAGCTTTTGGTTTAATTTTTTCCTCCCATCCATCCATGAGACAGTCGTTGCTAAACTGAATCCTTATGTGACGAGTTCGTTTTACCTACGTTCGCTTACTGCTGCTATCAGTATTTTAGCTACTGTACTCGCTGTGGCACTACGAGTTGGGCTCACAAATATTTTGAAGACAAATGAAGCCGGCCACATAGGGCAGGCCACAGGGTCTCTCGGTCATGCGTTCCATTTGGGTTGTGGTCTACATCATGATGGCGACATGTCGTAATGTCGAGACTAATGCAGCTGCTCATGTCATGACCGCTGGGTTGACTGTGTCTCAAACCCGCTACCAATTTACTGCAATTTTCTCTGAGAATTACAAATAAATTTCAAGGGTTAAATTACTATGTTACCATCTTTATGGTAGACACTTCATCGCTCACAAACAGATCACTTACGCTCGCATTTGTTACTTCGCCGTACATAGTCACCTCGTGGGTTAGTGGTCCGATTCCTGAGAGTCTCCTAACCGGGCCTGAATGGCGGCATCGTGGTGCCTCTCGTCGTAACAACCCTTTTCCTTCTTTTCTTCTGAAACCAGATTACTGTTCAGCGGAGGCGTCTAATCGAGCGCTTGACCACTAGGTGGAATCAACAAATTGTTTAGATTGTGATAATCAATATCAACCTGTTCAGCATTATCCTGCTAGCAAGTGGAATGACCCTCTTTCGACTTACTTCAAATATTTAATCATACCAGCAATGTCAGTGGTGATAAACTCTGTTTCATTTCTTGACAGTCCAACGTCTGGAACATCGATTTCTCATTGATACTCTAAACAACTTATAATCTTAGCTTCACGTATCTCTCATACGTCTTTTCTATTCCCCGCGGGAGATATAGTTGGTGACTTCAAGCAGACCAAATATCTAGTCGTATAGCCTCGTGGTACACAAGAGCAGACTTCTAAAAAAATAATCTCAACACCTGACAGGCTAAAACTCATAGTTTCTGGTCTTTATTTCTTTATTTCACGGATCCTTTTCTACAAGGCCATCCACTATTTTTCTAAAAGCTTAACAATAACTAAACGACAGCCCATGTTTTATCGGGTTACTCTTTTTGGAGGAGAAGAAGCGGTAGAATCATTCATTGACATTCATCATTGCCTTGACCATTTGACTCGTGGTTGAATCTTTAACATCAACATTGAAGAAACAGGGGCACAATTGACCTTTTTCTTACACGAAATATGCATGACCCGCACATTCAATTCCCGGGAGTTCCATGAATGAGTGGTTGATAATCAACGATATATGCTAGTGACACACCCGAATATCGAAGGTATGCGGCGGCGACAAGGCCAACAGAAGAATCGATAGGACCATCCGCCGTCGTAATGACTGGCACAGTCCTGCTAGAAGGCCACCGAGACCCTCGGCTCCCAGTCTATAGTATATCAGACCCACAAGGGCGATACCGTATCCAAAAATCTGTGTCATTGTAATTGGGTCCCGGAAAATAATGAGTGATGCAACAGCGAGTAGGTTGTCCTTGAAAACACCAGATAGAGTCATCACGAGGGCCGAAGTTTTGCCAATCTGATTGACACATTCGTTATTACATGTAACGAATGCAATACTTTTATCATAGAAATATAAAACTCACTAAAAAAACAACTGCCACATTGAGTGCAACTGCCACGGATGCGTTGGCCAGAAGAGTGCCAAACCCAATTTGGTAGACGTCTGCCATGGCTATCTTGGGCAACTCTACCACAAGTGTCGCAGCAGTGTTTATGGCAATGCAAGCAGGAGGAAGATAATACAGCGATACTCACGGATTCATTTTGAAATCAGCAGAGCTAAGCAGTCGCAGAACCATGGCAAGCCGAATCGACTCGAAAAGTGTGGCACGGAATTGGTCTGGTTGATATATCATTAATATGCCGTTCTGAATTAGTCTTCGAAGAGGATCAAACATACAGAGAAATCCGATAATACTGAATTTTATTTCGCCAATAGAAGCAATAATCACACCAAAAACTCTGATGGAGACCCTGGCTAATACATCAAGATGAATGGGGGCAACGCCAAGTACCCAGGTCGCGATCAGTGTCGCAACCGAGTTTGTTGCCTAAGTCTCAGTCATGTCTTAGCGTTTTTTATGCTCCAAAGTATAAAACAATGAATTTGAACAAACTTTTAACATCTGGATGAAAGAAACACTCAAATGCAAGTAAGCAAGATTGCCACAGATCAGACTGAGACTGAAAAAGGCACCGATAGGGACAATTGCTCGTCTGGCTTTAATAAGTTTCAGGGACAATCTTCTAAAAGAGAACTTTTATCTCACAGATATATAGCTCTTGTCATGGGAATATTGTGACGTGAGTCAAGCATGGAGGTGTATCGTGCCATGAATTGGGTCATGACAGTCGCAAAGGCCAAATGCCACGTTGTAAGGAACAAGGCTAATAGCTGTATTTAGTATTTCACATATCTTATTTAGACATAAAACTTACGGAAAGCTGCCAGCAGAAGCATCAGTTTATCAATACATTGCGAGAATTAGCCGGTTGTGAGAAACCTATCAAAACCAGCTGTATGAAGAATCCACTTATTGAAAATGATGACCCCAGAGCTGATGGCAATCCATCAAATGTTCTATAAAATCATGAGATGATGGACCTATACGCCGCAATATAAAACATACGCTATGTAAAAAGCTGGATGTACGGCGGACCGGGATTTCGCAGCGGTTGATGTTGGTAATATTGATGTTTTTGACATTTTTTCCACAGGCAATTTGCAGAATTTGCTGGTAAACAATAGTAAGAAAATTGTAAGCAGAAAAAACAACGATACTAAACGAGTGACTAGATTTTTATTCAAGGAAAGAAATGTGCAAAGAACTAGAGTCAGCTCACGGCGATATCAGCAATTAATAGAAGACTCGACCTGAGCCATACATCTTTCGCTAGCCGATTGTTGTACACTAAGCTCTTTAGGGAGTAGCTTATTCTATACATAGACTAGCGCGTGTGCTTTTGCCGTCTGTGATTCGCTGTATTTTGCCGGATTCAAGTACATAATCTCCGAGAATGGACTGAAGCTGTGAGGCCTACTAAATATTATTAACCTTAAAATTATCGTAAGATTTCGATAGAAAACTTTCGCCATCAGAGACTGGTTTGGTATTTTTTTTAGATCAGGAGCTGTGGTGCAAGGACCGCTGTCTCACTTCCACCTCGATTTCAAGTGAATGGCGGTACGCAGTGTTTAAAATACCACGTGGTACGAGTTACTTCTCAAAGAAAATAAGGAGAAAAGAAGAAAAGAAAAAGAAAAGAAAAGAAGGAAAAAAAAAAGAAAAGAAGACAAGAAGAAAACTGATTGTTTCTATATAACATTAAAGAATTCTCTCTTGCTAAATAAAGCCTTGCTGCACGTTAAGGCAGCAATGATATTCCTAAAATAAGGCTCACTTAAGCATAGACGCTCAGGTTTACCTCCCCTATATCAATTAAGAGCATGCAGATACCGACTCTATACGGCGTGCTGTGCATTCTAGTGCTCACACGCCAAAAATTTTGAATAAAACAGCACTTACCCTTATAAATCCGATTCAAGATAGTATATACGTTGTGTGTATATATACATAATATATACATATAGATTTATGCATGTTTTTATGTCTATATATCTATATATTTATCGATCACAGCCGTCGATAGATGCTTGAGTCAACCAAAATATCAAATCTAAGCCTGTCTGATAGCGGCATTATCTCGGCGGGTCAAACAATGCTATTATGCTCAGATGCTATCAGAAAGTCGACCCTAGTCTTGCCATTCTTCGGCGGATGATCGGGATTTCGAATGCGAATGCGTGGGTGAGCAGTCTTTTATAAAGAGACGAACATGTTAGTACTAAGTATAATGTTTCCGTTGAATAAATTCATATGTTCACCGTGATGGTTTCAGGGTTTTAGAGAGCTAGCTATATCACGTATGTTGTCCAGTCCCCATACACATTACTCTCTTTGGGTGGGAAATGCTATAATCATTGAGTATACCACCGCCTTTTCAGCAAACAATAATTGGTCTGGGAAGGGAGTTTTTGTGGGGACTTTGGTTCTGCGAAGCTTTCTCTTCCCTCCCTCCACTTTGGAAATAGCAATTGTTTCTTTCTTTTTGTTATTTTTGCTGTTAATTATCTCAAGAGTGACAGCTAATGAAGTCACAGTGTTCTCAAGTCGGGGTCCAGCGTGCTGCACGCAGGGACTGAGACACATGCATATATGCCACTTGATATACCCGTCTCTCGAGTCCTCTGCTTACTGTGTAATTCGGGCGAATGGTTTTCTTAGGGGTTGGTATCTCTGAGGGCATATCCCTCTTCATAGTTGAGCGTACCCATGAAGACAAAAACTCATCATACATAAGGTATATGTTGGGTTGAAGGGAGCTGAGATCCAGCTGCTTGGTCTAACATGTTGAAAAACAGTAAATGGACTAGGCCGGTCTATCGGCACTATAATAAAGTTTTGGTCCTAATTTCAACCCGAATTTACCGTATAATGACCAGACCCGTCACCTACACCTTTATTGACTATACGGTCACGTTTCCAATCCTTGAATTGATAGATTTAAATATTTCCATTCCCTCACTGATGGGATGGGACCGACCTCATTCACCCCACTCACGTCAACTTGTTAGTTCATTAATAGGAACAACATACCGGGCATTTTTTTGCTTCCCCTGTTCAAGAACCGACCCGCGATGTTGTCCAGCATGACCTATTGGCAATTCCTGCTAGAAATTTAGTCAAGTAAACAAACTTCCCCAGAAGTTTTCAACTCAAAAAAAAAAAAAAAAAAAACCTCGCAAGTAGGTTGAAACATTTAAGAAAATAATCTTACCCAAGATCTCAAAATACAGCAGGGGTGAGCAAAGTTGTCGCGTATTATTAGTAGGTGGAATAATACGAATTTCATGTCGTTTACAGCATTCAACTTGAAACGATCCTCCGTGGTGAAACAAGCTGCATGGCATGTTCTTACCCAAACGGGTAGCACCCCGCAATAAAGAGGAGAGCATATTCCGATGATCTACAATTCTTAAGCTCTTCATTCGTGGAAATATCGAGTAGTGTTTCCGTCTTCGAGTAGCGTTTTTTGTTCATTTGCGGCAGAGTATCATTGATGCTTGATTACTATGCTGGCGAGTCCTTTTGCGCCGCATATACATCTGAAATTACACTTCATATAGATGGATGGAGCAAAATATAATAAGAATCTAAACAGGATTTAAAAAAAAAAAAAACGAATAAAGCCTTCGTGTAAATGCCCGTTGGATCACCATTATTGTCGGGAATTTCCCCCACCAGCCGCGCAATCAATACTAACGTTTGTCTGAAATTTTATTGAAATTGTTTCTGATATATTGTAATTGATATGAATGGCGGAAAATAATATCGGTTATTATTTTGTAAAAATTTATCCCATATGTGATGAGACTATCACAGTATTTTCTGTCATGAGCTCCATCACAAGCTACAGACAAGAATACAAAATGTCTTGATTCCTCCCGTGCTTTTCACATTACTATAGAAAAAGCAACAAATAGTGCTATAAGTATTCCGAATAAATTACCGTCATGAAGCATATTCGTACGGCGTTCTTATTTTTCTTATCTGCCGCGGCCACAAGTCGTCTTACCCCTCCGTCGGGTGCCATTGTCGTTGCAAAGTCAGGAGGAGATTATGCAACTGTATGCTTCACAGCGTGCTTTCAATCTTACAGATGTTTCTGTTCTTTTTTTTTCTAATCTAGAACACAGATAAGTGACGCGGTTGAATCCCTCAGCACTTCGACAACCTCGGCGCAGACCATTTTTATCGAAGAGGGTACGTACAACGAACAAGTTTACATTCCCAGTTTGAGCGGGAAGCTTGTCATTTACGGGCAGACCGAGGAGTAAGCAGCGTTCCAATAGAATTTCCGGCATGTAACTAAGTGGTTGGGCAGTACTAATGATTACTCGGCGAATCTCGTCACGATCACAAACGACATCGGGCTCTCCAGTGTTGACGATGACGATGAAACGGGTAGGCAAAATTGGCACAAATTTGACGTTATTAACTTTCACTGGCTAATTGGTACAGCAACCCTGCGGAACTATGCGGAGAATTCCAAGATTTATAACATTAACGTTGCCAATACCCACGGAAAAGGACAGCAAGCTCTAGCGCTAAGTGCTTATGCGAACAACCAAGGATACTATGCGTGTCAGTTTACAGGCTACCAAGGTTAGTCGTTTGAGAACGTTGCCCACCGGACTTGCTATGTTAAAAATATGCAGACACTGTTCTCGCCGAAACTGGTAACCAAGTCTACGCGAAATGCCTCATCGAGGGTGCTGTGTGAATCATTCATCTTTAAGGAATCTCTACTTTAGTGAAATAACTAGTCACCAGTGACTTCATTTTCGGCCAGCATGCTACTGCCTGGTTTGACCAATGTGATATCCGTGTTCTGAGTGCTAGCCTTGGGACTATCACAGCCAATGGACGTTCTTCTAGCTCCGATCCTTCTTTCTATGTCATCAACAAATCGACAATAACTGCCGCAGATGGCAATTCTGTAACCTCCGGCGCTTACTACTTAGGTATGTCGATCCATATAAATACGAGAAAAGTGTCACAGCCCAAAAATTAATTTCTTTGACAATCAGGGCGTCCATGGAGCGAATATGCTCGTGTTGTTTTTCAATACACATCCATGTCCGACGTGATTAACAGCGCGGGGTGGGAAGAATGGTCGTCAAGCGATCCACGAACCTCAGACGTGTATTTTGGCGAGTATGATAATAGCGGCGATGGTGCTTCTGGAACACGTGCTAGTTTTGCGACGGAGCTTACTACGCCAGTTGAAATTTCGTCAATATTGGGAAGCGATTATACAGACTGGGTTGATACGGAATATGTCTCTTGATCGGAAATACCCACCCTACATCAATTGACGTACTGTTGCATTCTTGTGCTTATTGTCCAGTGGTCAACTGGTATTAAATTAACAAAGCAATTCAGAATGGTGAAGAAATGACAAATTTCCAGAGTTTATTTTGTACTTCGCCGCCACCAATTTAAGTGTTCCAATGTTACTTTTTTGCCTCTGAGGTTGTTAGAATAGTTGGGCAATTTTAGTCGACACACATTTCGCCTGGAGTATGATTTAAATGAGAAATATTAAATACAGTAGATGCTGTTGAAGCCAGAATACACAAGGTATGGGCCGCTTAATCATAAGAACATTAGAAAAGGCAAGAGGACTCAGAGTGCACGTCTTGCAGACGAGAAAACCATCTTCCACAATCACTTCAATTTGTCCTGAGTCACTTAAGGCTCAAGCTTTGCCTCAGTCCATTCCCATAGCCTCCGCCCCAAGTCCTGGTCTTTTATTCACAGTTGAAAATCTTGCTGACTTCCCCCTGGCTCATACACGACCCATTCTCTATGTTGGTTTTTTCTGTGGTCGCTGCCCAAATCACATTTTTCGTCCTTCTTCGGGCGTGATCGTCTTACCAATGCTTTTAAGTTTGTGAAATCTCTGTCAGGCAATGATTGACCGCTCATAAGCTCGGTTTCAACAATACCAGGATGAACTGACACAGAAGTTATTCGCGGAAATCTTTCCGCGAGTTGTGCGGCATATACAACATTGGCAAGTTTCCTTTGGCCGTTAAGTTGATACCGAGCTATTCAGATATTTTCCTGCTTTGTACCAAGCTGGTCGAATAAAATTCCTCCAGTTGGATGTATCATGCAGCCCTGTGACGTGAACACAGCGAATTGAACTTCACTTCCCAGCTGTTAAGTAGTGTACAGTAAGACCAGCAAATTCGAATTGACCAGCAATTCATGACCAAGATAGTTAGTTCCAAACTGAATTTCGTACCCATCTTGTGATAAGTTTGGAGGTACCATTATCACTCCAGCACTGCATATCACAATTTCTAGACGGGACGCTTGGCTGCGAAATTCTTCTGCTGCCTTTCAAATTGAGGCGAGAGATGAGAGGTCTCATTGCAAGAAAATTATTTTTGCATCTAAATCATGACATGATCTCCTCGACCGCTGTTTGGGATTTTCGGGGCTCCGCACGGTCAGAAATACCTGTCACGGATTTATCTTCGCAATTGTCAGCACAACTTCTCGAGAAGCGCTCGTCATATCACACCCCTGTTTTAACAGTGCATGTATTGATTTGACACTTTGCTGGGCGGGTATATGAATTCAACATTCAGACAGTCTTGGTAGAGACATGTGCTTTATTTTCTGTCTCTCTTTCTTTTCTCTCTGTCTCCTTTTTGCCCTGCCGTATCCATCAAAACCGCAAATCTGCCCAATAAAGAATTCTTCTACAACAGGGAAACCATAAAATTGCAGCTCCGGCATTAACCCCGTAGACCGCTGATTAGTGGAAACAACCCTGGTATTTTGAAACTTCGCTGTGATCTCACCGTCAATTCCATGCGTGTAAGCATTCAATTATAGTAGTTATAGCTTTTTTGTCGTTTCCGGATAAAATCATAAACCCAACATTAGGAGGGGAAGAGTAATCAACTAACTTAAGATGAGAACTTTGGGACTGTGCTGCAATCGCAAGCCCATCTGGGTTAAGCGCGGAATCCGGTATGACTCACTTCAGTTATTGCGGGGTGAACCCTTACCGTTGTATTATTCTCGACACTGATTTTAATGTTGAGCGGAATTGGCACAGAAAGTAGTTCACTACTATGGGGTCACCTAATGCCGCACCTAGGTCTGTTCCGATGGAGATTTTGGTGCTCAAAGACCGGGACACAGTGTAAATATGCCCAACTTCGGTGGGATCGATGAAAATTATGAGGATGCTAAGATCTGTGGTAGCTCTTGCAGATGCCTTGACACTTCTTGGGTACGATAAAGTTTATCACATGCGTGAAGTCGTTGCTCCAGGTCGAGATGATAGAAAAAGGTGGATTGAAGCTATCGAAGCAAAATATGAAGGCAAAGGACAACCCTACGGTCGATTTGAATACGATAAAATTTTGGGAGATTTTAAGGTCCGTACCGTTTTCTTTCCCCCTTTAAAGTTTTTATTACAGACGAAACGGTCTCCTGAAATCCAAGCAGGCTGTTACCGATATTCCTGCAGCCATGTTTCCAGACGAATTGGTGGCAGCATACCCATCTTCCAAAGTTGTCCTTACTTTTCGTGACGAGAATAGTTGGTACGCACCAGTTCATCGTACAATATGGCATGCGTGGATTCATGGCAAGGCCAGAACTCCGGACGGGACCGTGGATAATCCGATGATTAGTTTGAGTGATAATTTCATGAAAGCTTGTGGAGGAGCAATTTTGAGGTACACGGGAGACGATGCTTTCACGAACATAACAATGCTGTTCACAAGCTTATGTCAAGTCACTTAGCTGATCTCTTGCTTCACGACATTCGCTAGGGATGGGAACCCTTATGTTTTTTCCTCGGAAAAGAGGTACCAAACGAGCTCTTTCCTCAGTCTGACCATTGGGCTCAGTATAACAAAATGGACAGAAAAATAGTTCCCATGAATGATCAATTTGTTTAAAAGCAAAACACACAGCACTATCAGGACTGGTCGTCAGAATTGGAAGTACATCTCGCTACGAAGTATTGCCACGGGAAACTCATTTCCTTGTCTTACTCAGATAGAGCTCCGTTCGAAATGACATGAATATAAATTGATAATATAATATTAGAAACTAAAGGACTAAATTTAATAATATTTACCAGTAGTTACATGTTAGTTTTGTTTATAAATACATAGTTGGGCCGACCACGCTGAGCGGATCGGAGGTTCTTGTCGGGCTCGGTCAATGATTCCGAATATGGATGGTCCTGTAGCTGCGCTTTTCCACTTGTAGCAGTTGAGGCCGGTAATCGGGTTTTCGAAAATCGATTAACAATACACCTTGATCATTGTAAATTTGTCATTTGAATGTAATATTATCTCGGATTCCAAGTAGCTGGAAAGCCGACCGTAGTCGGCCGAACATTTGACTATATAAAGAGCATTGAATTTTGGACTTTCGAGTAAACAGTCAAACAACAACATTATTTGCGGTTCTCGCTGTGATACAGTTGAATTGCATCCAAATTTTTCGTGGTAATCTGAAACATCCGCTTTCAAAAAAACCAACATGCATGTATTCATTGCTGGGGGTAGTGGCCAAACGGGCAGTTTGGCTGTTGAGAATATGATCAAACAAGGTACGTGGCATCTTGCGCACCGGCGACATCAAGGGTAACATATGTTGCTAACTATGAAAATAGGTCATACTGTTACAGCATTAGTCCGCAACCCATCTACCGTTTCAAGTAAATTTGGCTTGGAGCTTGTCCAGGGCACACCAGTCAACAGAGCGGATATCGAGAAATGCTTTGCGCGTCGCCTGCCCGATGCCGTGATTGTGACTCTCACGCCCGCAAAAGGTGTATTTGAGAAAGGGTCCTCATTTATCGCACATGTAACACGAAATATTGTCCAGGTCATGGGGGAGTTTGGCACAAGCAAGATTGTTTATTTGTGCGCATTTGGGGTTGGCGAGTCATATGCCAATCTCAACTTCTTAATGCGAGGGGCTGTGTGTGCTACACCACTAGGGACAAAGTTTGCTGATCACGCAGAAGCTGAGAAAGTTATAAGGAAAGCAAGTGGAATTCAATCAGTAATTGTGAAACCAGCAATGCTAAGGGATGGGGAGCCCAAGCCAGTTGAATATCTCGGCGACGCTGGGGAGAAGGCTAGCTTTATGCCAAGTATCACCAGAGCAAGCGTAGCAAAATTCATGGTTGAAGCTCTAATGAGCGAGAAATGGAATGAAAAGTCGCCAGTCATTGCGAATATACAATAGCGTTTTAGTAGAACCCCTCTCTGATCGTTCTGTCTGTTTCTACAACATCGATTTCATAATGTAACTATTTTTGCTCACTCATTTTGAATGTTTTCTAATTGTATTTATGGAGATCATGAATGTTAATGATAAAACGAATGTCTATTGATAGTATTTCTTAAACAAAAGAAATTGGTTTAATAGATTTTACCAAAACTTGTTATCATTTTTAAATGTTTATAAAACTATGGGTACATAATCCTGGGATCTTATTTCTCATCGCAATCTATTCTAGAATCTTAGTCTCTCGATCCTTCTTAATCAGAATTGCCTGGGCACGGTGATTAATAATGCCTACACTTGTAGAAGTGGAACAATAATGTAGTAGTAGATTGATGGTCTATGACACAAGGTTCTGGTTACAGGACGTCAAATGAGTTCGAGTTTCAATCAAATTTTACATCCATTGTGCCACATTTGAAACCCGACAACCATCAATTGATACCTCTGTAAACTCCCATTACCAAGGGAGGTCCTTTCCATCATACTGATGCAGTCCTGGGTTGTTTTCCCATCCTGGAACATGAATATGGAGGAAATGCCCACTTCCCTCGGGTCCAGTTTTTTTGATGAGCCTCAAGATACCATCAACGCCTGTCTCAACAGAAAGGTCTGCGTGAGAGTTGGCTTCATCTGTTTGTATCCACTATATTAAAGTTAGCAATGGGAAAGTTTCTTGTGTGGGATACAGATGCAAGCTCACTCCTGGGCTTAAACAGAAGACGGAGAAGCCCTCTTCTTCAAGTTCCTGCGCCCACACTACGGTCATCATATTCATTGCAGCCTTTGTGATTTTGTACGAAGCGGAAGGTAATTCCTTGTAAAGATGCTGTCGAGCGATGGAGCCGACGGCGCTAGAACTAATTCAGAGTATTAATGATTGAGCAACATCGCCGATGAAGTCAAGGAGCAAATCTCACACGTTGGCTACCTTCTTTTCACTTCCTTGCCGGAGGAGTGGCAGGAATGCCTGGATCATCAAATGCGCGCCGGTGACATTAACGCGGAAATTGACCTCCAGGTCTGGGCCGGTCCTGTGAAAAGAGTTAGGACGCTTTCTTGCCCGTGGTCAGGAACGATATAACCCACATCTCTTTCGCATGATTCCAGTCGACAATGCCGGCGTTGTTGATGAGAACGTCCAGCCCTTTGCCATTGAGAGCAGTCTGAACAACGGGAACAGCGGCGCGTATGCTAGACTCTTCTCCAACGTCGAGCGGCACAAAGACCACTCGGTTGGGGTACTGCTCGACCAACTTTTGCAGGTGAGAGTTTTCGGCTCGAGAAGTTGCAAACACAATGCTAACCTCCTCAGCAGGCTTAGCAGCTAACTGTTGGACTATTCCTAGCCCAATTCCTCGGGCGCTTCCAGTGACGAGATAAGAAGACATTGCTAACTAATGTATAGTAGGATATAGTAGGATAATGTATAATAGAAGGATCCGGATATGTTCATGAGAAGGGACTCTTCTAAACCATATAGTCCCCTTTTATATCTATCATTTTCTGCTATGCTTGGCAAAAAGGGTTCTAGTTGCCAGTGGGAATAGCTCGGAGTTAAAGAGAAAAGAGACAAGCGCGGACTTACGGGTCATTACCCGGATTGTTTGTTAGTCTGGAATTATCATGCTAGTAATAGCTGTCTGTGTTGTAAAACAAGTAGCGCAAGGGAAGAAAGGTTTTCTTCAACCTTGATCTCCATAATCATGACCCTTGTCGGAGCAATAGTATCTATTCATATAGTGGTATACCTGCCCAAAGCGGTTGGCGGGTCAATCCGGGCTAGTGAGGGCTCCTAGTCGTAATGCTTCTTTATTCCCTCGCTCCCTGTTTTCCCTCAATTCAATGGTACGAATGCAATTCCTGTCACGTAGAGCGCCCCCTTAACCCACGAGCTCCAAGGCGAAAAGGGCGGTTGACGGCTTCAATGTTTCCATTGCATTCTTCACAGTCTCAGCCACATTCCCCGGTATCCTAGAACGGCACAGCTTAACGTTATCGAACCCCGTTTGCAGCCGATTTACACTAAGCCTTGTAACATACCCTAACCATAAACGGGTTGTTTTTCCCAGATCGGCAGCCAAGGCTTTCCAATAAGCTAGTTACAGAGGTGTGCGTCAAAAGTAATGCGAATGGAGCATCTACTATTAGAGTCTAGTGTGTAAATAATAATTTTAGCTTTGTATTAATCTTTCTAGTTAATATACTAGTAAATAAAGGTCTACTATTATTAGTTATGATATTAATTATTAGATAGATTATTGGATAGCTATAACATGCATATAGTTGCTATGAAAATAGCATGTAATTATACGTATTTGAGAAAAAATAAATTCTTAGTGTAGACACTAATGATTTCTCCACTCGCATTACTTTTGACGCACACCTCTGTATTGATATCTCGTATACTCAAAGGTTATGGCAATAGTACGAGTCACGGTAATCTGATACTACTAGGACAGAAGTACCATAGAAGGCGGGTAAGAAAGGCAGCAAGTATTTTAGTTTTAAAACAGCAGGATTCTTATACAAATTCAAAATTCAATTTAAGTGTGTAAATCCTAATGATCGATAAAGCTCTTAAGACGCAAGATAATGATACTCAATGAAATATCTAATAAACGATTATTTAGTCATTTAAACTGACTTGTAAAAAATAAAACCGGCAGATTGCTTTCTTAGCACTACTGACTGAAGAGACTGAGTACAGTACATACTACTGTCAGTTGCCTCGGTGAAATTTCCGCCATTCGGCGATCGCGTTAGTCTCAAGACCGAGAAAAAACCGGAGCAGCGCGATCCAAAAAATGAGATCAATCAATCAATGGTGTGATATTCCTTCAAACATTGAGAAGTACAAACTGAAAAGAGCAAGTGGTATGTAGGATGCTTGATCGAAGTCAAAAGGCAAGATTCAAACAAATTAAGAGAATCATCGCACACTCCCCTACCATGGGATGCACGCCTTTTGCATCAATATAAATTGGGAACTGTGCAAATTGACTTTTGATATAGGCCAACTGGAAGATTCACATGCGAGTCGCCACTTCCAATATCAGTACATATTGATACGACATTGAAAATGGTAATTCTCAAGCGTCACAACTATGAATATATAAAGAATACTTTCAAATTACATATGGGACTTCATCAATCAATTGATGTAGACTGTTTGTTTAGTTTTTTTCCTATGAGATAATATGCTATAACAAACTTGTGAGGATACTGACAGCAAATGAAAAATTTTACTTCGACTGATGCACACAGCACAAGGACTGTTGATGAATAGTCAACTTTTAGCGCCTTCATGTCGATTTTCTTCCTTGTAATCTCATTAAGTATACTTAAGGACAAAACCACATACGTAGTAGTACTGCGCTAACCAGATATGTTGGAGAAACAGAGGTGGTTTGGCAGTGGGGTAATCAATGGATTGAACGAACGGGTGTTTACTAGAGGTGAAGGCGGCTTTGACTCTGTCTGTATACCATCTCGAAATATCACATGGCAAGAGGATGTACTTATCTTAGTGATTGGTCATCTGCAGGCTACCATACAAGGTTCCTTGAGTTCTGTGCAGAGTGTGTGAAAAAGTGACATTTGAAGATGGCAGACCCCACTATTTTCCTTTCTGTAGATCAGTGGGGATTCTCGTCTCAGAAAAACAGTCATTCCGAAGACTTTACACCAGATGCCTTCAACTATCTGGCCTCCCCCCGAACAGTAAATGCCAGCATGTCTCTGTACTGATGGCTTCAAACAAGGACCACCGGGTCAAAAAACCCGCATCCCGTAGCTCGTCGCGTTCTCGCTCCGGCCTCCGACTATCCAAGCACCATCGCGAACGCGCCGCCCAAGACGCAGGTCACTATAAACCAGAAGCCTTTTCAAATATCGAGTGCGCTAACACCTACGCAGCTCAACAAGAAGCAACAGACCTCCCCCTTGTCGAGCGCACTAATGCCCTATCCCTCGAGGACTTTCTAGTCCGTTACATCGACCCTGCACGCCTGCAGCTTCGTGCGCCATCCGCTGCGTCTGGAACGGATGGGTACAGCCACGACGCAGCACAGTATCATATTCAAATACACACCGCCGACTCAATCCCCGAGCCGGATTTTGAGAGCTGCTTTGCGTTGATCGAACAGACCTCTGTTGCCGACTACTCGGCGTCGTCGATGGGATGGTCGCCGTCAAAGAAGAGGAAGGAAATGCGCCTGCCAGACATGCGCTATATGGTTCTACGGTCAACAGGTGATTATACTGCACTGGTAAATGGAGCGGCAAAGAAACAGAAACAACAGGAAGAAGGCGCCAAGCAGCGAACCCCGCCCGTGGCAGGATTCCTCTCCTTTATGACAACATATGAAGATGGCAAGGAGGTATTGTACTGCTACGAGGTCCATGTGAATCCATCACTGCAGGGCTATGGCCTTGGTGGGCAGCTGATGCGCTTGTTCGAGGAGACTGGCCGCCGGATCGGCCTAGAGAAGGCCATGTTGACCGTGTTTAGAGCCAATGCAGCTGCCTTGAGGTTCTATGAACGACTGGGCTTCTCTGTGGACGAAAACTCGCCTGGCCCGAGAAAGCTGAGGAACGGCACGGTCAAAGAATTCGACTATTTGATTCTATCAAAGAAGCTCAAGTAAATGAGCCCTTGTGGCTTTAATCGCGATGGCGTTCTGGTCGAAGTTTAAACTAGAGATATAGACATACTTAGAAAACAAATAATAATTTTAATGCTTTGGCTGCAGGTGATAAGAAATGGTATCAAATCTGTCGGACTTCTTTGTCCTTCATGTCTGGATGTTCTTCTTCCCATTCATCCCGGAGCGCTGCGAATATGTAATCCGCAACTAAAATTGTTAGGCCAAGACTCCACACCAGTGTGATGGCATAGAAAAAGTTGGCATTTCCAGAGCCTGCATAGACCCACAGATGATAAAATGCCGGGCCTAGCAGAGTTGCATAGAGTAACGTGGCTGCTGCGAAAAATGCGTAGCGCGTCACTACATCACATTAGCAAGGGATCCGATGAGCAGTCAAGATAACTTACGAGGCGAAAGATGCCGATACAAAGGCAAAAGCGCTAGATATAATGAAACATCGGCAATGCTAGGGTACGGTTTGAAAATGGCAAAAATGCCGATCAGCGATGTGATGACAAACAAAGGCTGTCGTCTCAATCGGATCGTAAGGCCTCCAACGTAGCCGGCCAGGTGTAGCCAGAATACACCGAGGAAGAACTCGCGGAACGAGTCAAATATCTCGATGAGAAAGTACCACCATAGACCCGAATTCGGAGTAAGGTCGGGAACGAGCAGGTGAGCGCCGTAGGTCGCCGGAATAAACTGCCATGAGAAGCCAGTGATAACAAAAGATGCTACCAGGAGCACAGCCGTCGATGCCATAAAGATTCCAAGCCGCGCAAGCACAAAGCCTACTACCACGGGCTCGGACTTCTTCGCAATAACCAAGCGGTCATAACAGAGCAGGACCAAGGGCGGAAAGAGAAGTGCAGGATATAGAGATAAATATGATGCAAATGCAAGTGCGGCCATGGCGTTGACATTGTTCCCATTGACAGCATTTGAAATCGCGTAGAGAATGGACGCATTTGTGAAAACCGTAGTCGATCGCGCGAGACAAGTAGAGATCACGAACGGATTGAACAAGTACCTGTATCAATTAGTATCATGCAGTCAAGTGACTTGACGAGTTATCCTACCATGCAGCAATGGCGACTCCATCCCATCTGATTGTCCTGCGTAGCGTGTTATGGAGGCGTCCTGTGACGGATTCACTGGAATCTGAAATGCGAACCAACGCATTGGCGTTCAACAGATCAATGGCGGCGTAGAAGATATTGGTGACTAGAGGGTACGAGTTCGCACTCGGCAGCAAGGACAGGATTGGGAGAAGAAGAGGCGCCTGTTGAGTTGAGCAATTAGAAAGTGTGTCTGCAGTGCGGATTGTCTTGTGGTAAGTACCTGGTGAAAAACGCCGCCATCGTATGGGGACACATTGCGAGTGAATAGGAAAAGGCCTTCTTGCACTGCGGCAGTCAGTTACTGAACAGCTCCTCACAGGTGACTGGCAACGTACGTCGTTTGAAGCTGCTAATCGGCGTCGACACCTCGACTCGCGACGTCAGGAGGTCTGGTAACGAGGGGAAGGTGACGATGAGCAACAGCCGCAGAGCAACAGCTCCGATGAAGACGGCCAATTTCCGTCGGTCGACAGCCATCGCAGCTCTATTGTACGGGACACATAGCAAACAGAAAGAAAGACGCGCGAGAACGCAGACAGAGGTGAATCGCGAAGGTGTTGGTGCTGCTTATTGAGGATTGTTGAGGCTCCAGCTGTCCTTTGATCTCTTTTGGCAGCCGCTCCGCCGCACGGACCACCCCCCATCGCGCCTGCCGATTAAAAAAAAAAAAAAAGGTCGATAAGTTTTTCTCTTCGCTCCGTTATCAGTGAATTGCTGAACTACCACAACCCCGAATCATCGCATTGCGCAGCACCTCGCAATGGCTAAAATTAAGAAGAGAGGTTCGTTTAGTCGCTGCTTCTGTGTTCGTTGAACTAGGCTGATATTCCTTGCAGGCGCCTCGGGTCAGGCCAAAAACTTCATCACCCGAACCCAGGCGGTGCGCAAACTCCAGATCTCTCTTCCGGACTTTCGAAGACTTTGCATTTTCAAGGGTAAGGATATCTGTGGCCCCGGCATTTAATACAGTGCCTGACTGGCTCGTTGTTTGTAGGCATATATCCTCGTGAACCCCGCAGCAGGAAGAAGGCTTCAAAGACTTCTACCCCCAACACGACTTTCTACTACACCAAGGACATCCAGTATCTCCTGCATGAACCGTTGCTGCGAAAGTTCCGTGAGCAAAAGGCACTCGCGAAGAAGATTGCCCGCTCTCTCGGACGGGGTGAAGTCGGAGATGCTGCACGACTGGAGAAGAATCTTGCTCCCAAGCTGTCGCTGGACCATGTTATCAAAGAGCGCTATCCAACATTTGTCGATGCGCTCAGGGACCTTGACGATTGTCTTTCGCTACTTTTCCTTTTCGCCAGTTTGCCATCCACCAGCTTAGTACCGCCCAAGACAATTGCGCGCTGCCAAAGGCTGTGCCATGAATTCCAGCATTACTTGATTACCACAAACTCGCTGCGCAAGTCTTTTCTCTCCATCAAGGGTATTTACTACCAGGCTACTATTCAGGGACAGGACATTCTCTGGCTTGTTCCTTACCGCTTTGTCCAAAAAGTGAACGGAGACGTCGATTATCGTATTATGGCGACTTTTGTTGAGTTCTACACGACTCTTCTTGGATTTGTGAACTTCCGCTTGTATACCTCCATCGGCTTAGTCTACCCGCCACGATTCGACGCCGCAAGTGATGAGAAGGGAGCCGAATTGACTGCGTTTCGTCTTGAGGGCAAGAATGTTGAACAACTTAAAGCTATCGAACATCCCGCAAGCAATGGGAAAATAACCAACGAAGAGGTATCCCAAGAATTTCAAGATAAGGTTGATAGCGTCGTGAAAAAGGCTGGCCTTGACAAGGTTTCAGAAGAGAAAATCATCCAAGACCAGACAGCGAATGAATATGCCATCGACAAGTTTGAACCTGCCGCTCCTGAAGCCGATACTCTTGCGCAACCCGAGGCGAATGCCGACGAAGCCGGAACCTTGTTTTCGTCGTTCACATTTTTCATTTCACGAGAGGCACCTAAGGGACCTCTGGAATTCCTTCTACGCGCATTTGGCTGCAAGCGAATCGCCTGGGACGAGGTCGCTGGAGAGGGTGCATTTACACACGACGAGAAGGATCCACGCATCACCCACCAAATCGTTGACCGTCCTCCCCTTCCCGAGTCGGCACTCCCAACTGTTCCCGAAGGATCAAACGAGGTTCGACCTGGTGGTCGAATTCCCGGCAGAACATATGTCCAGCCACAGTGGGTTTGGGACTCTATTAACGAGGGCAAGCTACTCCGGCCCGATCTGTATGCTCCTGGTGCCACTCTTCCACCACACTTGAGCCCATGGGTGAAGCAATCTAGAGGCGAATACGATCCTCGCGCAAGCCTGGCCGCCCAGGAAGAAGAAGGGGAAGCCGAGCGGTCTGCTGAAGAAGACGACAGTGAAGGCGAGGAGGTGGAGGAGAGCAAAAAGATGGAAGTTGATGGTGAGAAGGAAGATGACGAGGAGGAAGATGAATCGGTAGATGACCACGGGATGGATGTGGATGACGATGATTCCGAAGAGGACACGAGCGAGGAGGAGGAAGCAGACGACTTCGATGGGTTTAACGACGCTGAAAATGCTGTCTCGGAATCTGAAGACGAGGAGGAAACCTTGCGCTCTCAGCATCAGAAAGAACTCGAAGCCGAAGCCGCTGGTCTGCCATTCTCCGGCTCAGCAAACGGATCGGCTGCTGCCAAGAAGTCCTCGAAAACGAAGAAATACCAGACGCAGAAACGAAAGGAGGAGGAAGAACTTGAGAGACAGAAGATGATGATGAGCCGGAAGAAGCGCAAGCTGTTGGACAAGATGCTGTACTCGAACAAGAAGAAAGACGAAGAGGCCCAGAAGCTACGCAGCAAGCGCAGGAAGCTCGAAAACGCTGCCAAGTCCCAGACGTAAAAAGTTTTAGTCATTTTATTTAAGCAGTCATGGATTTACGGCGTTTAGACCATATTTTATTTTGGAAATAGCTAATATTACTAGAATACAGCACATGAGTAATTTGAACCTGAAGATAAATCGAACATGGTAACGCTAGTCCTGTTCCGTACTAGCCTGATATGATCTGTGACAGCGAAGTGGGTCCGCCATGACACAACAATCCCCGACACGAACTTCGAACTAGAAAACCTCATGCATCACGATCTCACTCCATCGCATGCAAGCGGAGAGGGGCGTTCTGCCTCCGCCAATGGCGACTTTTGATGGCGATCATAGCGGGCACAAGCAGTCAGTGATTAGTGCAGCAGCTTACGACCGCAGTGATGCTGATTTCCTCGACACCGACGATGTGAACGAGTACGCGATCAACAGACCAAGCCTCGACAGCAGCAGCAGCACGAAAAATACAGGGAAACTGACCAAGCATACCTCTGAAACCTCGCACTCACCTCTCCCAAATAGACCGAATCGATGGACAGGCTCAGACGAGGAATGGCTGCTCCTGACACAGCCGGAGCGAGACGTGATTGACCAACTGGACGAGCTCGACAAACAAGACTGGGCCAAGGTTTTGTACCGAGAACATCTAGACAAAGAAAGGATTCGAGAGCAGTTGGAAGACAATCAAGAGTTGAGTCTCGACATGCAGGAGGATTGGATGGCATGGCCATTGCACCCAGAAGACCTCGCCCGGAACGACAATCGCGTAAAGCACAAATTTCGAAAGCGAAGAGAATCGAGCACATCTTCCGAATCATCACGAACACGCCCTGTGAAGGTTGCACATATTGATCCATATGGGCAACAATACAACGCTGCTCCAGAGAGCAGCTCCTCAGATGGCTCTCACGACGATAGCGATTCCGATCCTCCCAGCATAGCCGATGTGACAGAAGCCATTCCATCTTACGATACTCACGTTTTCAAGGCGGATCCTGATCCTCGACCTAGTTCTTCACTAGAGGAGATTCTTATTGCACAAATGATGAAAACCGGCAAAGAGAGGTTTCGCGAACGACTATCGAAGCCGGGGTTTCAGTCAGCAGGCCATACTGTTTCGGCCGACGATGATTTGATGACGGCCAAATTACGGCCGATTGCGCGAAACGCCATTACTCAATTGGATAGTCTTTTGCTCGGTATGCATAAGACTGCCGATGAAGATGACGATGATGGTCGTAATTACGGTCGTATGGAAGCCGATAGCGAGACGGGGTCTGGCTACGATACTTCAGTGCGAAGTTCATCAGTAGCATCATCTCGAAAGGGGTCGCCAACTCGAGATTCAGATTCCGAGAATGATACAAATGAAGAGTCTGCCTCCGAAATCCGCGGCAGGAGCAGCCAAAGGACGGATCCAGAGTCTACAAAAGGCAGTTCAAAGGCAGAAAGCTCCTCTCGAAGCGTTTCTTCGGAAGGCCTCGAACGACATTTTACTCACTCGCCCCCGAGGGACATGATCTCCCATAGAACGTGGGAATCTGTCATGCTTGTAGCTTCTTTACAAGGCTTGCCCCCAGAGGTTCTTGAGAGAACGAATCAGAGATTACAGGGAATATTTGGCAAAACGGCCCCTCTCGCACCCAGAAGAAAAGATGCCTGGGTAGATCTTTGGGACGAGAGCCTAGTTTGCCCAATTGCAGAATGTTCACGCCATATGGAGCCATTCCGTGAAACTTCCGATCTGGGCTGGCATATGCAGCTGATTCATGGCGATGGAAACTCCCCGGACCCGTTTAGCTTGCCTCCTTTTTGTTCTGAATCACAGTCCGCTACTGAAGAAGATCAGGAAGATTCCTGTGAATGGCGGCGGGGCATGAAAGGGGATAATGTGGATTTCAACTTGATCTGCCCGGTCGTAAATTGCCAGCGGCACAAGAAGCCGTTTTCACGGTTATGGAACTTGAAAAAGCATGTGAGACTTCGCCATCCGAACATTGATCTACCGGAGTCTATTCAGCTACGAACTCACAGTAGGCCTGCATCGATTTCATCTCGGCAATACAAGTCTGAAGATGTGGTAATATCTACCGATGAAGACCAAAAGAGCGGACGCGAAAAGACTCGTGAAAACGGGAGATTTCACTGTCCAATAAAATCATGTGAGCACAGCATCAAAGGGTTCTCACGGAATCGAAATCTTAAGAAACATCTGCGGTTGATGCATCCAGCATGGAGGGCTGAGAATGTTGGGTAGGGTATGCTTTGGTATCATGGAATACATAATTTCAAATGTCAGATTCTGTAGCACAGATAGAATGGTGGAACATAATGACTCTGCCGAGATACATGTAGTCTTCGCTTTGCAGTGAATGAAGAAAAGAGCAAAATAACCTGGCTGAAGAAAAACGTTTACATGAACACCTCGCGCATTTCGCCCCTTTCCACTGCCATTCGTAACTCCATCATAGACTCCGATGAGTGACCCCATGGGGTCTTGCGGTATACTTGTTCCCCGAACATGCGGAGTTGCATCGGCATCAGCGGATTTCCGTAATGCTCAATAATGTCGCTTTTCTCCACTGCCGCACCTAGACAACTCCATGTGCCCCGTATCATTCCAAATTCGATGCATTCAGGCGCCTTCTCGCGCGTCCACCAGGTCGGTAGTTGTCCTGGCCGTCTTGCTACAAGCCTTAGGAAGCGCCGAAAACCATTGCGGCCGCCATCAGTGGCGCCGCCGTAGATGCTGTAGGCGTCTACATCGCCTGTGAATTTGTACTCGTCCTCGAGACGCAAACGGTGCACATCAATGAGTAGTGTGTAGACATCCTCCACTGGGCGGTCGTGCAGCCAGGTCTTGTCATGGAGTTTGTGAAAGGGTTACTCGACACTGGCACTCAGCGCACTAGCAGATTGAGTACCACTATTGCTGTTAGAAAATTCTCCAGACTGAGCTACATCGACGCAGCGTTTCTTGTGCTGTTTCCAGTCTGCTTTCTGGCAGTCTCGAGAGCAGTACCGAGCTGCTTTGCGTCGGGAGAATTTCTTGAGGTCATCCCCGTCGATGCCGCATTTTTGGCACTGCTCGGATGGCGACGAGACAGGGTCAGTCATGATTATCATGGTTTAGTACGAGATGAGAAGAAAGATATTGCTTACAAAGGCATGGATTTTGAGAAACAATGACAAGAGACCAGGCGGTGTGCCGTGTTGGGGATTGATCTGAACTGTCGTAGACCTGAATTCAATCTTCTAAATAGATTTTAGTGTTTCTAATCTCAGGCTGATTTCCAGTTCGCAATAAAAGAATCGTTTTGAAGTCTTCTAATACTTTCCTAGCCATACCCTAAGTAGGTAGAAAAGGTATGAGGGTACTAGTTACAGATACCCGGCTTGGGATTAGAAAAAGCTAGGGTTTTAGAACACGTAAATTAACGGTATAGCTTGAAAATTTTCTAAGAACCTTTTGAGCTACATATGTAGGAAGTTATGATTTAAACTACAAATATTTTGTTAGATGTTTGATTTCGGCTCTCCGACGGTTTAAAGAACTGGGTGGTGCCTACAGTAAAAAGATGGGTGCCCACATCAACATTCAATCTGAGGTAGGAACTGCTCAGTCTCATATTAAAACCTCATTTTTTTATTATTATTCATTAGGTGTGCTAATCACGCGTACATATACATCAAGTCGTTGCTCATTTCAAAATCAATCTATTGGCCCTGCCCCGGTTTCCATTTACATCGTCTCCCAGGAAAATGCAAGTCTAAATGTTATTATAGACTTGTCCACATGGTCCAGCGATATTACCGGTGCTTCGAAACGATGGATTGGTATCGTTTGAATACGACAATCCCGTAAAAGTCCCCGCCGGACAAACGCTGCTGACATCGTGGCCTGACGCAGCGTTCGGTACAGACGCGTTGGTGGCTTGCGACACCACACAGCCCTCGTATGAATACCAGTAGGCTTGGATACAGTTGGGAAGATCAAAGTAGCAAGCATTGCAGCATGCCTGGGCTGAAGCACCTGCAGTAGATTCCCCTTTGTAGAACAGCGTGTTCTCGGTAGACAGACCGCTTGGGATGCTTGCGTCGCCGAATGGGGATGTGGGCGTCAGACTTGGGAATGGGCTGGCACACGGCCAAACTGTGCTCGTCAATGCTGCAGCAGTAACAGTGGTGGACTTTGTGACCGTACTGGTCTGCGTGACCGTCGTGGTGACGGTCGTTGATTTCGACTTGTCGCTAGACGCACCCAAACATAAGCACAAGGCTGAGACACTGGCAGACGGCTGAGCTGCGATCCACGACGCGAATGCCGTCGGCGTAGGAGACAAATCATCCAATGGCTGTCTTTTATTGGCGTTATCCTTGGTCTGGCTCGACGTGGATGATGTACTCGTGGGAGGGTTACCCGGGAGGAACGTGTATACAATGCTTGCCGAGCCGGATGTGATGGTGTCTATTTCTGTCGACGTGACAAATACGGTACTGGTACTTGCACTGCGTACTCCGCTGGTGACCTCAGCTGGCTGGATATGTGTTGAGCACCAGTTGCTGGCATCGTTGTGTTGTTGGTCGCTCAGAAGCAATTGGAGGACAGAGCATTTGTCGTCGGACGTGACTGGTGCAGCCAGTGTAACAGCAAACGTGCCAGCCCATGTAAAGATGGCTTGGAGTTTCATCTTGCCTTTCCGGTTTTATTTTCCACAATTTGCGATGGCTACCTCCGTGGTATGCCGTGGTTGAGGTTGACTTCTTGCACTGTGAGCAGAGTTCAGTCGGCTGTGGTCAAGCTTTAGGGGTGAAAGCACGTCAGCAGATAGAAGCTTGACCCTAGGCTTTATATATGCTCGCCAATTGACTCCAGAACCGTTGCGCAGCATAAATTCCGACATACCCCATATGGCATCATGGTGACTGGCAAATTTAGCATTGCAGATCCGACGTGCTCCAATCGCGGAGGGCGTGGAACTTGTCTCCAACACACAGCGAATCGAAGAGCCCGTACCGCGCGTCGTCAGGGCTCTCGTTTATTTTCGACTGATCCTTTGGCTGTTTTTTTTCCTTGTTGATTTTTGTCTCATTTCGCAGCTGTTCTTCCCCGCCCAAACTGCAGCCCGGCGGGACTAACTAACACGTCATGGCGCGCAGATCCCTGAGCTTCAATGTTCCGCCTTGCCCGAATCAGTTGGTTTTTGCGGCGATACACTCAAATAATGTCTCACTCTGGGAGCCACGCTTCAAGCCTTCAACAGACGGTCGTGAGTCGTGGCCAATAATAATGATGTCTAGTGCGAATGAGACTTTTCTCTGCGCACCCTGTTATCGCCAAGCCAACACCGCAAAGGGAATGCAAGCCTCGCGGATGTGCGTGGTGAACAACTGACTCGTTGTTTATGCGCCATTAACTGCTAGCTAGCTGCTACTATTGATGAATATCTGCACTCGCACCTCGTTGCTCCAGCCGGCGTCCAACCCAAGAGCACCCCATGCCCGCAGGACATCTACTGCGAGGACCTTGTCTCTGTCTTTCCAGACTGTTTGCCTGGGCACTGCAAGCCCGGAGATCATCACCATGACATGGTTGTCGATTTCTTTAGTCTCGAGAGCAGAATGGTAGATGCCAAGTATACCCAGAGCCTTGAGGTTGATATCAAACTGCAGCCTCCCGCTTCCGATGACACGCACGTCCGAGCTCACGATAGCGGCCACACCGGTCATTTTTCCGAGCAACCCCAGCACTGCAACGTGCGTCATTAGTGACACCATTGAAGACGATGTTGAGCAGCCACGGCTCCCTTCAAGAGTGAACGATCGAACCGGGTAGGCAGTCAGTATCTCCCAGCCTTTGGGCTCGAGCGAGACCGAGACCATGGCATGAGGCCCCGACGATGGGGTCATGATATCGCTGATGATTCCTGTCGTAAATGATCGAATGACATACCGGTCATGGTCACTGTTAGGAGATGATGAGTCGACACCCGGAAAAGCTGTGAGCGGAACAATGGAGGCGGTGTCTCCAGGGCTAATATTGAACAACCCGATGATGCCACTCCCGGTACGAGCCCAGCCGCTGTATGTGCCAATACGGAGGATATTTCCCTCATTATAGTTGTGGTAGACGTCCAATGTCCGGCCGACTACACTGGGACGTAGAATGGTGGAGGTGCCTCTGGTGGTGGGCGCGGTGATCTGATGAATCAGTTCAACGTTGTGCTCACCGGGCTTGTCCGTGATGTAAACTGGCCCTCCAGAGACACAGCGGGCGGCAGCATGGAACGATCCGTAAGGGTGGTCCGTCTGGAACATGTCCCAGTCCGGAATCACGTTCAGGTGAGAGGTCAACAAGGCATTGTGCGCATTGCAGAATATATGCCATGGGTGCGAGTCTGCCACGTCAGGAAAGAAATCATCCGAGTTTCGTAGTAGAATGCTAGGTTTGTCTGTAGGTATTTGCGAGTGGAAAATATGCTGTGGAGTCATCGACATGCATGAGATAGCCCGGGTGCCAAAGTACCGCAACGACGCTATTGTCCAAGCGTCCTGGTAGGACGAGATAAAACGCCGTCGGTCTTCTGCATTGTCTAACGAGTCAAGGAAAAATTGCGCGTCTGTCTTGACAGCGTCGATGCCGTTTGAGGTCAAATATGAGTAAAAGTCTTCGTAAAAGCGTTGGATGTCGTCAGGGTCGATTGCCAGCATGGTGCCGCCAACAACACGGTCTTTCTTCCTCACTTCTTTGGTCTTGTATTTCTTAACTAAATCACCCTCTGGGGAAATTCCGCCCCAATAGCCCATCAGCGCATGCCAGACTCCAATATGTTCAATGTCCGGGTGCACTTGTCGGATCCTGGCGGTTGTGCGTCCCAGTCCAGCTGGGAATCCTTCGACATTAGCCTCGAAGTTTTTCCAGCCGCGGTGCCATTGTTCTTCGCCTGGCTTGTCGAGTGACTGCCAGTTATCGTCGATAATCAGATTTGAAATACTGATCCCATGGGCTTTCAAAGAGTCAAGAGCCTGAAGGATTTTGTCCTCGGTCAAATTTGGGCCCACTCCGTTCCATGTGCAATATGTGAGGCCTTCATACCAATCGGCCAACCACTGTGTTCGCACATCCTTTTCCACCAGGACAACATCGTCGCCGACAGGAGAATCTGGCTCCGGGGGCGCATCTGAAATAACTGGTAGAGTAACTTCCGTGGTGAAGCCGCGGACAACTTTCCGGGCTTCATATATTAATGCCGATATGCAGACCTCAAACCCCTCGCCAACAGAGGCAAGCACTTCGAATTTTGCTTCTTCACTGTTGTCATTTCTCGCGTCGACAATTATTTCGCCGTTTTCGCCGGATTGGAATACTGTCAAGACATTGTTTACTCCTGACACACCTAGAAGAACCAAATTGAGGCCGTCGGATCTGAGAAAGGAACATAGAACGGCATCTTCATTTATTTGAAATCTATTCGTGTCGTGTCTGGGAGCGAGCCATGGAGTCCACACACGGACTAGGCAGAAGTGGCGCAGATACTGGTTTGGAAGACCAAGTGTCAAATTCTTCCTCCCTGATGACTCGCCGTCTGCAGCTGGCACTTTGCCAGCGATGCTCCAAAGTAGTGAGCCTGGTGCTTCGCTCTTTCTTGCCTCGACGTTCACTTCGGTTGATAGATTCTCTATATAGTCGCTAATCTCGTCTCTCGGTGACTTTTGAGATACGGCGTTAGAATATATTGAGTCTGAAGGAGAAAGTGACAATGGACTCAAAACCCGGCCTTTTGGTCCCCACACCAACTCCCCGTCCTTGACATATTTTCGTTGGCTGGCCCAGTGCCAATCTGTATCACAGTCGGTCTTGTATCGGATCGTGAAATTAGCTTTCCCAGCTGTCGACGGAAGATATATTTCTGAAAGGAAGGTGTAATGATAAAATTCTTGTCGGACATGATCATCCCCGATTATTGTCATTGTATTTTCCGGCTCGCATTTTGCTAAAGGTAGGGCAGTCCAGTTGGCGTTGTCCAAGATGTTATTCCAGATTTCAACCTTCCAGTCTTGTTGCGGAAAAGATGTACTTGACGAAAGCACTACCGTAAAACGCAACTAATTCAACCGATCATGGTTACCATCACAGGTTTGCGCAAGTGGGACACGCCTTGGGAGCCAACCTTGTCTTCTTCGGGGCAAGTAGAGGACTTGGGTGGTCTCTTGACACAGGTCACCTCCGCCAGAGGTGGGTGAGAGATCACGCGGGCAAATAGGCTCATCTGCGATGGCCGAGCAAACAGCGTTGCTCTTGACGCCGACTGTGGTGACGTTGGACGCGAGACTGCCACAATGTCGGAAACAGACATGGCGGGAGAAGCTTGTTTGTACAAATGACAGCAAAATACACTCGGAATTCAAAACTGCCAGCTCACACTAGCAGCAGCTCATAGCAAAAAGCATATCGAGACTCATCCTGCGAGCTATCGAGGGTGAAGTTGAAGTTGCCTCTTGATGATGCGTGATGCGATGAGCGGTGGTGGACAGTTCCCCGCGCGGGCCGTGCTCCCATTGGCTGCTTCTTATCGGCGACTCCACTCACTGCGATAAGCAGTCAACACCAGTCGAGTGTCTATTATTATGGTCACATCACCGCTCAGGGATTTGAATACTTTTAAAATCTGCTTCATTCACTGATAATCGAATTATATTCCTCATAAGAGACTTTATACAACATGTTTCTTCTTATAATATTATATCTCATCACCGGCACAGATCCGCCATCATAATCAACCCACTCCGAGCTGAATACTTTGCTCCCCTAATATCCTCTGGAAGAAGCGCAGCATCACCGTTCGCCACCAAAGCCTCTGCTAACGTGCAGCGCCCAGTCTCCTCAAATCCCATTTTCTGGTACAGTCTCACCGTCGCACGATTATCCGGCTTCACCATGAGCCGCACGCGCACCGCAGACGGACGATCGCGATACGACTTGAGATAATCCAGGGCTTCCTGGCAGAGTTTAAGACCAAGTCCCTGGCCGCGGTGCTCTGGATGCGTGAATAGGCTAAGCATTTGCCATCGCTCTTCTTCGAACTCGCCCCTTCCACTTGGCTTTTGCCCGGACTCTGCCGGCAACGCGAATTCCTCGCTGCTCAGCGGCCCTCGAAGGGTCAACTGGGCAACCCAAGTCGCTGGCTCGGTTGGCGTGGATGTTGATTGCTGCTCTTGGCTTATCAGAGGTGCTGCGCTACATGCAAATGTCTCTGTTTTGTCCGATGTAAGGCGAGCGGCCCACTCTGCATTGGGTAGCGCTGATTCAATCTCCAAGGTTGATGAGAACGAGCCCGGTGCGATTTCGAGTGCTTGTAGGCGTAGTTTTTTGTATTTCTCCACGGATGCTGCGAGATCGCTGTCTTTGGGAATGCGAAAGAACGAGTATTGGAATGTTTGAGACATTGATAAAGAGAATCGGCCGGAAGTAATGGAGTCACTTTTTTGAAAGTTATCAATATATAAGAAACGTTATTGATTTCAACCTACATATCAGCGGACATTCTTCTAGTTAAATGGGAACCTCTAAATTAAACCCAAATCTTGACCAAGCCGAATAACAAAGCCCGAATGAACCAAATAGTAATCAAAAAATACCAAAAGGGCAAGTTCGTGCAAAACACTGAAGCACAGCCTTGGCCCCACTTTTGAGTATGCCCAGAAATGCAATCAATTAATCAATTTTCAACAATACTGTTCGGAAGGTTGGGCCTGGGAGATTTAGCAAATATATGTAGCATATTCCCAGGTGTACCGGAATGCTTCCTAGCCATTTGAAGGCTGAGGAGTGGTTGGAAATTGATCAACATTGACTGGAATGGATGCTTCCAATGGTTGCGGGATACTCTGAAACGTATCGTTGAGAATATGAAGGATATTGAAAACGCTTAACAAATTTATAAAATCCACCGACGCTATCTACGCAAATATGACTTCCTCCAAAGTCTTTCTCTCGCCACTTTCCTCCACCAACGACCGAAACACACCACCCTCAATCTCCATCAACTCTCTCGGGGCACCAAACTCCACCACCTTGCCGGCGTCCATGACCAATATTCGGTCGAAATCGGCAATTGTACTCAGCCGGTGCGCGATTACGAGAAGAGTAGTTGCATTGCGACCAAACTCGGACCTAATTGAACGTTGTATGAGTGCATCGGTATCCATGTCAACTGCTGACGTGGCCTCGTCGAGGACCATGATTTTTGGTCGCGAGACAATGGCGCGAGCAAGACAGAGGAGCTGGCGCTGACCTTGGGACAGGTTCAGACCGCCTTCAGATATCGGCGAGTCCAGGGATTCGAAGATGTTGGTATTTGCGCTGTCTTGAATCGCGGTGTCGCTACTACTGCTAACGGGCGTGTTTGATCTTTCTGAAGCACTACCCTCAGAGGTCTCAGCCCTGGTCATTAGGTGCACCCTCTCTAAAGCTTCATACAACTCGGTATCGGAATTTTGAGAAAAGGGGTCCAAGTTGGAACGAATGCTTCCTGAGAAAAGGACGGGATCCTGAGGAATGATCGCCAACCGACTACGTAGATCATGCAGTTTTATCGTTGAGACATCAATGCCGTCGATGATGATGCGCCCTTGGCGCACTTCCAAGAAGCGGAATAGAGCCAAAGTGAGGGAAGATTTTCCTGCACCTGTTCGACCTACAACGCCAACTCGTTGATTTTGTTCAACTCGAAAATTGACTCCCTTGAGTACCGGCGGGAGATCCGGTGCGTATGCGACAACAAGATCCTCCACCTCAATATTTCCTTTTGCGGGCCATGATGCAGGTGCATCTAGGCCCCCTTGTTCTTCTATTGCGATATTCGAGTATTCCACTACACGCTCCGCCGCATTCATCTCTAACTCGAGATCCGCGTATTGACGGAGAGCCCATTCGATAACGCTTGTATATTGCAGAGCAAAGCTGAGCGCAAACCCGGCGAGGGATGCTGATGTTTCGGGTAAAGAAACAATCAACATGGCACTGACAATGGAAAAGGTCGCCCCAATGAGGTTCATGCGGAAACTTAGCCATTGGTTAAATAACCAGAGATAATACCAAGCTTGCATATGGCGGTCGATGAGGCCGTACATTCGATGGACATAGCTACCCGCCTTTGTAAACGCACGGATAGTCCCAAGGCCTGCTAGTGAGGATCCAAATTGGTCGAGGATTGGACTTTTGGCGTTACTTTCTAAACGCTTAATCTCCCGAGCACCAGTAAGATAAAGCCCAGCAAAGTAAAGATAAACAACGAAGAGCGCGACGGCGAAAATTATCAGCCAGGGCGAAACGAGGGTGCCGGCAACAATGATGCCACAGACTTCAAATATATTAACCGTGACGAAGCTAATGGAGTAACCCATGCTTGAATCAAGCATACGAAAATCGGATGTGAACCGATTCAAAATTCGACCAACAGGGATTGTATCAAGCCAGCGTAATGGTGCTCGAAGAACAGTATATGTCAGTTCGTTAAAAAGGCTTCTCGAGGCACGAAGTGACGCATAGAGAATGCAAAAATACCGAATCGAGCCAATTATGCACGCAAGAACTGACAGAAGAATATAAACACCCAGATAATATATGAGACTGTCGTCCTGTGCCGTAGTCGCAAGCTGGGAAGTTGTGTTTAACGATATGACCTGCTGATGAATCGACTGTTGGATGGTGGTCGAGTATTGGGTTTCCTGGGACTGGGATTCCCCCGTCCAGATATTAAGCCACCAGGACTAAGTTTTGATTAGCCATGAAACACAAAAATAAAAGATAATATGAGTCACCGCAGAACTTACCCTCCCAATAGTCATCACTTGGTAAGCAATGGCAACAGAGAAGCCGGCTAACCAGAGCGGCATATTGCCTCCAGTCTTGAAGTATCTTGCATATACCTCCCGTTTGATAGTTCCGGATGCACGGGTTTCATCCTCCATGAATTTCTTAGGGTCTACTTTCCGATCTATATCGTTGCGCGTAGGTTCGACCTGTACGTTACGTGCTGGGAGTTTCCGTTGGGAAGTAGGTTCTTTTGCAAAGGAAAGATCATCAACCTTCATATCCGTTTCATTAGAAGAACCATCTCCCCTATCTGACCGCAAGAGAGATGCCAACGAATCTGATTTTCTCAATTCCTCGATAGTCCCGCAACGCGCGCTGTCTTCTTCCATGAATACCGCATAATCCGTGCGCGGAAGGCATAGGCCCACATGATGAGTGACTAAAATACGAGTCCGGCCTTGACCAAGCTCCCCAGTCAGAGCCTGATCAAAAAGATGCCTTCCTGTATGTGCGTCGACTGCGCTGAAGATGTCGTCCATCACAAGAATAGAAGCGCGCGAGTATAGCGCTCTAGCAAATGAAACCCGCCACTTCTGACCACCACTCAAATTGATACCGTTGGTGCCGATGTCTGTCAAGTCACCATCGGCAAGCATGTCAAGATCCTTGTTCAAGGCACATGCAAAGAGAACCATATTGTATCTAGTGAAATCATGAGGAAGACCAAAGAGAATATTATCCCGAACGCTGGCGTTCTCAATCCACGGCGTCTGCGCAACATATGCGATTGCAGAGTCAACGAGCCAATTCGAGCTGTTAGGTGAGCTGTCATGTCTTTCTTCGATCGATGGTGGGTGTGGAACCCTGACAGTACCATCGAGGATATCAGCTTCACCGAGGATGGTAGCCAGCAACAAACTCTTGCCTGACCCCGTTTTGCCCGCGATCACTGTAAGACCCTTATTTGGAAAGGTGATATTTAGATTTTGCAGAACGAATCGCTCTTCGGTGGAACATTCGTCGTCGTCAACTGGCCATGCAACACTGGCTTTTTCCAAAGCTATCACATCGGATGGAACCGTGACCTGAACCTTTTCTGGGGCATTTAGGTGCTTGTCAAGTCGACCCATACTTACCCAAGCTTCTATAAAATCGGATATGAGTTCCGGAAGAACAGCAAATGACACTTCAAGTGTCTCGAATACTGACATAGCGGTGAAAGCGACAGAGGCTGTAAGTTGCCCGTTAATAGTGGCGTAGACCGCAAGTGAAATAGCTGAAAGCATAATCGGACCTAGTAGCCAGATGGTCATGAGGCCAATATCATAAGAAAGCACTTTCCACTGTGCGCCTAGCTCCAGCTCCCGAGCTTCTGTGACCTTTTGCTGCCATGAAAACTCCAAGGCCGAGAATTTTATCTGGCGAATCCCTTGTAAAACCTCGGTTAAAACCGCGACCTTTTGGTCGCGGTACTTCATCAAAGATGTTTGAGCATTGGCAAACTTTTTAGCAGTATAAAAGTTGATTGGCAGCACAATCACAGCTATTGATAGACCAGACAGAGTGGCTTTCCAGCCTAAAAGCTTAACCAGAAAAGTGCAAGCAAGGCCCAGCTCGAGTATGGAAGACGCGAACATATGGTTGTATTGAACAGCATCTGAAATACAATCAGCGTCAACCACGACGAGGTTGATCATACTTTGTCGAGTTTTCCCTAGACCCGTGTCGTCTTCATCGTCCGAATCTGCTTCGCTGGAGGTGTCGCTTTCGATATCCTTGTCAGCTGGATTATCTGGTGTGTAAGTAGGCTTCGCCACTCCTTTAACATCTTTCCGACGCATCGCTTTTGCAAATACAAATGCAGCGAGTTGCTGCTTTATTGGCATGGCAAGTCTTGTATAGACTACCCAGTAAAGATAACAATCAATGGTAGAGGCAGTCATTTCAAAGACACCCAAACCAATGACCCACTGCCATGTCCTCCACTTGTTCTCCTGCCCAATTTCACGATCCTCGAGTGACTTCAATATACCAAACAGTGCTATTTGAGGAGCAAACTGGGCGAAAGAGTAAAGGAATGTTAAAAAGTATTGTAAGAGAATAGTACGCCAATACGCCTTGAGCAGTAGCTTCCACAGTGGCGATGATCCTCTGATAGTCTCAAAATTGGCGTGTAAGCCTTTTGACCTCAGAGCATTATCGACATTATCCAGGTCATCGATCTCGAGGGTCTGGTTGCGAACGGCGAATTTCAGAAGCCGGTCCGCCCACCCAAAGGTAATTCTGTGCAACAACGAACTGGAGTATTGACCATCTACCATTTTCCCCTGGAAAAAGACATCTGGCCGACGGGGGACCGACAGATATACAATACTGAGAGCCAGTGTCACAGCTGATTGCGCTATGACTAGACCTGTGTGCGTCGAGTCAAACGACTGTTTCCCCTGGGATACTTGTGATACAAGTGACAACTCTAGGGCTGGAGTGACCAAATTTGCAACGCTAGCGAGGAATCCAAAGACAGAAAGCCCGTATGTCTGGAGAGGCGAGCACTGCAAGAGCATTGCTATGGCATTGACACCAAGGAAAGCCTAAACAATATAGTAGATGTCAACATATGTTTCTTTTCCCAGGTTGGCAGTCGGTCTTACCCAAGCTGCAGCCCCTAGCCAGTTTTCAATTAGAAGACTTTGTGGTCCGAGAGACCTTGACGTGCCGAGGATAGCAATTGACAAGGAGATTCCAAACCCAGCGAAGGTCAGCAATGTGGTGCCATACAACAGCCACCGAAGGCTTGCCGTGTAGTCCTTGGTAGACTGCTCCGTGGCAACGCCATCTTCGTCTTCATAAAAATCGTTCGGCGAGATCTGCCTGTACTTCACACGTAGCAGTCGGCGGCCAATGGACGCAATAGCTCTCAGAGTCAGCAGGAGCACGATAGCTAGCCCTACCGATGCGACCACCAAGGAGCTGGGAAGATCTGGCATGTCTTCGCTGGATTGGCAAGCTGGCGGAGGAGTGACAGAGCAGCTCAAGGCCCATCACGGCGAGGCCATCCTCATACTTTATAGAAAACTGAGCTGGAGCCAGGCGCCCCAGACAGGGCTGATGATGGAGCAAAAAAGATGATTCTTGCCGGTTCCGCTTAGCCCGGAGACTCACTGCTCCATCGCGCCTGCCGCGAACCAACGGGCAACCGGGGCAGCGGTGATCCGGCGTGGCGCTAAGCCCGATTGAGACGCCGGCCAAGAACTGCTTCAGTAAGACTAACAATGATTCATTATTCATTAATGCTGCAGCCTGGATGCATCTCACCTGCAGACCCTGATACTACTACGACTGGCACTCGTTGTGACGCCGCAATTGGCCGTTATCATTGTGTCGCGCTTCGTGGGGCTTTTTTATTGACTGATCGATCTCGGCCAGCCTTCGCGGTGAAAGTCACACTATTATTGACCCGGCGATTTGTTCCCTATTGTGCTCTCTCTTCTCTGCAGCGTAATCGCCACATCTTCGCTGCTTGGACATGAAACGGAGTCATCCATTCGCGTCTGATGAACCAAATGTGAAAGATTCCATCAGCAGCCTCGCCAGCTTGAGTGCTCCGGTGTCTCCGCCACGAAGAAAATTCGCCGAGGCTCGACGTGTGCAAGACCTCGAAGAAACCAGCCATAGCGGCGCAGAATCGCCGAGTCTTGCTGCTGTTGAAGCCGGGAAAGTCGAGGTAGACGATCATGTGAAGCTCTTTTCAACGCGACTAGCCCATGCCTTAAGACCAGAGCCTTTGGGCACATATCCCAGACTATTGATCGAGGACTGGGTCAATCTTTATTCGAGGAATCAGCATGTCCATGGCCATCACTTTGTGATTCACCAGCATGATCACCCTGTTGCAGGGCCGCATTATGACCTGCGGCTTCAGTTCTCCGAGTCAAGCTCATTGAGCTGGGCAATTATGTATGGTCTACCTGGAAACCCAAACAGTCGACGAATAAATCGCAATGCCACTGAAACAAGGGTTCATTGTCTTTGGGTATGGATTATGTCTAAGTTGATTGCATGGTTGCTGACCCACGCTAGAATCATCTGATAGAAACCGGGTCTGCCAAGACAGGCAGCATGATCATCTGGGACACCGGGGAATATGAGATTTTGCCATACTATCTGGAAACGCGCGCCCCACATACAGATGATTCCGATTCAGACGCATCGCAACTATCATCTCAGCCTGGTTTATCCCAGCCATCCGAAAATCAGAAGCTTAAGGACTCGTTTCAGAATGTATCTTGCCCACGAAACGATTAACCTGCATAAGTGCTGACTGTTATGAGCGCAAAATTCGCTTGCGTTTACATGGGTCGCGCCTTCCGAAGAATTATACAATATCACTAAGACTCTCGTCCGAGAACGACCATGAAGCCCGGGCAAGACCTATCACAAAGAAACGAAAAAGGCGCAATACGCTATCTGGCACCAAGACCACCCGAACGTCGTCTACATCTCGTTCGCCATCTCCGGAGACCCAGACTGCTCGGCCGATGCCACAAGCTTTTGTATCTGAAGACAGACACAAAGAAGACGTGGATGAAGGACATTCAGCTTCAGCATCAGACTCAGAATCTGCGGACGCCAAAACACGACTCACCAATGCATATCCTGGGGCGACCAATTCCGTGGGTTCAATTCATCAACGCAGGTGGTTCATATCTCTTGACCGTCCAAATAGTGGATTCGTTCGAGATAAGACAGAAAAGACATGGAAGCGAGCAGAGGATTCGGGGGACTTAAAGGGTTTTGAGGCTTTCTATGTTCGAGGTCCCGAGGCCGAGCGAAGCGTAGTTACCGGAAGAACTGGGAATGAAGTTCTCAAAGACGAAAAGGTGACTGGCTTCCTGCCAAGGCGCGGATGGAGACCTATTCTCAACTAATCACGATCTGGATGGACATTTGTCATACAAATACGGAAATTTCCAGTTCGTTTTCGATCGGAACTTTGTTCACGATGATATACATATATACGTTATTAATTTCTTGAATGTTCAACAACTGCAAAAAGATGCCGAGAACCAGCGCCAAAGGCCTTGATTCCCTAGATGAAACTGCCAATGTCCCCGTTACTTTACTGGCACACTCTGGGGATTGTGAAAGACGTCTCGGGGATCGACTGCGGCCTTGATCTGAATAAGCCGCTCAAGGTTACTGCCCCAGTATTCGTCTTGCGGGTTGGCCAGCTCGGGATCGACATAGCCCGCGTACGCACCATAGGGCGGATTAGCCATTTTGGTTAAGAAAATATTGTTGATGTCGTTCAAGAAGCTGTTCGTTGTTGCGGAGACTGGGCCGAGAAGATTGATGGCATATGATTGGATCCAGAACAAAGCATCGCGGTGGAAATAGGCCGATGAATCTACAGGTGGATCACTGGTTTTTCCGCCCTCAAGATCAAGGAAGATCACCCATGTCAGTGTGCCCTTGTCTGCGGTATCCAGGTACTCAAAGAATTCATCCACGACATCGTCAGGTATGAGAGTTTTGTTGGTGAAAGGCAGTGACTTGGCATAGAAATGCACCGGAAGCCCACCGCCAACATCCTCCACGGCGTCGACGGCCCAATAGCCGACCAGTCCAAGCCAGTCATTGAATACCGTCGTGTTGAATCCTTGGTTGGCGGGGAATTTGCTCTCGAGTTGGAATGCGTCGAATTCTGCCTTCGTACCGAAGTACGTGCCTTGGATTAGAAGAGTCCCCTCTGTGAGGATCACGTTGCTAGCGAATTCTCTGGGTAAATCGGGGTCGGATATCAATTTCTGCCATGCCTTGAAAGTATTTGCTCGCGAAGCCGTGTCGCCAAGGTTGAAAAGGAGCTGGTACTGAACGGCCACTCCTGGCGCTGGCTGAGTACGGAAGGTGAAGTCAGACACGATCCCAAAACTCGCACCGGCGCCCTGGATGCCAAAGAAGAGGTCGGGGTTTTCTGTAGCTGAAGCTGTCACAATACTCGAATTTGCCAACACAACCTGAGCCGACTCGACCTGATCCAATGCTGATCCCCACATCCGCGACGCCGGTCCTAGTCCTCCAATTGTCGCATGTCCGCCAATGCCAATCTGTGGACCGGTGCCGTGAGCCATGGCACGCCCGACGGTGTCGAGTCTGCTGGTGACATCTGCGAGCAGGGTGCCAGCGCCAATGGTTGCGTAATGCGTCGTGGGATCGTACGAGAACTGCTGGAAATTTTTCACGTCGACAACAATGGCTCCATCTACGCCTCCAATTCCTAAAGTCGCGCATCAGTGTATGCCCATGCTGGAAAAGGCGGATAGAAAGTGAAAGAAAGGGCAGTCATACCATAATTCGCATAGCTGTGACCACCACTTCGGGCCTGGACCTTGATATCCGCTTCTGCGGCGCATTTGACAATGTTGGCAATCTGTTGGATTGTTTCGGGGAAAGTAACAGCAGCCGGAGTCACCGGGTGATCGAGGTTATAAGGTTTGACATCGAGTTCCTGGTATAGGAGCGTGGTTGGGAAGGTAGCCAGCAAAACATTTCCGCCCACCGCATCTAGCAAACATTGTTGGACTGCGATACTACTCATGATGCTGGTATCATATTCAGACTCTACCAGAATGTGTCGAAGCTTGTTTTTTCCGATCTGGGCAAGACGCGAGAGTAGTCAACAGACTCAACTATCAACAGAGGGCGAGCGAAGCAATTATGGGCCTGGAGGGTGGAGAAAGATAAACTCTCCGAAGAAGCTAGAAGAAAATATTATCGTGATCTGAGTCACATGACAATGCTTAATGACATAAAAGTGCAGCCATCACATTAATTTCAGATATTAGTTGCATTGGCGTTTCCTATCCAGGCAACTTTGAATCTGCTAGTTGTGAACTAACGCCACGTTTGGCGGGCCGAAGCAAGTATTCCCGAAGCTAATTATTATTGTTAGCAGATTATTTACACATCGCAATATAAGAAACCCAGCAGAATAATAGAACTGGCGTTGGTACGTTCAGGGGTCCGATGCTAGTTCGTGTCGGTGGAATGGGCTGGCTGCTCTTTGGACGCCGGCATTTGTCGCGTCCAGGATTGTACATTCCGCGTAAATGCTAGCTATCGCACTATAATCACAGAGGCTTACGAGCTGGTCTCGGGGCCCAATGACATGGTGCGTGCTAGATCCGAGTCAGCCAGCCTCGCGCAGGAGGATCCAGAGTGCATCCAAAAGGGCCGATTGGATTTTGGGCGTGAAGACAAATTTCCAAGAATTTGCCAGTGAGCCACGGGATATCTACGTATCATTCTATCCAGTGTCCACAGGTGAGCGAGCACACAACCACCGGAATGCGCTCAGCGAAAGCGACACCGGAGGCAAAATAACATCGCGTCCTGCGTCCCTCGCAAATTCAGACGCGGACTAAACTCCTCGAAATTTCGGCGCTTCTAATACTGCCGGGAGCATGTATCCAATGTCCATGTGCTATAAGTTATCACAATTTGAGTGATGGCCGATGGTCACACAGCAGGCGCCGATCAATTGATGGTTCGCGCGACTTAAATTCGAAATTTGAGATCATTAAGCAGAACTAATTTGGAGTTGCAGAAAACGCCGAACGAATCCATCTAAACCGTGAAATGTAAAATTGCACTATATTATTCCTTAATCGGCGACCCGAGGCTGGTTTTAATGTCCCGTCTGTATCAGTTGATCTACATATTTACTGCATCAACTTCCCTTGGCGTCCCATCAATGGATATGCAGGGGACTCAAATGGACTGATTGGATCACTCACAACCCAGTCAACACGCGCAAGTCATATTGACAGTACGTAGGTAGATGGAAGAAGTGAGAACCTAAAGCGATAGGTGTTCTAAAAATACACGTATAGACAAAGGTGGTGACCAGCTGACAGGTGATAACATCACATAATGTAGGTAACACGGTCTCATACCCGTTCAGTTATGTTGATGGCCGCTCGGCATCCGTAGCGAATAATATTCACCAGAGGGTCATATGGCTTCGCCTCCTTTGCGTCGTTCTCGACGGCATGATCCAGGTGCTCGAGCTCCTCGTCGCGCGTCTTCCTGAGCAATGCCAGCAGTTCCTTGAGCTCCTCGTCGACTTCCTCACCGCGCTGCTCGGCTTCCTTGAACCACCCAAGTATTGTACTAATCTGGTCGTTATAATGCGAGCCAATCTCCGTCTCGACCGCTTCTGTGCACGCCATCGCCGCCTCTCGTCCCATGACTGCCGTGGACCAACCAAGAAACGTAGCTGCCGCCTCCCAGACCGGGTACATGGCCGTCGGGCGAATTTGGTGCTTTGCCACCAGGTGGTTGAAACTTGCAAAATGCTCTGCCTCCTGATCATACATGTGTTTTATCAATGGTCGTAGATGGGGATGTGACCGCACAACGGGTGATTTCTGGGCCGCATAGATGAGTGTGGCGGCGAGCTCCCCGGCTTGGTTGACGCGAAGAGCGCGGTCGAGGTATTCTCTTTGTTGTTTCGTGAGCACATACCGAGGTTTCAACGACGACGGTCTGCTGGTGTGCGGTGCTTGCTGTTCTTGCTTAGATGCATGGTCCTCGTTGGTATCGATCTTGGACCTGGAAAAGAAGCTGCGGCGAGCAGGGCGGACGGCGGACGGCGCTAGGAAATCGAGGAAAAGCGGCGAATCGAGTCTGCGAGCAGCATAGCATGGCTTTCTGGCATGGCTCCGCAAGGAACAGAGCGCGGCCATAGTTGCGTTTGGCAATAATATCAATCGCGGTCAGTGATCGTCAAAGAAAAGCCGACAGTGAATAAATAATATAAATAGGGAAAAGAATAATGAAGCTCGCCACACGCGCGCGGGTAAAGTCGCGGCGCTAGCGGCTTGGCGGCCGGCGACGCTTCAAAGTTCTGGGGTCGCAACTTCTCTTCTCGTCTTTCTCCATGACATGTCGCGACCTCGACCCAGCGCACACTGTGCGGGCTCCCATCTGTATCTACACGCCATCTCATCGCCATTTGATATCTTTTGTTTTTGTTAGTTGAGTTTTGTTTTTTTATACCATTTGATTCACTGCCATCGTCACTGCAGCATCTATAATCTTGACACCTTCGCCTTTCGCTGCGACTTCCCTCGTACGCACCTTCTGCGCCGCCACTCTGCCGGCTTCTGTTTCTTAGCTGGATACCATGGCCAGCCTCGATGATGACTTGCTTGCTCTGGCGGGAGACTCCTCGGAGGAGGAGGATGCCTCCTCCCCACAACGAAAACCCGCCTCTGCTTCCCCTCGACCTTCCTCTTCTTCCTCTCCAGACACCAAAAAATCACCTCAGCAATCCACCGACATGGCCCGCAAAGGTGTTGCCAAGGCCGTCAAGCCGGACAGGCCGGTCAAACGAGCAAAAAAGCCGAAGAAAGAGGAGTCTGACGACGAAGGTGAATTGTGAGTTGACTGTTCTCCTTCTTCCTTTGGAAAGAAAAGGCCACTGACCCTGTTTGCTTCAATACAGGTCGGCAGCCGACTCTCAGAACTCCGATGCCTCCGCTGCTATGGAAGAATCTGACACTGACGAACCCTTGCGAGTCGACGGAGATGGGCCTATATTCCCGTACGATAAATTATATTACTCGGCGAAGGACAAGCAGGAGATCATGGCCCTCCCAGAAATCCAACGTGAAGAGATCTTGTCTGAACGCTCTCAGCAAGTCGACCGTCATAATCAAGACGTGGTGCTCCGTCGGTTGCTGGCTTCTCGAGAACGGGAACATGCTCGCTCTGAATCCAAAGCCAAACGCAAGGCCAGCGCCGCTGAACTGGAAGAAGGCCACCGCAAAAGCTCTCGCCAGAAGACCACCCTGGGAGGACGCAAAGTTGGCGAAGCATCGGATGCCATCGAAGCCTACAAGCGCCAGCGAGAACAGAAAGGCAAGCGTGATGAGCAACGCCGTCGTGATGCTGATTCCCGACCTACCCGAGCCCGAAGCTCTTCTCACGAAGAGGGTGCGTACTCCGATGTTGATGCTGAGGGGGACAGCGAGGTGGAATACGACAACCGCGCCGAGCGTAGCCCATCAGGCCTACCACCACCAAAAGACGACCCTCCTGCAGACTTGAAAGATATCCAACGAGCTAGAGTCGGTCGCAGCAATTTTGCTCAAGTTTGCTTCCACCCCACCTTTGCACAATCTCTTACTGGCTGCTTCTCGCGAGTCAACATTGGACCAAATGAAGACACAGGGCAAAATCACTACCGCGTGTGTATCATCAAGAGTAAGCCCACTGCGTACAGTCAATATCTTATCAGCCTTGTCTAATTTTCTTCCCAGAATTCACACAAGGGCGACCATATACTGTTGAAGGAGCCAATGGTCGTGCTTATGTCACCGACACTTATGCTGTCCTCGCACACGGTAAAGCAGAAAAGACGTTTCCGTTTATCCAGTGCTCCGACTCTCCATTCACCGAGGTTTGTAGCCATGGCCCTTGATGGTTGAATTTTTACTTACACATATACAAGGCCGAGTTTAATCGCTGGCGTCAGACTATGGCGGCGGAAGATTGCAAAATGCCAACCAAATCTATGCTGAACAACAAAGTTGGAGATATCAACAAACTCATCAACTACAAATTTACCTCGGAGGAATTGGAAGAGAAGCTTCGCAAACAGGGAACAGGAAATGCGAACGAGAAGCTGTTCAAACGCTATGAATTAGAACGACAGTTGAACGAAGCCATTGCTCAAGGTAATAACGACGAGATAAACCGTCTACAGGTCCAGCTTGCCAAGGAATCTAACCCGAAGCCGGCATTTGGCGGCGGCCTGAACAAAAATCGTCCAGAGAAACAGCAAGCCCCGGAGCTGCGCCTTGCTGATTTGAACCGCCGTAACCAACGACTCAATAGTGAGAATGTGCGACGTGCGCAGCTGGAAGAACGTCGGCTAAATCGCGAGAAGGCGGCCGCCGTCGCCAGGGGAGAAGCCACAGCAGATCCATTTTCTCGCGTCAGAACTCTTGCCAAGACCCATCATGATGTCAATACACCACGGGGCACTCCCAAGAAAGAAGATGCTACCAACGGCGCCAATGGTTCAGCCGCTCCTGTATCTGTAAAAGAGCCCCCGGTTACTACCATACGCAAGGAAACGACGACTGTGACTCAGACCAAACCCAAAGGCATTGCGGTCATTCGGCACCGAAACATGGATGACGACAATATCGCTGCTTTGGACTTGGACTTGGATGCCGATCTTGATCTCGGGTTTTGAGCCTCGCTCTCATTTCGCATGTCAAGGTCGGACGTCGCGGTTGTGGTCAACTCTTAATCGCTAGATAGTATTCTCTTCATGTCTTCTCAACACGCTTAAGATTTACTTCAATCGGCTTGCTATGTTCCAGTGTGTATTTCTTTAGTGGTTGGTGCCATTGGTGTTCATTCAAACTAGGACTTTGCATGGCGGGATAGGAGTTTTTGGGTCTGTAGCATATTGATGTATGTCAGTCCGGGATCCGAAGCATTTAGGTCAATGTGAAACCAAGTAACTGCATTGAGATATTGTTTTTCACTGGAAAAAATCCAACCAAGTACGTAGTCCTTGACTCCTTGTAGTGTCAAGTCACTAAACGCGGTCTTATCGTCTTATCTTATCAGCGTCGCGCTGATAACGCCAACGCGGTCCGCAACCGTGGCGCGTCGGCGGCCCGCATAATTGGCGTAGCCATAGCAAGCAGCAACACTTACCTTCACATACCGACTATCTTCTGTTACTTGCTCTTGCAATCGAGATGTCTTAAAGGCACGCCGTGGATTTCATCTACTCCAATTGATGTTATACGGTCTCGAAAAGGCTCACGCTTCACCAGACTACAATGTCTGCCCCCTCGACTCCGCGCTCAACGCGCAACGCGTCGCCGGATCATGAGGCCGCAGAGGACTCGCCGGCAGCAATTTTGACGCCAGGTCAAAAGATCAAGGCCATGCTCGCACAATTCGACAGTGACTCTGACTCTGATAACGCTGGCTTAGCTACCAAGCCACAGACACAACGCCCTTTCATGGCCAAACCCCATCTTAGTCCAAACAAGGGCAAAAGTGTCACACAGGACACGCAAGATAACGAAGACGACGACGAAGACAATGTCATCTTCGCTCCTCGGGGGCGAATGGCTGCTCGCATGCAAGGCCAGCAAGACAATAAGACACAGCCCACCCCGTTGTCTCCTCTGAATGAAGCGAGCGCTTATGACAGGGTAGCCAGGAGGCTACATGCTCCTTCGCACGACTCGCAATCTGAAAAAGCTAACCAACCCACCACGATCGATCAGTCTTCTGACGATGACATGCCCTCGGCTCCGTTTAGAAGAAGACTTTTGAACAAAAACCCTACTGAATCGCATTCGCCAGAAAAGAACGATGATGCGCTGAGCACAAGCTCTGTCCAATCCGAATCTCCTCTCTTCGTTGGCAGTCAAAGAAACTCCCAATCACATACTGAACCTGAACCAGGCCCTCAAAACAGCAAAGATGAGCCTTCGAATGCACGCTTTCTCGCTTTTGTCGAACAAAAGCGCAAGGAAAACGAAGAGAAGGAACGTGTCGAGGCTGAGAAGAAAGCTGCCAGGGCCGAAAGAGCCAAACAATTCAGTTCCGATATCCTGTCTGGAGAGGACAGTGACAATGACCCTGAGTCTGCTCGCAAAATGACACAGCAATCTCGCCCCGCTCGGAAAGCTAGCAAAAAGGCCATCGAAGAAATGAATAGAGAAACCCAGCGAATGAGCAGAAACATGCAGCTTACGCACCAGGCGAGCACGAAACGAAAGCTTACCAAGGAAAGCTTCCTGGCTCGGTTTTCTCTCGGTAAACAGCAGGATGTTTCCGCACAGAATGGTGGTGATCCGCCAACATCCTCAAGCTCTGCTCCCTCTTCGGATGGAGAAGTTAACAAAGAGAAAACAACACCGCTCACTTCTCCCATTCTACTTCCTCTTGACGATGAAACGAAAGAAACAACCACCTTGGAAAGCGCACCCGATGAACACTTCTACTTTCCGACACTCGATGAACCGAAAATCGATGTTTACAGCCCTCCACAAACCGTCACTGTCGAGCAAGTCAAGATACCGGAAGTGCAGACCGAGGCCGAGGCTACTACTACTTTGACAAAAGCAGAAAACCGCGCAGAAATCACAAAACCAGCTGTCCGTGTTCGCGTGTCGAGAGAAAAGGTAGCTCGATATCAACAACAAGCATCCGACGATGACGACCTCGATGTCATCACTTCCCCAGGCCGCTGCCGCAAGCTCGCCGCATTCGAGAACCTCCCCGTCCAGAATGCTCAAGAGGACAAGTCTATGCTCAAGCTCAAATTACTAGCACATTTGACATCGCCAACCAGACGCAGCAAATCAATGACTCCGGCCGAACTTGGGGCTTCCTTGCGTCTGCAGGCTCGACAGCAGGCTCTCCAAGAGAGACAGGCGAGAATCGAAGAACTAAGAGCTAGAGGCATTGTGATTGAAACTGCCGAAGAGCGTGAAGCTATGGAAGCAGATATTGAAGACTTGGTTGAGAAAGCCAGGAAAGAGGCTTTTGAGATTGCTCGACGTGAAAAGGCTGCTCGAGGAGAGAATCCCGATGCTGAAGACGATGAGGACGATGAGGAAGACTACGACTTTTCGGGCTTCGAAGATGACGAAATGGATGGGGGTGAAGAAGACGAGGATGATGGTGATGACGAGGGAGAGGAAGAGGAAGAAGACGAGGAGAATGAAGGTGGCCCTGAAAACGAAGACAACACTACCACCATGACCAACAACTTGCTCGAAAATGAGGCCAATGAAGTATCAGAATCCGAGAGCGAGCAGTCGGAAGTTGTCTCTTCGGATGGTGATGACGATACGCAAAAACAGAGTGACCGTAAAAGGCGACAAAGAAGAATTGTCAGTGACGACGAAGATGAAGATGAAGATTCAGAAAAGCCGCAAGAGGTAAAAACGCCAGCCAGATCGATTGCTCTATCACTAGGATCCGGTCAACGACCACACTTTCCGGATATGCCAGACACGTCTTCATTCGGCATGAGTTTAACCCAAGCCTTTGCTGGAACGCTAGCTGAAGATCAGTCTGATGACGGGGAAGATTCTTTTAGAATAATCAAGAGCCTGCCTGATCCCGGCTTTATGGATACCCAAACATCTGGTATGCACTCCCAAGTGATGGTCAGGGACAGTCAAGAAGAACGTCGGCAATCGATCGACTTGTTCGCCGGATATACGCAGTCCGATTCCCGTATCACTGAATCTCCTGCGCCGTCGCAGTTCCCCGAGCCAACGCAAGATGCTGGCTTTGTGCTTTCTCCTTTTGATCAGACAAAAAGATTTGCGGACCCACCTGCATCGACTATCGACACAGTGCTCATCTCGCAGAGCGAATCTCCCATTGCGCAGAGACGACGGCTTCAACGAGGAAGGCCAGCTGAGCTATCAGATGAAGAAGATGGCAACTTTGAGATCAAGGCTAGTGCATTTGATGTGATGAAGAAAGCATCGAAGCGCAAGCCTTCTGTCCCATTTGACAAGATGAAGAGTAACGCAAAGAATCATGTCGATGAGGCTGCGGAGGAATCTGAAGATGAATACGCTGGTCTAGGAGGCGCAAGTGACGATGATGATGGAGGAGAGAATGAGCACGATAGAGAAATGATCAACGATGACAGTGCCGAAGTTGTGGATGAGAAAGAGTTGGCTGCTCTAAATGCGTAAGTAAACCTACGTCCAGATGAAAACTCCAGGTAGTTATTGACTGCTTTTTAGAAATCACCAACGTGCTATGGATGAGAAGCAGGTCTCGAAGCTTTTGAAAGACATTACCACCGGAGCTCTCCGACGTCGACGCGGCGGTGATGATGATCTTGATCTTGATGATTCCGACGACGAGCGTATGGCTCGCCGTCGGGCCAAGCAACGCGAGTTTGCCAAGATGCGTCAAGCACTGTTGGCCGATGAGAAAGTGAATGAAATTGCCAACAACCCCAAGAAACTTGCCTTTTTCAAGGCTCTTGAGGATCGGGATGACGGCGATGAAATGGATCTCGACTTCGACAATGGTACCAACTCTCAAGGAGAGTCTTTGCAAGATATCCAGGCCGAGGCTGAGCCTACTGAGCCTGCTGCAGTTCAAGACAAGCGCGAGTCCAACAAACGTAAGCGACCTCTTGAACCTTCTACTGACGACACAACCAACCGCCCCCCACCAAATCTGCGACGAACTGCAGCATCTGTGTCGCGCAAGCCTTCGTCTTTGACAGAAATCCGGGAGACGCTCTCTTTCTTGACGGAAACACCAGAATACGATTCTTTCCGAGAAGATGCGTCCGTCGAAGAGGATATTGTTTATAACACGGACAAGGAGTCTGAGGATGAGAGCACAGCTCAACAGAACAGAACATCTACAGATGGCTTCGCAATTCCACCAAACCCTCGCCGCACCCGTGGCCGTGTCGTTGACCGTCTCGCTCTTCTCCGGGCCGCATCATCAAACTCAGCCTCGGGCAGTACAAAGTCTGCCTTCATGTCAAACTCATCGTCCAACGGACTGCCTAAAATTGGCTTCCGTCCTCCGCCATTGCTCCGACGGTCCACCACCGCGTCGTCTTCCACCTCGATCGGATCTTCGTCGAGTAGTTCTTCTGGTCGAATGACAACCACTGGTAACTCGGCAACCTCGGGTACTAAGAAGGGCGCAGTTAATTACTATGCTGCAGCTCGAGAACGAGAGCGAGAGCGAGAGCTGAGAATTAAAGAACGTGGAGGGGCGTCTAGCACTGCATCTATCTTTCAACAGAGGGCATTGGCCAGTAGTTTGGGATCATTGACCCGGAATCAATGGGAGTAATGAATCATTGTGCATTTGAGCGCTTCTTTCTCTAGATTTTGGCTTATGGAAGCAACGGAATATTTAACAAAGGAATACTAGGAGTTGATGTGTTTTCAAGGACTGTGGGGTTTTTGTTCATTATTAGTATATTGAGAGATTCGTTACGCGTTATTTATCATAGGTAGAGAATTTATATGACATCAGCATATCAAGATTTCATTATCCTCCCGAGAAGAACCACATCCTCTCCAAAAGGAAGCCATTGGACATCGGTCAGCCTAGGAGCAGGAATCGGATATCCACTTGGATCGAGACGCCTCTGCGGCGACACCACGACTCCTCCTTGGCCCAACCACGTAGGTGCAATGGTCACAATGACAGAGTCGACAGCAGCACTATATTCTGGTTCGGAAAGAATTGAGTTGATAATGGACCCACCACCTTCGATCATGATACTCTGGATATTTTCCTGGGTTGCGAGAACATGAAGGATTGTGTTCCAGTTGAATTGAGGGCCAGCATTGTCACTAGACACTGTCTCGATGGGGATGAATTTTCCGCCATGTTTCTCTAAAAGTTCTTGCTTTTGCTGTGATGGGGCGCTATTCTTTGAGATAATGATAAAGGGTGCTTTTCCTTTGCTTTCCCTCACGAGCGAAAGAATTTTGGAGTGTTCATGAAAGTCCCATCGAGCGTTGGGATCGATCACGATTGGCCGCGGCTGTTGCAGTGTCCCCTGTCTTCCTCTGACGTTCTCTAAAATCTCTGCATTCTTCGATGCCTGGGCCTCATCGATATGACCTTGAAAAGCTTGCAGTTGCCCAGGCGTAGCCTGTCCCATGGCGATCGTTTTCATCAACTGCTTCAGCTCTGGGTCCGACGAATGGGCCTTGGTTGCAAGTGTCTGGATTACGGGATCATGCGCAGTGCTTTCATCTCCAGTCATCGGTTTATAACCGTCTGCGCCTTCAAGACGACAGTTCAGACCGGGGTCGTCGGCATTGGCCGTGCCGACTCCGATGAGAATCGCCTGGTGTCGTGAGCGTAGATAGTGTGTCATCGCTTTCGACTGGGGCCCGGACAGTACAGTGCGCACGCCCGGAGCCAGAGAAAGAGCCGAGTCGAGCGATGTGGCGAATGTGAGCGTGGTGAATGGTCGACGACGTCTGTGATCTACGCTGATCGTTGTTGTTGGCTCTTGCGATGTAAGCGGGGGTAAATACGGTTCTAGAAAGGGCCGGGCAGGCTCTGGGAACTGCAACGTGTCGGGGGAGAACGAGACCGTCATTTTTGTTTCAGCAGTGTATTAGAATAGTGAAGCTCAAGATATGCGGTCCGGTGGTTGTTCTTCCGCTATACATACATCGCAACAGTCGAAGCGAGAGTCTGAGCTGTCATCGGGACAACAGGTGTGTTTAAGACTTGGCCGCGGACCCACCAGAACCCCACTTGATAAATCAGGTATAATATGAGAGAGACGACATAATAATAATCATATGAGATTATCTAGATGCAAAATAGCTTCAAGCCGAGAGTGATTTTACAATAAAGCTCACTAAAAAAAGGGCACATAAAGCAGAAATCAGCAAGACTTTTGCGAAGGCGAGACAGGATGCTAAGCCTCACGAAGAGGCCATGGCGGCTCATGAGCTCCGGGGGAACCATGAAATCGATTAGGCGCGTTCAGCATAAGTAGATGGTTATTGCTCTACGTGTTTTTTCGGGGGCTGTTCTCTGAAGAGGGGGTCGACATTGGTGTGAAGCACGGTTTATACAGGAGAGCGGAGTTGACTTATGTATTCATTCACAAGTACCTCTCAACATTGGGTAGACGCGTCCACGAGTTTCTGCTGTTTGGGTCTATCAAGTCCACGAAATCAATTTTTATTGGTCTTTTCCACATAATTCATGGTTGTAAAATTGCTGCAAATTTCAAAATGTATCAAAATTTTGATACGTTACAAAACCTTGGCTTTCCATCGTAATTTGATACTTGTGCACATTGATGTGGTTTTGTATGACATATAAAAACACTGATGTAGTAAATAAATCAGTGCCTCCTGAATGAGATCATAATTGCGATACCGTTTTTTAATAGAGGTCAACTGGTTCTCAGCCCTCTCAACGTTACAACGACGTTGCTAAACTGTGCAGTGTCCGCGTTCCTGCAAAAACCGGTATGGTTTTCGCCACCTCTAAGCACTTGTACGTTGAATTAATGATGAATAAGAAAGTAGACGTGATTTGGCTGTTTATATTTCAAGCTGTTAACGTTGCAGATTGAGGATGACCGTCGCTGACTGGAGATGATTTGGATCATGAATAGCCCTCCCAGAGCATATGTTGGTTTCTATGTTCGATATCCAACAGGCCTTGACCACTCAAATTCTTAATAGACACAGGATTACCGAAAAACAAGATTTGGTAAAGTCTGCGTGTCATGGCGGTCAATGAACTGTCACTTAGCACTACATACCATCTTTTAGATTAACGGAGGGAAGGCGATATCTTAACTTCTCCAGGGGGTTGTTGGCGATTTCGCTATGCAATCAATGATGATTCATCAATTTGATAAATTTCGAATATTTCAAATGTTATTTTTGTGTATGCTATAGAGTAGAAACATCAACGATGTTTCGGAACGAGCTCAACTGGTGCCAAGATGATTGGGATATCAAATCAAGGTTCGAATGGTCTTCAATATCAGGAAAGATCCAAGAGGATCTACTGATACTCACAGCAAGGATAGCAACCGGAAAGTCTTGTTGTTTATGATGACTTCACTTTCAATCCATGGTCTTCACTCACCAACTATTTCCCAAATAGGAAATTCTGGGCCGCATGGGGTCAGCTTCTATATGTACCTTACACTTATGGAGAACCCATGGCCTAAAACAGTCAAATTCTTATACAGAATTATGAAATATCTTTCAGTCAATTAACTTATTGACTTTATGGAAAGCATAATAACGGTGGGCGGCAACATTGGTCAAAGCACTGCTATCGCATTATTACATCAATACTCTTCAACCTTCAGAGCATAGCTATATATGGACATTTCGGAGCTAGAAACATTGGTGAGTACATCATTGGTGTTTGAAAACCAAACTTTTAGATCTCTATAATAGGCCCCTCATAGACGTGTCTTGCTCGGAAAAAATAGTACACGAAGCTCAAAAACATTGTCCCTACAGTACCAACAGCACTGTAGTTCATGGTCGAGACGGTCACCTGGGCTGTTGGTGGCCAAAAGCTGAAAAACACAGTGATCATCATATACACAATGGCGAATACGTTGACGACAACTCCAAAAATGCCCTTTAGATGAAACGGGCCCCAGACCAGGCTTGCACCGGCGGTGTTGACGATTTGTGCCTCGTCGACCGCTGGACCAATGGTATTTTCAGCCTCGCTCGGGTCAATGATGCCACCTGTACAGCGACGGTACAGTAGCAAAATACAGCATACCATGTAGGATAAGTAAAGACCGGAGGTGGACATGGAAGTAAGGTCATTGAACGCCACAGAAGATCCAAGTGGGATCAAGCCCAGCAAGACCGACACAATAGAAGTAAAAATGACGGCATTGACTGGTATACCAGCACGCGGTGACACTTGGCTCCAGAATCGCCAGCCTGGAATGCCACGATCGCGCGAGAAAGCCCAGAACATGCGCGAAGCGGTTGCCAACATTCCAGTTGTGGCACAAATACCCATGACACTGACAATGGAAGCCATAGTAGTAGCTCCCGCCACCGAACCAGTTCCCTCGAGGAAAATCGCCATGAATGGGTAACCGGTAGGCGATTTTATATCATCTTCAAGGTTTCCGATGCAGAACAGCGAGGCGATCAGCATGCCAAACCCCAAAGTTCCATTCAGTACAACGCTGAACATGATAGAAATGGGTACAATTTTCGGCGCGTTCTGTGTTTCTTCGGCCATCTGAATTGAAAAAGTGCGTTAGTTGGTGATGATCTAAACTGATGGGCCACCATCGACAAGAATCTCACATGGACTGCAGCATCGCCTCCAGCAAATGCAAAAACAACACCGATGAGTCCGACGAAAAATGAAACGCCTTGCGTTTCCCAACCACCGTCATTGACCCATGTTGCAAACACATCTTTCGCACTATTATGATCGGCCATGTAGACCAACGGGATAAGGACGGCAAAGAATCCGATCACATGCAATACCAAAATGAGCCCTTCAAATTTAGCCAGAAGGCTTGATCCGCCGACAGTATTTACCACTAGTCCAAATGCGACGACAGACCAGTATAAGAGAGTTGAGTGCCATGCGTGAGGGACATAGTCAGCGTTTGATAGAATGATTAGGCCTTGAATCATAGTCCCCGTCAAAAAGCAAGCGGTGGCAAACGTTGCTTGCCAGCCGACGACAGTGAGCCATCCTATATATCTAGTTATTACGTTGAATGTATCAAATATCTCGGGTTTTGCAGTCATACCCGTGACATAACTCGAAAACTTGCTCGCTCCGGGTGATGCGAGCATGGAGCACCAATGGTATTGACCACCAGAAGTTGGAGCCCTGCACCTGTCTGTTAGAGCTATAGCTCGTTTTCTATGCCCAAAACTCACATTGAGACCATCTCTGACAGCATAGCGAAAGTTGCTGCGATGCCCGCCCAGACGAAGATATACCCGTACACCGCACCGGCAGGGCCACCACTGTTCATTGTTAGGGTCCGCCCGGAACACAAATAGATAACAGAACCGTTTATTTACTTTTGTAATGGCTGGAGCATCGTGGAAAATAGTCCTTCCCACGTAATTAGGATAGTAGTGCTGAATCCCAGGACAGCTAAATAACCGAAGCTGCGCTGAGAGAAGAAGTTAGATGTTTGTGATATAATTAGAGAACCTGAAATAAAATGTATTTCCAAGTACCTTTAAGACACTGCGCTTGCCCAAGCGAGCCAGGTTTGCTTCATCGCGTCCTTTGCTCGAGAGAGAGCCATCTACCTCCCTCGAGGCAAGACGGTTGCCCATCTTATGAGACTCCATTTAATCAATCATGCGCTGTCAATACTCAATTCCCAAATTCAACCTTGGGCGCGTTGAAACCAGAATCGCAGGTGTGGAAGTACGTCTGGGGAGAGAGAACATTTGAAACTGGTTATACAACGGGACTGTTGCATAAGAAAGGGCGAACAAGTGCCACAGCAACACAAACAGGATTTTAACACCAAACACTATCTCGTCGACTGAAATTAATTGAGACAGTTAAGAAAGTGGGTTTGAAATTTGGAGAGGTGACAAGGTCTAGAATGGCGTATTACTTCCCGTAATAAGACGAGCCCCGGACTGTGTCATGAAAGGAAGGTCGGAGATTAGAATCTCGCTAAGCAAATGGTATTGACTAGTTATATGATAATGAATTGCCCATCAGAGGCCCCACACTAGAAGATGTGTACGTATTATCGAGTCCTTGGTTCTCGCCCTGGGGTCGACGTCCCCGTCTGCAACATCAAACTGGACGCAGAGTATACACTTGCTATGACTGGCTGATAACGAACAGGGGTCCCGATGAGACATGCATCCTCGGCAAGGCGGATGCGACAATGCGCCGGGAGAATGCACATCCTTGCGTTCTTGGCTGCATCTCGGCCTACTCGATCGAGTATTTTGAACGCGGCGCAGACAGTGTCCACTCTCAGCGTTGCCACCCAACAACCACGAGCTGCTACTGTTGATATAGCTGCACGAATTGTTACACGACCAATGGCATTGTAAGCTCCGAGGACTTGCAACTCGATTTATCGTAGTGGCTCCCCCCCGTGGGCCGGCTTCCAATTTCTTTGGTTTTTTCTTTGGTTTTTTTTTTCGTGATCTGCAGCCGGACTTTACTCCCGCTGCCTGAGCAGGGGTTGACTGCATGCGCGCCCAATGAAAACTTCTTTCTAGATACTTTGCTGTTGGGTTTTAGCTTTACATAGCTAGAAAAAACGGTTCGTTTATTTCGTTGTTCGATAAAGTTTTGCCCAGCCAAGCGGATTCTGGGAAAGCTCCAATACTATTTCAGCAAGCGATATCGACGGCCGAATGCTACCTTGCCTTGATATTGTGGTATTTTTGTATTGCGCTATATTGACAAGGATTCGAAAAATACACTCATTTCGATTTTACATTGACTTAGCCAGATAAAATGATGCCAGCTGATATTCAGTATTATACTATAGGTACATTGCTTTAATCGCCCGATCGTTCCTACATCAACTCCATATGTAGCCCTGCCAGACTACAAAATACAAATATAGAACGGTAGAGCCACGTTTCAATTTACAAGACCAATATCAGACGAACGGCGAGGCTCTTCGGTCACGGCGAAGGTCCTTACCTCACGAATGATCCGAGACTGGCTCGTCGCGCTGGCTGCGTCCCAGTCGGGTGAAGGCCCTGCGGCGGATACATAGGCCTCACTCGCACCTGGATTCTCGCTTACGCTGCGCCGTTTGCCGGTAAGACTGCGAAGGTTGATCGAGCGTTGTTTCGTTGCAGCTTGTGAATTGTATTCGTAATCGCGGTGTGATTGGTAGCGGTAACTGCCTGTCAACGCATCGAGTCGCATGCCACTAGACCGGAGGCTGTCAAGGAATGGTTTAAGCTGCGCCGAGCACGCAGTTATGATGCTGGAAACTAGAATCAACTGGTATGCGACTGAGACCGACCACGTTGCGTACGTGACGTCTGGATCACTAAAGGTAGTGTTGAGTACGACGATATGAGCGATGGTAGCAGCGACAACACTGGAAGAAGTACTTCGATTAGCCAGGAACTTCGCAATTTCTGAAGCGAATATCACTCACATCACTCGCAATCCAAAAACAAACCCAATTTTTAACTTTCTCTCGATCCTTGTCTGAATGCGTGCGATGACTATCAAAGTATGGGATATCATAGCTATCTCTGTAGCTATATTAGATGCACCAAAGAAATTCTGCCATGATTGCTGTTATGCTATCAGTATATCACTCTTCCGTTTTACTGGTGAATAAAAAACTCACCCTGTCGTAGCATTTTCCCGCCAAGTAATTCCAAGTGGGAAGAGGTTGACATTGAAATGCAACTGTGATAATAGACGCGAGTCCCCACAAAGATATAATGATAATAAAAACGAGTGCAATCTTTCGGTCAGTCTCAGCTGCGGTGATACTTCTGAGAAACATGACATAAGATACTTTCGAGCTTGCCAGGCAGACAATGCTGAGAATCTCTGCCGCGTACTGACTCTTCAAGACAAGATCGAGTTTTCTGTCACTCAATGTTTTGATATGCTCCCCATAGCCATTTGCCGTGGCGATGGATATTGCGATAGCTTGGGCAATTTCGAATGTCTTTGATTTAGAAATTTGTTAGCCTGTCCATAGCGGAGCCAGCCTGATTGTCAGATAGACCTGTGACACATATGATCTAACGACCTTATATCCATAAGGGTGGTTTGTTTAAGCTCACGATCTTCCTGCAGGAATCAAGATATCTTGCATTTGCAATGTGTGGGAACAGTCACAGCCATACTCACAATAGATATCATAATCACATAGTCATCGGCGGTGAGCTTGCGATAAATCCATGCTTTTGTACACAAGCGTGTGATAATTCCTAATATCGCAACTACCATCAAAAACCAGCATATCACATTTATCGCCGGTGTCCACGTATCGCCAGTAAATCGAGTCATCTTTTCCAAAAAACCGCGCGCTCTTGAAAAGAGTCGCCCCTGAACCGGGAAAGAATTGCGACGAGATTTTTGCGAGGATATATCGGTAATGTTCCATATCATCGAGGATGGTAATTCAGTAAAGTTGATAGAACAATTTCACTGGAGCCCAACCGATCGAGCTGTGATATTTAAAACCGTACGGTATTTTTACATGTCAACTGGTATACACCAATTGAACCATACATACCCCAGCTAGATCCTGCTCACAGTATCGGGTCGCTTGCGTAGCCTAGGACTTAGGTACAAGCCAGCCATGCCCCATTGATTGGACTGCTGGTCGCTTTGTGGGCGCAACCATCACCAAGGGACTACGATCAGGGTTGGTAAAAGAAAGAACCATCTTTCGGGGCAATCCTTGTCCGGTTATTTTCACATTTATTGTATTAACAAATGCACATCATACGAAGTAATTTGTCGTCTACTTCATCTTATGAGGTCTGATAGGCGTTCCAGGACAACATAACGGAAATAGGCTCTTAAATTTCAAATTCGAAAATAAACCCTTTATCGTAAGAAAGAGGTATTGAATTGCTGCCTTTGATGTGACACGCAGGAAATGATGCAATTAATTTACTACTACAGTAACTCTCCAACATCAAAAGTGAGTTTAATTGAGCCGAACCACGGGCCCCTATGGCCCCGTTCCTTTTTTTTCTTTGTCCTCCTCTACTAATTTCGCTGCTACACAACCCTGAGGGAATGCTATTATTTTATTGGTTATTTTCCCCTCTTCCATGCGCGTATCGAAGTGGACATAGACTTACCAGATCGGGAAATGGCATGGTGCAGCGGCTGTCGGCCACTGTGGATGGATCTAGCCAGGGATCATCCTCCATCTTTTCCAGAACTAGAAACGACTAATTAGCCTGCATTAATCCCCTCAAAACCTAGCTGTCAATAATATTATAATTATGTATCAGGCTAGTCGCGTTAGTGGTATGTGTTCACTTTGACCTGATAACATTGAATGCAAGTGTACGAAATGCGGAGAGCCGCTAAGAATAAAAACACCGAATATCGTGTCAGGCAACAATTGCATTTCACATGTACGCACGGCATATGCGGCGCAGACGTTCGAGAATAATATTTTCTCTTTTTCTTTGTTCATTGTCATCTTATCGTATTGTATTTTTTTCTTAATAACTCTGGCCCTTCGTGCACGACCCAGTAAAGCCTTGACCAAAGATCATACAATCATCGCCCGAACCATACCACTGAGATCTCGAGGATGGGACACTTCACTTATGCATGTTTTCAAGCCATGTCTTTCCTTTTATTTTTTTTTTTTATAATTTTTTCTAAGTATATGCACTTTATATATTTCTTATTCATCGACGGAAAACAAACATGTCGATGAGTAGAGTCACATTGATTAGTCCCACTTAGCCCATGGAGTGATAGTTTCACCAATAACAAACTTGCCTGCAGGTCTCCACATAACTGCATTATTAAGTGGCAGCAGTGTCTTCTTGTAGTTTTCCCATTCCGCTCTCTGCGCCTCTGTGTAGTGTTCTGGAATCGCGACTTCGACGTTGTTGGAACCGTAGGTCAAGAAGCCAACTTTGTGGTATAAAGGGTACCCGAACTCAGAGGCATTAAGCCAGGTCTCGAGGCCTAATTCATCGCTTTTGGCGAGACCCCAGTCCATAATCGCTCTGCCAATGCCGTTGCCCCGGTGTTCCGGGAGAGTAAAAATAATGTTGAGCACTTGGAAAACAATACCGTCAGCTGTAGGAATGAGGAAGATAAACGGCATTCAAAGACAGTAATCTAGTGACGAGTAACGTGGGGGGGTATACATGAGTGTGCCTTCTGACCCATTTTTACCCTCGGTCTCTCAAAAGCACGCATCGCCAAAGTTGCAAAATCCCTTCCAACACCTTCGGGATACCAAACAGCGACTTCGCTTGAAGGATCATGGGCTTCACTCTCATCCGGTTTAGGGACAAAAGGGTTTCGTTGAAAGAAGTACCACTTGGCTCCTGCGACAATTTTATTTGCTTTCTGATCGACAACTTTCAACCATATGAGCTCTGGATACGAATCCTTGTATTCCTGTCGTTGGCCGTCGGTTGCTGTGATCAAACTGGCTTCTCGGTCATTGTTGAGGATGGGGAAGAAGACACGTAGAACGGGCTGGTAAGGATCTTCAAAACATTGCCATAGAATGCTCATAATCTCGAACATGTCTTCATCTTTTGCGATTTCGATTTTGTACGCCATTTTTTTCTTCTTTTGCAGAGAATTGTTTTGCTTCGTTGATTTTTCTGCGCGTGGTTCATCAACGTTGAATTAATTTGATTTTTTAATCGTGGTGGACACCACTTGTTAGATAGCGATATGCAAGGAAATAAATATTTGGGAGGGGGAAGCTGGGAAAAAGCTAACAGCCTTGGTTAGTTCTCTTAGTTCAGCGATAAAAACTGGCCTTTTCCGAATGCTATGATACCACCTCCGTCGTATAATTGTAAATCGGCCTATCGGCTTTGGTCCCGTAGAGTTATGCTATTCACGAAAAGAAATTTAGAAATTCGGGCCAATAGCAACGCTCTTTTCTTACATAGTGCAGATTTTTATGTATAGAATATCAAAAATAACATCCAAGACTTAACATGAAGTAAAATCTGCAGTATAAGCTATTTTGAGGGGTGGGCTGATACTGCCAGTGCGTATAAATTGTAAAGGCAAGTCATGTGTCAGAAATTACAGTACCATCTTCATGCTTTATACATTTAGCTATCATGAAGGCAATGAATTAGGTTCTGCAAGACTCGGAGCAACTTCGGAATGTATTATGGATCAGTTCGCATTGATACTATGAAAGAAAGTAGGATATTCATTTCCTAATCATCGCCAGAATCTCAGTGTCCCGAAATCTTAAGTGGTACGTATTCATTATACCATCTGGAATAACACATGTCAACAGTTTTCAAACTAGATATTTGAATTCTCGGAGCACACTGTAAGGAAGCTTGATGTGCCATAAACACACCTTGAGCCTGCTGGACCAAGAGTAGGCCTGGAGGTTTTACTTTTCTATTCTTTCAACCAGCACGACCAAAAAATATGCGTCACTACCGGAATGAAAACTGAAGAGCTGTCAATCTTTCAAGACGAAAAAAGCGATATATGGCAGTGTAAGTAATAGCGAACTTTCATCTATAAATCTGTATCATCAGCTACCCGGCCCGTACATAGAATTCCGGAGCGGTGCAACAAATGTCAACTAATTAGGACTCAGGCGATGATAATCAACCTGTTTTAACATTATATCCAATAACCACGTAGTGTTTGCTTACTATATTTCCTATTTTAGTGTTTGTTTTGGTTCTCCACCTGCTTACTGTATCCTCTGGTTGCTATGATGTTCATTTGAAGACATTGGCACAAAAAGCAACGCCCCTATGGGAATTTTTTCTTTGCAAATGATTAATGTTTCAGAAATACAACAAAACCATATTGATTACCGGAACAAGGACGATGTCGCACCTCAGCTACTACAACTATGAAGGACTTGGCAAGATCAACCAGCAAAAATACAAATATAGCCAAGCAGTCAGAATAGGCGATCGTATTGAACTTTCTGGACAAGGTATGGGATTTTACTATTTCACGGTATATGGTTATTAACCGTGGACAGGTGGTTGGGACCCACAAACAGGGATCCTCCAAGATGGTATTGAGGCACAAATTGACCAAACATTCAAGAATGTCAAACTGGCTATTACCACAGCAGGTGGTGCTGGATGGTCACAGGTTTACCGACTGACATCTTACCATGTCGGAGTCAATACTGAAGTGATGCAGGCCATGGTCAGGAATTTCAAAAAATATTTTCCGGGACACGAGCCGTTACGAACCTGCATTGGAGTTGCTGGCTTAGCGAGGCCTGACATGACTGTGGAAATTGAAGCAGTGGCGCATGTTCCCAGTTGATGTTTCAATAGCAAATTATTGATGGTTTGGGTGATTCAATGTGACATGATCTTGTATTTGTTTTGTATCTAAATAATGCGTCGTATGATACATATACAGATAAATCACCGAGTTCAAATATGCTTTTCATTCACCAATGTATAACGATACCTTGCCAGTCCTTTCTCCATGTCCACAACAGCCTTGTTGGCTTCACTCATCGGCCGTTCTTCGATCCAGGGCTGCACGTTTTTCTCAACTGCCAACTGAAGCATCTCCTCAATTTGTGCAGGTGGTCCAATGATGCTACCTGCAAGAGACCGGCCTTTAATAATAAGATCGAATGCAAAGATGTCTGGAAGCTTGTCCTCAGGAGCGCCGACTTGTACAAGGGTACCATTCGAGTCCAAGAGTCCCATGTAGTCACGAAGTGGCATGTTCGGAGATGAAACGGTCGAGACAATCAAATCGAAGCTACCGGCATGCTTCTGTGCCCAGTTCTCTTCTTCTTCTGTGGCAATGTATTCATCAGCACCAAGCTTGAGAACATCGGCACGTTTGGACTCCTTTCTCGAAATTCCGACCACGCGTTCGGCTTCAAGGGCCTTGGCCCAAAGAATTCCAAAGTGGCCCAGACCGCCAACTCCGATAATCGCAACGCGTTTTCCAGCGCAGTTGTTGTTCTTTAAGGGGGCATAGGTTGTGATACCGCCGCACAGCATCGGTGCTGCGGCAGAAGAAGAGAGCCCGTCTGGGATTTTGACTACAAAGGCACCAGGTGTCCTGTTGTAATCGGCATAACCACCGTAAGACTTGCCACCATTTAGGAACACGCTATTGTAGGTGTCGCAACGACCTTTCTTTTGGCAAAAGTTCTCTCGACCTAACGTGCAGTCGTTGCATTTGCCAGTCCGATTGCGACAAGAGTCAGATTGAGCACCAACACCAACTCGGTCTCCGACTTTGACATGCTTAACTTCAGAGCCGACGCGGACAGCAGTTCCAACAATTTCGTGACCAACAACACAGGGGTAGTTGGTTTCTCCCTGTAATATCCTTACGTTAGTTGAATCAAAAGTGACGATAATGGGACATCACGCACCCATCCACTCCGCAGAGTGTGCAGATCAGAACCGCAGATGCCGCAGTGGGTGATCTTGATATCAACATCGGTCTCTTCCCAGGCCTTTGGCTCATAAGTTTGCCATTTAAGACTACCAATAGAGTCTTTATCTAGACCCATCCAGCCTTGAAAAGCGTAATCGGTGCCGTTTGCCTGTGCCATGACTGTTGTTTGCGAAATATGTAAAATTTGTACCGTACGTTATGAGTTGTTACTTTTTGAGTCGAAATATGGCAGCTATTTATTCTTGAATCCATGTTTATAAATCAAAAATCAAACATCTTCCACTTGATTCTGTGATTATGAGATCATTGGCTTAGTGACTTGATTCTCCATAACAAAACTTGAGCTTATGAACAATATACCATTAAATGAACTGGGTTAGGTTTCCCTTTTTGAACTAGATTCCGCAGAAGTATTCAAGTGGGCTACGGTGGATCCACGTGCCATATCACTTCAATCCATGGAACTGGGCCGGTGTTTGGTAAAAACCGGTGAAGGCCCGAGGTTTGCCGCTTGGACGTTAAAATTTCTATTCTTCTAAAAGGTTCTGAGATATGACGTTAGGAATTTTTTGGTTTTGTTGTTAGTTTTCTTTAACTTTGTTCAGGCTCAGTTTACTTCGACTATACTTCGCCACACCAACGGAGCATCTCCTCGCCGCCGCCTCCATGTATTAGTCGACTGTAGAATTTCGGAGCATCCTTTGAGGGACCATCCCCACTTTCTAATAAAAGATTCGCTCACTTCCCAATTCTTCGGGTCCCATGGTTGTCCCCAGACAAGCAAAGATGTACCGACACATTTATTATCCCAGAAACCAGTCACATCATGACATAATTGACCGTCGTCAAAAGAATCACCAGCCAGGATCAGATTATCGCGCATGCGCGGAAATGGAAAAAAATCTAGCCAAGGGTGGTGTGGGACATTACGCTGGATGACTGTAGGACGTAGGCTGAGCGGAATGCCATCTTCTGTAAAGCCGGGCACCTGAAGATTGAATATCGATATCGAATCATCATCAGTCATCCAGCTGGCTGTCATGCCAATGGCGATGATATTATCTCTGACTGCCCGGTGAACATTCAAACGGCTTAGACTGATTAAATGCTCTAGTTTCGGGGCTCCTTCTAAGTAGCTCTTATAGGCTGCAGCTTCAATTCGGCGTTGTAGCATCTCAGAGTTTCCCGAAGATGAAGGGCATTTTAGAAGTGCATCCTTAGCTTCCTGCATATCTGACCCACTCTCTTCTAAGATCTGCGATGCATAATATTCTGGCTTCGTCTGTTGACTGAGCGCTTTGCGGCTTCGCGTTTTGTCCTTTCTCCTCAAGCCTATCAAATACGTCAACTAAACGTTCTTCTTCTTCTTCTTGCGTTCTTCATCCTTTGTATTCAGGTTCAACCTTCGGAATGGGGCTAGATTTCCTTACGGTGTGCTCTCTGATTCAATCGATTCTGCAGCTTCTTTCGTGCCTCTCGATCGGTTACTCCGGTCCAGTCGTCCTCGGGTAGGCGAATTCCGGCCTGCTGGCGCATCTGCGTCAGCGGGATGGCGAGCGTGCCCAGTGCAGGTAATAGTAGAGTCGTGTTGTGATCAGCCATTGCCACGTTTGAGCCTGGTCCAGACTAGATTGGTGCGCGAGATACCTAAGCCCCAAGGGTCCAAGACTGCCGGGGTCGTCTGGTTATTTGTTGAAATACTTATGCGAGTGGCTGACAGCACGGAACTTTTTAAGGTTTTTATCACATTAGCCTTTGAGCCTAGCAACTTAATCAGGCTTCTTGACAGTGCTTATTGGCTTCAGTCACAGCGCTAATGCAAGTCGCTTATGCCTGCCAAGACCGAGAGCCGATCTAAAAATCTTAACTCCGGCGTCTTGTCTCTTTTACTGTTCATAACTTTGATCTCAAATTCAATGTTAAAGGATTTAAGATTTTAAATGCGTGATTTCTTCCGTAAACTTAATCTAGCACCCACTTACCTAATTCAAATTACTCAAGTACAGTACCCCTTGAAATTTCTTCAGCACTGGAGATATATATGGCTGAAAACAAATTTAGGGCCTAACTGACGTATATTATCTCCTGAAAGCCCGATCACAGGAAGATCCAAGTGCAGTATGTGCGCGAAATTTGAAATTTGGCTCGCCACAGTCCGGATGCTTGATTGATAATAACTTGCCGAGAATTTTGCCGCATGATGTCATTCAAAGGTTCCTCCTCCTGGCCGTCCTCTTATCTGCGTGCACGTGATTTCCAATGCCCTCTTTTATACTGCATGCTCAATATGGACCATCATAGGCTATATATGTCGCCGGTGTGAGAGACATTTTACTCCTCTCCAGAAAGACAGGGAACACGGACATAGAAGCAATGACTAGGTCAGTCATGAAGCTAAATTATCAATAAAAAACAACGAACTGTTCCCCGATTTGAATGAAATAAGATATCGATCCCATATTTTTCCCGGCTATTTGAAATTTCCATTATATCCCTATCTGAAATTGGTAACATTGAATTGGTATCTTCATCGAAATGTAACACAACAGTCACGACATTGTAAGTATTTTGATCCTTCTTGTGTGACAAGTCTTGCCTCCAGCAGTAAATCTTTGGTGCTCTACTGTTTGGGGAAATTGGATTCGGGGCCCTGAATTTGGTCTCTGATTGTTGAGGAACGTTGTGGATTGTAGATTTAGCAAAGCCGGAAACACGACGCGTGTCAAGTCGGGTCCACTATGTTGCTGAAGTAAGTATAATTTTCCGGAAGCTACGAGGTTGCATTATATTTTATCTGTTGGGGCTTTGAATATTATCAACCTATCCTATCAACATTGAATTGATGATATCCTGGTGTAGTATGGTACTCCCCACACGCTTCTATGGTGAGTACGCGGAAGGAAGAAGCATGCCTATACGGGCAAATGTAGATAATATCTATGTTATATTGACTGTCATCAATGAACGTTATAGACTATGTGCAAATGAAGTAGTTGGTGGGACGACGGTCTAGCAAAGAAAGTACATAACCTCGTATGAACGCAATGCTAAGGATGAATAATCCGGGTATATTGTCAGCATAAGTCATGATTTCATAGGCATGCATGCACCCATTAGCCCTCGGTGGCGGCTATAGATGCCAATGGAAAGATTCCGTTCTGATGTGGATGTGATGGTAAGTTGCGGGATTTCTCATCTCACGCTTTACAATGACACTGAATTGTCCCAGTATAAAGGATAAGTCCAAAGTAGCCAGATGCCCGTAGGACTTTTCGCGATAATGGCACACCATCGTCTCTACCTAAATCTGGATGTGCAGCATATGGCAAGGTAGCATGATGTATGCTGGACTCGCTGGGCCAACGGCCTCTGGAATACTCAACTTCAGCACGCCCTCGCACGCGAGAGAAGCTGACTTCGGTAAGTCGGATGCGACTCGACGAAGAAACGGTGGGCATAGAAGAGATAGGATCAAGCTGACCTTCCTCGTATATGACCAATCGCGCGAGTGAATAAGCCACACAGCTTGACCAAGCTCGTTCAATTCGTAAAGATTGTGGATATAAAAAAGCGCCTCTCTTCGTATATCAGCGACTCTGCATCGCGTGGCCACAAAGTAAAGGGGCGGGAGTATTCCAAAAGTGAGGTCCCAAATATCTCTCCTATGAGTTTCATTGTGTTCCAAAATGTTCTTGCAGACAGATAAGATGAATTGAAAATCAGCTAAACAGTCATCAAATGAGAGCTCATCGCGATCTGACAAAAAATGTGTCACCATCAATGTGGCTACACGGTGATGTGCGAGCATCAATTTATAGGTAGTGTAAGACTTAAATTCAGGATGAGACGTATTCTCTCTCAATGAACCAAGCGTGTCCTCCAAAACGCGCGAGTAACTTGAGAGGCTATTAAGGGTTCGATGTGCGAGTGTCAAGGTACATTGGGAGGGACTGACGAACAGGGTGACGGCAGAGTTCATAGTGTTGTTCATAAACCCGTATGCGTGACTTATTGTCGGAAATGAAGGAGGGACTTTGAATGCATTAGCGTCGAACAGCTCTTCAATATCGCCATCACCGCGCATTGTGATTGGCCTGACAAGACTATCGGAAAAGGTGCCGCAGTCCACGAGAAGGCGCGAGAAGATAGGCACAAAGAGCTCTTCAATCACGGGCTCTCGAGAAATCTTGCGTCTGGCTACGGCATTCTGATACCGTAGAATTATTCTTCGCGCGGCCAGTGTGTGCACTTCAGCTATCCCAGAGCCCTCCAGGTAAATTGTCAATGCCACAAATAAGAGGCAGCAGCAGAGCCTAGCGACTTCAGACATGTCATCATTTCGAGATACAAAGGCTCGAATAGACTGGTTGAAGTGGCTCAGAGCGGTGGTATATGGATTTGTGTGAGAAAGCTGTACGGCGTTCTGGAGCTCAGGCAACCGGCCGGATTCCTGGAACATTCCGATGCCAATCACACTGTGGCGTATCTTGCTTTATGAACCTGGCTGAGCTGAGGCGCAATCACCGTCCAGAATTGCGCGGCAACAGGCTGGAATCGAGTCAGCTCTTTCGCGCCGAACGTCACAAAAGAATCGAAGCATCTTTTCTCGATATCGTGGGTAAAACAGGATGTATCATCTATGCCAAACAATCGAATCTGAGGAGGACCATAGCCCAGGCACTGGAACCCGGCCTTCACGCATCTGTCTGTCTCGTCCTGGTTAGTAGGAACTAGGTAGCGGACTATCCAGTCACCGCTGCAGTGCTGAGGGCCACAGGACTAGCCAGCTCGCTGGGTTCGCACCGAAAACACGCGGGTTTAGCCTCGTCACACTTGACTCGGCGAAGTCTAGCGAAAAAATGGATAGGTGAGCAGGCAAAGAAGAAAGATAGACTGCTGTGGAGGCGACTAACTTGCATCGATTGCAGCCGCTGCGGACCTTGTGGTGGAAACGCTTCCCAGGACCGGTAGCTGATGGGGTGACCTGGCTCGTCGCCATGCCTAATGCGCCTAGCTCCAGTCAAGCACAGCGACGAGGCAGTAGCTACTAGAGTCTAGCAGCAACGCCGTCCGCAGCTCTATGGGAGAGAGAAGATCGAAGCTGTCATCACTCATGATTGACCGACGTTGAACGAGCTGATGCGGCAGGGCGCAGTCACCAATGACAGCGGGCGTTAGCGTCGGGCGGTGAGTGGGCGCCAAGACTTGTGCGGGGCCAGCTTGTTTACTAGCGCGCTGCTTAGTCCCGGGGATATCGAGATTCGAGAGCTTCATCTGTGATCAACCCCGGCTGATCTGCGTCCTAACTTAATGATGAGCATGGATTGTGCCGTGCTGCATGCGGATGGAGTCGTCCTGCCTGGAGATCAAATCAATACCTCGGGCTACCAGCATGATGGCTTCTTTCACTGCATCGTCGCCCAATGGGAAAAGCGCAACGGCTACTAGAACCACGAGCAATGGCTGGGAAAACGAACGCCCAGGGAAGCTGCGATCCTTTTCTTTAGTGGATAAGTAATGTTCATGATCCCAATTCGCTTGATGTTTTGGCTCTGTATCTCCTCTGTAGCTATGTTCTTCTTCAAAGGCCAACTACCCGATTTCCTTCGTAGGTTGCGCCCTTTGTCGGGCTCGCAAGATCAAATGCGACGCGCACCAGCCACAGTGCCTGAATTGTGACCACCTCAAGGCTGACTGTCCTGGGCCTGGACATGATTCGAAGTTTCAGCGGTGACTGGGTGCCAGATCCGTTCGAGGAGGTCACGATGAGCAACTTACCCAGGCAAGTTCGCAAAGACAGCGTCTATAATGGCCTTGTGCTGAATGTCGATCTGCCAAAGCAAAGTGTTCGGGTACTAAATCAGCAGGCACTCGGTGTCTAATGAAAGATGATCATTGCATCTATGACTCAGATAGTCCTTCTAGAAGCAAAAGCCAAAACGAGCAGCAATCAGAAGGGGAACTCCCTTTTGACACATCAAGTCCGTGTTTCTCAATTGATTTAAAGCTTGAATCTACGAGCGAGTCTAGCACTTCTTTTGCCGCAACTCAATTCAGTGAATTTCTAGTCGACGATACTTTCTTATGGTATGATGGCGGAACATATGAATCAAAATCAAACCAGGCATACAGCTAACAGAACGATAGGCTCAACGCAGAAGACTTGCCGCGCCGACAAAAATCTCTGCGGCTAGTACGAAAGTGTTTCGATAATACCCATCAATTGCGATGCCATGGCTTCATTCACAAGCCCTCATTCATCCGATCACAGGAGGATGACTATGACTTCAACGAAAGTCACAAATCTGACTGCCTCCTGCATATAGTGTGCGCTTTAGGCGCTAGGTAAATACATCCAGCAATCTTGGACTGATGACTTTTCTCACTTGAATCACATTTTGGGCAATTGACTATTCTCAACGGGCCAAGAAACCCCCTTCTGAATTTGTGTTACACGCGGGGAAAGAGTGGGCAAAAAAAAGCAGTGGCTCTTGGTTTTTCTGACCCAGACGAATTTTCATTCAGGAAATTGATGGTACGCTCATCAAACCCAACTGAGAGTCAGCTCTTCTAGCAACTTCTGATGTTGTAACAATAGGCATTAGTCCTCGTCTACGACTGGGATGTGCGTACGGGGAATTTTACTATTAGTGCATTCATGCTTAGTGGAATAGCCGCAAACATGTCTCAGGCCTGCTGACACATCTACCCTATAAGGTTCTCACCCAATTATTCGCCTGTTACTGAAATGTCCGTGATGAGGCACCAATGGGCCGAAGACTTTTTGGACTCCGAAGAGCTTGAGGACTTGATAGTTCCAGAGTCGAAGACATTGGATATGCTGTTTCCCCATCAGGGTTTTAAGACATACAAGAGCGGCACCAATTTAACGTCAGAAAATGAGCCTGGGACCAATGCTTCGCCCACCTGTACCAAAGGTCGCTGAGTACTGAAAGGTTTGTTACTCAGCATTTTCAGTCTATTTTTGTTGACAACCTGTCGCAATCCATTTTCTCGAGCCCGTTCGATATGCTGTAAACTGGAGAATTTGAATGGGAGTCACTTGCAGATGATTTTGTGCCATGTAGCACAGATTTGACAAGCGACATTCAGTTTAGCGCTGGCGCAATGTCGTTGCCATCCATGTGCACTAGTCATTGAAAGCTCTGCAATTTGGATATTTATATTCAATTTTGACACCTCTTTGATAGCCATTAGCCATGAATTAAACACGAGGGTTTCTTAGTGGAGTTATCTTGGAATTCTTGCATACAGTAGCCGGAACGATATTGAAAAGCCTCAAAAATACCATTACCATAGTCAGACATTCTTTTCTTTAGTCATGCGAAGCATTAATGGGGTATTCGCTGACATGAAAATCTTCAGTCTTCACCCTCTCCGTCTTCTCACCAAACCAGCGATACATTTGGCGGATTTTCTTATGACGCTTTTCACATGAGAAACGAAGTATTTTCTTGTTGCGCTGCCAGCCGCATTGAGCCAAGCCATAGGTCCGTCCATTAGAAGAAAGCGTCCGTTCGGCGTCACCCGTCTAGTCACGGGATCTTGTGATAGTTTGCATTAGCTGGCTGACCCTGGTCGAAGCATTGGCTAGAGGAAAATTGACGCGTCAAAAACTAACAACGCACAGATCCAGTAGAATTACGAGAATAGTTGATTCGCATGCGCAGTTTGAACGTGTTTATGCTACTTGGTTTGATTGGCCCGCTAATTCAAGGTCTTGGTGCCAGTGGTGCTCTCATTATAGTAGCTCTGCGTTTCCCACCTTATACTGAGGTAAAATAACAATTACGATAATCAATATCTAATGGACAAGCCTTTATATATTCATTTTCTCTATGATCTAGGTGACTCAACATGGCTGCTACTATTGGGCCCCATCCTCCACGGAAACAGTTTGTTCTGTGTTTCGACGGCACAGGGAACAAATTTGCAGGGGATGGATCGGACACCAATGTTCTCAAGATCTATCGAGTGAGTCTCAGTACCTTCAGTTCTTGAGAAGAAGGGCATATGAATGTCACTAAAGGTCCAATTCATAGATGCTCGATAGAACCAAAAGCAACCAATTCCACTACTACCAGCCCGGAATTGGAACCTATGTGTCGTCGAACTCTTTGTCTACTATAGGCAGAATCCAACGTATTCGCTCTGCCTATCTGAAAATTAAAGACGCTGCCATAGGCTCATCTTTTGACGAACATGTTCTTGGAGGATACAAATTTCTCATGCGTTATTATACCCCGGGGGATGACATATACATGTTTGGATTCAGCCGAGGTTCTTATACAGCCCGCTTCTTGGCGGAAATGCTTGATTTCATCGGTCTTCTTGAGGCTGGAAACGAGGAACTGATTCGCTTCGCTTGGAAAACGTTTGCCAAGTGGCAGCAGCGCAATGGCGACACGCAAGAGGACCAAAAAGAGCGTAAAAAGCTGTTTGAATATATGATGGCTTTCCGCGAAACATTTAGTCGACCGATCAAACAGATCCGCTTCATGGGTCTGTTTGATACTGTGAATAGTGTACCTGCTTTTGAGAATCCATGGATGCGGAGGAGCAAATTCCCGTACACGGCTCGAAGCTCGGCCCATATCATTCGCCATGCAGTCTCAATCGACGAACGCAGAGCAAAATTTCGACAGGATCTAATTTCCGGAATGACTCCGTGGAATCCGGTATTTCCTCATCATCAGCACCACCATTGGCACCCACACTTACATCGTGAAGAACATGGTGAAGACGCCCCCGACATTATAGTGAGCAATGATGATTGCGAGGATCAAAACGTAAATACAGCTGCTCCAGAACAGAATCAGCGGGTATATCGTCCACCTCATGAGCAAGACATGCCGCTCAGATACCGCGCATCAACTAGACACGGCACTGAGCTGGCGTTGACGGTTCCTGGTCAAGAAAATTCGGATACCACTTCCGTAAGGAGCGAACAATCTGGGCTTTCACTCCAGGTTCGCCGGCTTCTCGTTTCTGATGAAACCGAGGGTGCACAAGATATCAGAGAAGTTTGGTTTGCAGGACAGCACGGAGATGTTGGTGGCGGCTGGAAACTTGATCCCAACGATGACTGGCCACTAAGCCATATTCCTCTCGTTTGGATGGTTGAAGAGGCAAAAATTGCCGGTCTTCACTTTGATAAAATGAAGCTGAAACAGTTTGAATGCGATTCTGAATCAGAAGACACGTTTGCTGAGAATGCAGACAAAGCATTCTCAGCCAAGGAAGCCAACAACGATCCAAAGTCAGACGCTGATTATCCAAAAACTTCCTTTCATCGTGCTCTTGAGCATGCAAAACAGAAAGGTATAGTGCATGACTGTCTCAAATTTGGTGGTGGTTTGCCGTCCATTTCAACCATGTCATGGTGGATCATGGAGTATCTTCCCTTTCGACGAATGGATTTACAACCAGACGGATCTTGGAAACCGATTAACTGGCCTCTGCCGTATGGAGAGGTTCGGGATATCCCTGATCACGCAGAAATTCATTGTTCAGTTATTCTTCGAATGCAAATAGATCCAAGTTATCGCCCGGGAAATTTGATCATCGGTGGAGGTGGACGGGGAGTGAAAAGGGCCCCCGAAAAGTATGGTATTGGCGAATGGACTGTGTTGAGTAATGCGGGCGATCCTGTCAGGGAAACTTATACGCGAAAGAAAGAGTGTCAGAAAAATGAGAATTAGCAAGCTCTGTTCAATTTCGGATATGGTTTTGATTGCACGCAAAATATTTTTATTCTGCTATGAATTAAGTACTTTCGTTATAGAATTACAACAAGATAAAATCACATTTTTAATTGTCAATTGATCTATCCTGTGGTGAGATCTTTCTGTCACTGGGCAACCTTTCATATTGAACTCGCAGGCAAGGCTGCAGACAACTATTTTAGTATGATAAAATGCTAGTTTCTGCGATGACTGTATTCTTCCTTTTAAGTAACCTTCATTGGAACCTAATACAAGCCATTGATTTTTCTTATTATAAGGCCCATAAGGGTACCCCTCTTCTTCGTATGTAGTAGTCATGTTTGGAGACGTGAGGTTTCGCTCTACAACAACGTTTGAAAATTTTGGTAGTTACGATAAAATGATAGATTCATTTTTTTAAACCTACCCAGTACCCTATGAACTAGGTCCTTGTACAAATCTCGGCCTTTTTGTTCAACTTGCAGGGCTTCACATTACAGCTAATGGCCACCACACCCCCCCGAAAAGAATCGTGACCAACAGTCACTACTTATAGCTTAATACACTGATTTTTAATTCTCCGGCTTTTATTTCTTTTTTCCTTTATGTAAGTGTAGAAATAATTGGCGATAATTCAGGATATCGATGTCATTATTTTTAAGATACATTTTGAACACCTTGGTTTAAAAAACTTGAAAACATTGTTCCTTATTCATCGGGCAACATTCGGAATACAAACTGACTCAGGATGTTGGTGTTTTCGTATTTATCAGGCTATCTTATTTGGGATCCTGAATTTAGATGGATCACATCCAGTCATTGACCAGGAGTGTATAATTGCAAGGCGACGAGTGCTTACATACCAGTCATACCAGCTGACAAGTAAGAACCAACCGGCGCTTATATGCATCACCTTGCGCAAGGCTACAGTGGACACGCTAGTTCAGCTGTGACTGCAAGAATCCTTGTATAAAAACCATTAACACACATTTATAGCCTAGGGATATTCAACAGCGCCGCTTGTATTGTCTTCCCCTTATTTTCGGCGATGTGTTTAACCAGAACTTAGAAATTGGTTTCTAAGGTAGAAATTCACTGTACATGCAACAACCTTTTCCCCAGTAGCATTGAACTGTTTTAAACCTTACATCTAATCAAAAAGTGTCCAAAACATTCTCAAAGTTGTGTTGAACTAATTCACAAAAGATCTCTCGTTGTATGTGTGGCTTGATAAGCTAAAAACTTAACCGGCTTCGTTACTTTAAAGACATACTCAATATTCCAGTCTAAGTTTTTGACAGCCTATTTCAAGTATCTGATTGGGCTCTGCCTTTCCATTCAATGCACCGAGTGGTTATGAGCTACACTCTTCACACGCCGCGCTGTCTGCGCCGCCGGTTCTCTTTCCCCTTCCAGTAACCAAGCGTGTGCCTCGCTGCACAGCAAAAGCCCCATCACCTAGAAATTGCTGAGTTACTCACACCCAGCGTCAAAAAAAAAAAAAAAGAAAAATTCCTCCTTATCTTTCACTGCATAAACAGATCACGCCAAAGAAACCTGCACTATTCTTCGACTTTTCTTTCCTTGTCTTCTTCCAGTAAATTCATACGCTGCTGGGTAAATTCTACGGTGCGCTTACGAATTGAATAGCGTTCCTTTTCTTGCTACACTGAAAACGTCCGAATCTGTCTCGAAATGCCCGAACTCACCAGTCAAATCTCAGGCGCCGAGTGGGAGGCTGCCGGTCCTCAAACTCCAGCACAGCGATTTTTCAAGGCTTATGTCGACACTGTGGATTCTGGCGGATACAATCATGGCTCTGGCCAGCAGTTTTACGCCAAAGACGCGACATTTCACAACCAGAACGGTGTTCATTACGTCGGAGGCGACGAGATGTGGGCGTGGATGAAACAACTCTTCAAGCAGTTTGAGCGTTTGAAGCACGACTATCTCAGGCTCTGGGAAATTCGCGGCGATGATGGAACAAGCCATATCTTCTCGCAAAACGTGAGGAATATCTGGTTGCCTGGAAACAACACTGATACGCCGTCAGTCAGCGTTCCCATGAGCTTTGTCTGTCGTATCGGTCCTGCAGATGTTCCCAACACTGTTGAAGCACTGCAATTCAAAGAGGTTTGGCTGTACTGGGACACCAAGATGCTTGAGCCTTACATGCAGCGGGATGCCGTCGTTTTCCTGGCGGAGAAGGCTAGACTCTAGACGAAATATTTCTGTTCGTTGGGTTTACATGGACTGGAAGTACTCCGGGCAGAACAAATCTGGTTCTACTGCAAATAGTTTCGGTGTAGATTGTCATTGACCGCTCTTATTTAATATTCATTCAATTTTTACTCCCTAAATTCCTTGTGCCTATGCAAACATGAGTTTCCACCTATCCATATCAAATGGAAATAATTCAAGCATCTTCTTTTGAGACGTTCCACGATCCAGGTATTCCGGGCGGACATGCAAGCTTACAAGGATAATATTGACCATTTACAGGTTCTTATTAGTGTTTGGAGATTGTGAACCTACTCATAAGTTTGTGAGAGGTGTTTACATTTTGGGGTGACCACTTGTGAGCGCAGATCTAAGTGAGTTGCTTTATTGGCTCCCTAGAAGCAACATTGAACAAGTCGAAAACCACGTCACCCCCAAGATCGTGACAGTATGATTGGCAACTTATATGCAAGATTCTAAGAAAGGAAATCTATCAAGTTGAGCTGCCAGAGTATTTCATTTTTTACTTGGAAATGTATTTTGTACTAATAATCGCTACATACACTGCGTTCTGCGCTCAATCGAGGTCTTGCTGTGTAATACAGGCATTAGAGCCCAATAGATTAGGACGCATAGGGATACGAACTGTTCTGGTCTTTCAGGGTTCAGCCCAAGGCAGACTTGCATAGCTCGCCCAGTGGCCCGTGCCGCGCTCTCATGGGGATTGCTTCCATTCCTCTCAGCGATATAAGGATCCACATTAAATAAGCATCTCGTCGTATGCCAAAAATCATGTCAATTTTGAGTCAATACAACTATCAAATGATATATCCCCGGGAAAAGGCCGGTCATCAAACGCCGCCAGGACAATATTCATCTCAGATTGGATAGGCAACTCCCAACTTTTTAAATCCCCTGAAAATGTTGTAAAAAATAATATGGAAATCAGTCAGTGGTATTAAGTAAGCCAGATTGAAACAATAATTAATTGTGGCTCTATCAAAATGAGTCGCGGAGATCAATGGGGAGACTCTGGAATACATACACTAGTGTCGTCAACGGGAACATCCAGCCCAAGGTCCTGCTAATAGCTATTCAATCCTCAGGAAAGAGCTCAATTATTTCGAATAAGTATTCTTATTTCCCCTCTTTCTTTTCGAAAGTGTTGTGATGGATCAAATATGACGTGGAAATAACTTTCTGAACGGAGTAAGTGGGGGACCTGGCAGCATCTGTGAACTTACAAACGCTGCTCCTAAAATTAAAAGATCTTGTGGATTGTCTTTAATTTAAGTTTCATGATCGTAATTCTGACACAAGATTGGGTGGCCCATGCTAGAACATCTGTAGTATAACCGGATTTTACGTGACAAGTACGTCAACTTGAACGCAAGCTGATGTCTTTAATTATTAGATTTCGGTACAGTTGACTCAATTTATCTAGAGTCTAAACAACTAACTCAGCGATCTAATTTTACTTTTGCGATTAAATTGGGTAGAGGAGCCGAGTTTCAAAACCATTAGGGTTGCATTGGCGATAGGAGATCCGAGATCCCTGTAGGGGCCAGTCTCGGTTCCTCCTGACGATCATCTGGAAAGAGACTCAGTCCTCTGCGAAGTTCGAACTAATTCGTCAGCCCAATTCACCATTGTCTCGTTCTTGCTCAAATTTGAAAACATCCGTGTTATTCTTACGGCAAAGACAGCGAATTCTCAGAATGTGAGAAATAGAGACGGCAGTAACAGCCTCACTGAGCACAAGCCCGCTTGAAAGTGCTGACGCGGGTCTGAAACTCTGGGGGGCCAGTAATGTAGGTCGTATTGAACTACTCCGTAGATGCTAGTAACAAAGGGAACTTGCATAGTACTCGAAACTGCGTAAATGTAAGTGTCTTTCTGAAAATCTCGATAAAGCTCGTCTACTCCGTATCCCCCAAGAACGCGGCCACAATTGGTCTCTCGCTCTTCGGAAATGGATCGCTAATCAAAATGACATGGTCTCGCTAGATATTTTATTGAGATTTAGTGTCTACGTGAATAGCACATTCCATTGCCGGGCATTTATTTTCGAGACTTTTTGGGTTCTCTAGGCAAACCACGACGTACGCTCAACCTATGGGGTCTGTGGATTTTTAACCTTAATTCGCCGATAGCTTGTCATCAACCACCAGAGCTTATGCTTTTGGGAAGAATGCCGCGAATGAGGTTACATTAAAAAGTACCATTCCCTAAAAAGGAAGACCTAAACCGCGTGAGAACGCAACCACCTGCCCCATTAGGCGTCCGCAAGGCTGCAGATCGTTAGATACTTTTTTGGCTTGCCCTCCCATACACTCTAATCTTCTCAAGCCCCATTGGTTGGCCTGCAAAGTGACTGACGAGGGGCTACAATACGTGAATTGAGCTGGGTCTGAGAACACATATAAATATAAGGTCTTCCCCCGAACTTTTAGGCACGTGTTTGGAAAACCACTCCCGTCAATATTTTGCCGCACCCCAAGCCTGTCGGTTGTGATTTTTGGAACATTGATGCACAATGGTGTTCTCTATCAAAAGATTTGTACCCCTGCTTCTCGCAGGCGCCGCTGTGGCCAACCCAGTGGCCAAGCCCGCCGCCTCCAGGCTTCGTCGCCATCCCAGCCCGGCCTCGTTCACCAACAACACCGGATCTGACACCACAGCTGAGACTATCGGCACTTATACTTTCCCTACCTGGTCTGGAGCCTTCTTGGATACAACTGATGTCACCAGCGTCACCGGAACCTTCACGGTGCCCACTCCATCCCTTCCCGATGGCGGCGACTCTTCCACCGCCTACTGTGGATGTGCTTGGATTGGAATCGATGGTGTGACAAACTTTTGCTCAGGTGGTTTGATGCAAGCTGGCGTCAGTTGGTGTATTGAAAATGGTACTCCGAGTTACTCGGCTTGGTACGAGTGGTGGCCTGCCGAGGCTATGCAGACCTACAACGACATTTCTGTCACGGCCGGTGACCAGATCACCGTTACCATAGATGCTACGAGCAACACTGGGGGTACCGCAACCCTCGATAATTTGAGCAACGGCCAGAGCTCCACCTTTACCTGGACTGGAGAGTCTCCAGCTCTTTGCGAGGTCACCGCAGAGTGGATTGTTGAGGACTACACCGTTGGCGATTCGCCTGTCGCCTTTGCAAACTACGGCTCTGTCACTTTCACTGGCAACAGTGCCACTGTTGGTGGATCTACTGTTGATCTTACAAATGCTTACCTTGCCAACATGGTTCCGTCCGGCAGCTCCGACGTTATCAGCAGCGCCAGCGTCGACGGTAGCGATGTTACTTGCACTTACCAATAGAAAGTTAATCTCCTTGGTCGGCGGCCATTATGATATTGGTCTTGAGGTCAAATTTTGGCGGTAAAGCTACTTGAATTCGGCATATCGAAGATTCGAGATTGATGATTCTATGTGATTAGTCTCTCCCTATGTACTAAAATTTAAAACAATGTATATATTTGAAAAATTCATGTTTATGAGACTTCGTTCATGTGTTGCGTCTTCCTACACGATAGACTCACTCATACTAACTGCAGTCCGTGCCGTCCTGTGGTAAAGACGTGAAGCATCGTTTTGTTTGATTTTACTTTTGAAAAAAAAACTAATCATGGGACAGACAGGAGTAACCAATTGATGGTATTGCAGCTTGAGCGGGAAAATTTCAGAGTACATCCATTCAGTACGCATCATTCAAATTCTAACCTCCGAGTTCTCAACATGTGCCGAATCCACTGGTTTCGCTCGATCCGGGACTACTCTTTCGTTATTTTCTGCCCCATGACCTAGTTTGTTCTCTGCCAGCAGGTTTTCTCCCTGAGTTTTGTGGTTCGCACCGCCAAACAATACATCCATTTCTTCAAGAGGGATGTTTTTGGTCTCGGGAATGAAGAAGAACACGAAAACTGCAAGGACAAAATTAATCCCAGCGAAGAAATAGAAGGCATAAAATCCTTTGTGTTCCAAAAAGATTGGGAAAAACTGCTGGAAAATGGTATTCGCGACGTTTTGTGTCTGTGATGCCATTCCTACGGCTTGGGCTCGTACGTTCATGGAGAATACTTCCGATGTCCAAATCCAGACCGTTGCGCCCCAGGAAGGTTTGTCTGTATCGAAGTTCAGTTATATGTCGTAAATTCTGCAGACGAGCAAAAGCTCTTCGATGAAAGGGAAGGCAAGCGAAACTTACAGAACAGGATGAATAAGAAAAGTAAGAAGACCAGCGCAATACCGACAGATTGACTTTTGGCTCCGTTGGCCAAATCCGGTGTTTCAGTTTCGACCGCTGCGACTATAATCATACATATACCCATTCCAATACCGCCTATAATCAAAAGTACTTTGCGGCCGAACCGATCCACAATCCAGATTGCGTTCAAAGTAAATAGAATACCGAAAGTAGCATTCAATGCGTTGATCAGTGCAATTTGGCTTGAAGAAGAAAAGACCTTTTGGTAGATGATGGTCGAATAAGAGTTCAACGAGCCCTGGCCGGTCAATTGTTGTCCAGCATTGATCACAAGGGCGAGTAGAAGTCGATAGCGAATAGAACGATCCTTCCACAGGGCGCTGTAGTTGCTGGAAATAGCCTCTTTCTCGTACTCCAATGCTCCCCGGATTTGATTCAACTCATCTTCAACTTCCTCTTCAGTTTCTCGAACGCGTCGTAATGCCATCCGGGCCTTTTCAACGTTGTTCTGTCTTTGAATATACCAACGTGGTGTTCCAGGAATAGTTGGCAACAATATAAGGATGATGACTGGGGCCAGGAGCTGAAACATGACGACCATCTTCCAATCCCACTCGCCAAGGTGTGCAGTATGTTTTGTGCAACCAAAGTTAACCCAGAAGCAAATAAACGATCCTACAGAGTAGAATGTCTGCCACAATGTCATGATTTTGCCTCGAATCTCCGGAGGTGACAATTCGCCGATGTAAATTGGACCCGCGGCTGTATCCATTGTTAGTCTACTTCATTCACTTCATATTGGTTAAATCAAGGAGGAAGTACTTACTCAAGGCAATACCCTGTCCAATACCTATAATGCATCTTCCAGCTAAAAAGCATCCGATACTGTGATATGGGGCAAAGGTCTGCATAAACGTAGCAATAATCACAAGAACACACCCCAAGGCCATGCCCATTTTCCGTCCAAGATAATCAGCGACAGGCCCTCCGAAGAAGAAGCCACCCACGATAGCGCCGACCGTATAAGCGGTATTTACTGAGCCAATAACGCTGGAATTGGGGTGGTTGAACCACGCTTTCCAGTTAGAAGAGCCTTGCACTGAGTTGAAAACAGAGGCATCGTAGCCGTATAACACCATGCATGCTGCCGCGATAGTTGATATGTACCTATAGGAGTAAGACAATGAGCTTTTGTTGCCTGATTGATTGTAGTGCAATTGCCGATTGGTTTTCCGTACCAGTTATACACTCGCTTCGAGTGAAAGAAATTGGTGGCCATATTTTTTCTGGTTTCCTGTTGCTGGAGGAAACCGAAATATCTTCAGCTCTATTCTTGGTTGTTTCAATAGCTACTAGTTTCACCACGAGCAGTTGACTCGACTCAGAGAAGGATATATCTCATAATTGAATCTCATAATTGAACATGAACAAATACATGGGGTATTTATTAATCCAGACAACGCGCAATAATTGAGCACTATACTCAAAATGTACTTAGAGCCAGGGTCGAGTATTTCCACGAATAGGAGGTAGGCCAGCCAATTCATTTCTCCGCAAACCCCAGCATTGAACGCTGTGGAGAAGATCGCTAGCGTGCAACGCCTAGAGTTGAAAGTTTAGGGCACGGTCTTTTGCCTAAAAAGTTATTTTAGCCGGTCTCTTGCCTTGCGAGAGCTACTGACTCGTGTATTTTGGTTAACTTTCGTGGTGAAATGTGAGAACACTGTGAGTTACTGGTTCTCTCATGGAAATATTACCTTCCACTTTTATAGTACTTTTGCCAACAGATACCAATTCAGATAAAAAAAATAAGAACTTCGATATTAAATTCAGAGGCTAGTCATGGTGGCATAATGAAAATCCGCCGTGGTGTAGCACGGATGGTGCTCTCCGAATGCATACAAGCCCAACATGACACCAGTAAATTGAGCTCCAATTGGCGGTGGTCGAGTCATCACATCATTAGAGACTTTTCCAATCCATATAATTCCTTCAGAATGATGTTCTTGATGATCGGTATTTTCCATGGTTTCTCTGAAGCCAAATTGATATCCATCTCCGCAAACAACACGCAAAATGACATCGGACGCAACGCTCTCTAATTTTCGCTCAATTGTTTCGGAGCCACTCCTTCCAGGGGGGGAGAAACGTATTATTCTTTGAGGTGACCCAGTAGTGGAGTTCTTGAGACGAATACCGATGGAACTATGTGTGAAGTAATCCATCCACACAACAGTCCCGGCTTCTGTACTCTCCGATACTGGGAAGAATGATAAACGTGTCTCCCAAATGCAGAAGCGCTCGGTTTGTTTTCGCAGGAGAAGTGTTGGACAAGAGGGATCACGAAGTGTGTATGGTCCACCAAATAATCGAAGATAGCCTGGTCGATCGGTCAAGGAAAAGTCTTGTTTCTGCGGTGTGTCTAGATGAAGAGGTCAATTTAAGCGTACATTTATACATTGCTTGTGAAGTGATGAGGTGCAAGCTTACTTTTTCGATACCATCCCAACTGTAGATTTGACTTCGAAAAGTCTTCCGTCCAGATTATTGGAGTCTGCTCGTGAAGTGGTGTCTGCGAGCTCGATTGGAGCGTAATTTTCTGACCGTTGTTGAGCACAGGCCAGTCATCCACCCAGTCTACTGATACCAGAAATGTCTCGCGGCCTTGAAATTACATCAGGGTGAAGATCTTCAAATGAGTGTGACTGAAATGCGTGCTCTTACCGAATACCGATGATTGCCATGAACCATTATTCACTTTCACAGGGCGCACTCCCAACAGAACCGCCCACCAATTTCCATCCAGATCCTCCACCAAGTCCGCGTGACCAACATTCTGAACTTCGTCGTTTACTCCGTTGTGGCAGAGAGGGTTATTCGGGCCAGTAATCCATGGCCCAAAAGGGCCCTGTTCACTTCGACACACCCACTCACTATGACCACTTTCTGTTCCGCCTTCCGCGGTAAAGAGATAGTAGTACTTCCCTCGTTTAATTAAATGAGATCCCTCGCATACGCCAGAAGATGAGTCTCTAATGAGTCGTGGCCCTGGTGCTTTTGAGGCTCCAGTCTCGAGATCAACAGTGCAAATATGAATGGCGAAGTCCTTCAGCGGGACACCGGGTGTTCGGTGTTGTTTTCGACGTGTTTGTGACAGGTATACGGTTCCATCGTCATCCCAAAATAGCTGCGATTACTTACGTGAGCAGAACTGTATTATATCTAGTTTTTGTAAATTCCACGAAAAGGAATTAATGGGTCCTCCTACATCTTGATCAAATCCGACTTGGTCAAAATACACAGGATCAGACCACGACGTGGAATCCCAAATATTACTAGTCTTCACATAGAATCCCAGCGGCCAAACTCGGTCATCTTCCTGTGGACGGTAGTGCTCAAAACTGGCAGCAAGAACATAATACACCCCATCATGGAAACGGAGAGTCGCGGCCCAGACGCCACCACCAGGTTCCGGGGTATGAATTTGTAACTGACTTGTTCGTGTGATCGCGTGGCCAATTAGCTTCCAACTTACAAGGTCTGTGCTGTGGTAGATAGGCACTCCTGGAAAATACTCGAAGCTTGAGGTGACTAGGAAAAAGTCACGGTCGACGCGAATGATTGACGGATCGGGATTGAATCCGGGGATGATAGGGTTCGTATAGGCTCTCGCCAGATGACGAGCCCTCATTTCGGGAATGGTGTAAGCCTATATGTGTACAGAATACAGATGGTTAGTTTTCTCATTATTGTAATATTATTAAAAACTCCATTTTATATACGAGTAGTGGCGTGACGGCTAGGGTATGGCTAAGGTTGATTGGTGGATAAATACTAATCCTGGCCAGTGTCAATTCCCCGCAGTCAAAGTATCTGGCAGGATCTTATTCCCCGAGAACGAGATTAATGAACGTTATCTCTGGAAAAGGTCTAAATAAAATATGGAAATACGGTGAACATTTTGTGGGCGAAAACCAGTCATAACTTTGCCGACATCAATAGCGATATACTCATTGAGGAAGAAATAATTCAGCAGCTCCAGACCGGCTCCCTGAAGTTGTCCCTGCTTGAGTCCTATTATCTAAATTTGTCGAGGCTCTTCATCGACGAGGATTAATAAAAGCAGCATTTATTTGATGCATCCTGATGTTCGGAGCCAGGCTGGCGGGTGTCATTAGTATCTAGAAAGTAATGTAATGGATGAGCTATCGCTCGAGTTCAATAGGCCGCACTCTTTGTGATCCAACTATAAGGGAATTTTTGCCTCCTCAGCGGCGAATGCTACAGAACATATTGTATATCCGGGGTAAATAGGTTGATAAGAATGAGGAAAGTCTAATCGTCTATTTCAATTACTACATACTTGTTTCGTTACTCACAAGGTCTAATCTAAGTTGACAAAGGTTCAAGTATTGCTAATACATAGCAAAGTCACATTCGAAACTGAACACGCTTATTATATCTTCCCGGTCTGCTGACTAGCCTTCGTAGTCCTAAAATGCTCAACACACACGTATAGAGCTAGTAGTGCAGCAAATGAAGACGCAGCAGTACCCAGATACTATTGATTGTCAGTATCTCAAGGCCTCGCTCGGGAAGGGAGAATTATATACTCACAAAGGTGTTGACAACAGCTTCATTATAAGCCAAAACCACCCCCGATAACTGGTCGGCACTAACAACAGATCTTACTCCCGTGGCACCCGCGTCAAAAATCAAGGTGGGATTGACGCCCGGAGCATACTCAGGGAGTGCTGACCGCAAGGAACTGCTGAGATCTGTTTCTGCAAGTGCTAGGAATACTCCTCCCCCGAAAAATTGACCGAAAAGAACCATTGCGACACCGATGGGGATCTTTGTTGGCTCTAAGCCCTGCTGCACAGCGAGAATAGGTTGCTGTTGGGTAATACCACGACCGACTCCAGACAAGACCTGGTAGCCAGCCCAAACTCCTGTCGAAGAGTACGGGGTAAAAAGGGTCATCAGGCCTGAACCAACAGCCCCGATTGTGTTTCCTACTAAGGCCAATGTAGAGCTATTCACCCCCTTGGCTAAAACAAAGTATGCATATTAGTGAAAGTTTCTTATTTAAATCAGATAGCGGAGAAATTTGACACCCTCAGACTTGAAATCGAACACTTACCAACAAACCCCGTGAGCATCGTCGCTGTTATAAGTGGTGCGGCAGTTGGCATGAAGTAGGCGCCGCTCACGATTGGAGTCACGCCCTTGATTGTTTGGAACCAGACAGGCAAGTAGTATGAAAATATCCAGAGGGAGGCAAACTGCGACATGTTGATAAGGCATGAGGAGTAAACTACCTTGCGGCGCATAATAGATGGCGGTATCATTGCCGAATCCCCGCGTCGTGCTTCCCACACGCAGAATACAACCAGGAGGGCTGCGAAGCCAACGAAAAGGCCAATTATAGTGGATGAGCCCCAGGCGTATGTTGTACCTCCCCACTGAAGGGCTAACAATAGCATAATGCAGGTTGGCGCAAACAGGCAGAAGCCCACAGGATCAAGTCGGTTAATGGCTTCGTACAAGGTAGCAGATGTCTTGGATTTGTCCCTCATGTCTGGAACGCGGACGAGAGCAATCGCGCCCAGCGTAACTCCACCGGCTGGAAGATTGATGTAAAAGCCTGATCTGTAGGTTAGTTACAATTCTCAAGAGTATGTCGACTGGACGTACACCATCTCCAAGAAACCTTCTCTGTGAACGCTCCTCCAATGATGGGACCAATCACCATTCCTAGTAGGGAGAACGCGTATACGAGAGAAACGAGCTCTGTTTGTATTGCAATAATATATTAGGCTCCCCACACCGTAAATAGTTTACCTGTAGAGGTTTCTTACTCGGACGTTGCTCTTTCGTGGAGGAGGCGGCGACGATAGCCAAACCCCCGTTGAAGAGACCAGCACCACCGATTCCACCGATTGCTCGGCCAATTATAAATGCAGTTGATGTCGGTGCGACTGCACAGAGCAGGGAGCCTATCTCGAAAACAATAACAAATATGAAGAAGACGGTCTAACAGTACGGGTGAGCTGAGTCCTATTTAGCGTAGTGACTTTCGGGTGAGATTACCTTGGAATAATAGAATGAGTAAATCTTGCCCATGAGGGGTGCACAAGAGCATCTAGCGAGCACCTATTAGCTTGCCAAAATGTATATATCCTATAACGTTTATATATCTGCACTTACAAGGTGATAAGATATGCGCTTCCGTACCAGCCGATATCCTTGATGGTGTGAAAATGGGTGGTGATGGCGGGAATAGCCTTTTCGCTTAAGTTAGTTGCTTCAATGATATTGAGACTTGGGTATTTGGCGTTAATAAATTAGTGTACTAGCAACTCACAGTCGTAATAATCGTAACGTCCAGACTATAGAGGAACCCGGCGAGCGAAACTGCAGCGACGATTGTATACAGCTGGATCGCAGGCATCGTTTGCGTTGGACTCGTAATCACTGGCGTAGGCACACTTTTCTCAACGTCTTCGTTGCCACCTACTGATCCTTCGATCTGTTTGGGCTCATTGCTCAGAGAGCCTTCGAGATCAGACAAGCTGGAATCCGGCATATTGGCGCTGTGTAGGAAAACTTTGATTTCTCACTAGGTCTAGCTGTCAATGTGTCGAAAACTAAGCGCAAATATGTGAAAAATAAATGCTCAAGAAAATGCGAAGTATTCTCCATGTATATGTAGTTCCTTATAAGTCGCGCGATGATGCTCCGTCGGAGTCGGAGTCGTATGTCTCCGACGGAGATATGACTGTGACAAAAGGGAAGATTACTAGATAGACGCATGCAGGTGTGTCATCCTTCATAAGAATGTATTTGTTCAAAATCACGTTCAGAAGGCTAACTCGCCGGAGTCGGAGTACTTTGTCTCCGACAGCTCAGGTGCCTTTGATGGTCATACCACGAAACCCAGTATAAGCTGAGATTAAAGAACTTCCTATTGACATTGAAGGAATCCCTTGCCTTAAGGAACAATAAACCAGACTATAGCCAAAAACCCCATATAAACTCCTTATCATTTGATTAGTCGATTCCTTGTTATACAACATTCCTTAGATTAAACTTGAAGGCCTTTGTCAAATAAATCACGCAACGCCCACTTAAATGAGAATTTTGAATTTCTGATATGCAATTTATATTTTATTAAGCTACTTTATAAAGTAGACTAAGCATCGGGCAGCTTCGCACAATTGATTCCTTAATTGCAAGCCATAGTGATATAATGCACTGATCATTGATAATAGACTTTAATTGTATGACTCTGGGTCATCTTGCATGGTCTGCCAAAACACATCGTCCAACAAACCAAAATGATCGAGACGAAAATCATGAAACGATGTCGCCCATAAACCATTTGATGGCTGTGCGGTGGAAAGAGTGTCAGATGAGACATTCTCATTTGACAACAGGTCATCAAATCGAGTCCTCACTTGGCTGAACCTCCGACTCGTCTGTAGCCAGGGCTTGTTTTTTTCCACCAAATCGTATCGTGAGCTATGCTCTTCCGTTCTTGCAACTAAAGTATCTAACAAAGTAGATAAGTCCATTGATGGTTGAGCATAATTCACATCCCAGTCGTCGGCCTTAAACAATACCATTTTCGACAATGTTGCCAGGGCGAGGTAGAGTTGTTGTAACGAAATCGCGGAAAAGCTGATTTGCGGTTGTGAATTCAGGGACAGATAGGTATTCACGAGTGCGCGAGTCGCTGTTAGACACATCCATAGGGCGTCTGCTCTAGTGAGGGACAATCCCTGAGCTGGAGCCGTAGGTGACATGAAGAAACATAATTCGGAAACGAGTATCTCAACGGCATGATAATGCATCAGCATCATTGCTACGAGAAATTTCTAGTCAGCATTCATTGCATTGTAAACATCATGGGTAAATATTACAATCTTGTTGAAATCTGTCAGGTAGCGTGACTTTGAACTTCTCCAAGTCGGACATCAGTAGTTTAAAGTGTACGCCAATGGAACCATTTGGAACGGACGCGTTCGATGATGGGAATTCGCGGATGATAATATTTTTGGCATTCTCTGCAATTCGTTGCAAATCTATGAGATGGACTAGTCGTGTATCATTCTCGTATTCCGGGGCTTTCAATAATTCCTCGTAGCATTGCTGTATGTTGGTTGTCCAGTGCAATGGATTCAAACGACGGAATTTGGAAGATACCTAACAACAAGTGAGCCCAAGAAGAACCAGGGACAAGAATGAAAATCACTCACACATGAAAAGAGATAAAAACATCCGAGGACAGCTCTTCTTTCTTCCCTTGATGGCTCTGAACTCCGTGCCCAATTTGGATTACAAGTGACAGTGATTTTCATCTCTCCAACAAATTTCTCATGGCTTTCACCTCTCTTGAATGGAATGTACAAGTTTAGGTCAATGAGCAGAGAGAATGCGAGTCCAAGTAAGGTGTTTATCTGCGAATTGGCATGGAATAGGCTGTTGTACCAGGTGATATAGACCAGAAGGCCTTGGAGGAGGTCCAAGCTTTTCTCGCCAAGTACAATAAGATGCTCCGTCATGTACTTAACAAGACTCTGGCCCATCTGTAATTGATGTACAGAGTTATGATACGAGGCCACTGTCATAATTGCGCGGTAAAGGAAGGGGCGTTCTCTTGAGAGGGCCTGAGCCGACATTTGCACGGGAACTGATATAAACGGTACCTGACCTGCCATATCCCGACGGAATATTTCCAGTAAATCATCGGGACTCTTCTTAGCTACGCTCTCAGGTGGCGCAAACAATGCTGGTTCGAGCTCATATTGTTGTGTGGATGGCAACACCTGCGGAATAACCTGTCCCGGGTTGATCGGAGCGCTCATGCAAACTGAGGCGCTGGAGGCTGGTCCAGTGGACTCAGGCGTGATAGCATTTAACGGCCGGTTATCTAGAGGTCGCTGAGAAGCACCAATAAGTGAGACTAGACTGTTGACCTTCTGCTCCAGCTGTGCAATTTGCCTTGCTTGGTCATTTCGCCTACAACTTGTATGTCAATGGTGGGGCACGGAGGGAGGCGATACGAGAAAGGCGAGGTTTACCTTGACTTGGGAGGCTTTGGTGGTCGTGATGTGTTGCGATCCTGCATTGCGCAGTGCTTATCGAGGCGTTTACATCTATACGAGCTTTTAGCGTTGACGTTTTGGCGTCGGAGATTGACTGGACTGGCGTACCTCTCGCAGCGTCCATCTGTTTGGCCATAGCATTTAGTCTTTGCCTTGACACAGTTCTGGCAGGCATGTGCTCGGGGATTAACATAGTCGGCCATATTGGTACATAGAAGCATAAGCAGATCCCAAATCTAGGAAACGTGATGGCCGGACATGCCAGGATAAAAGGTCCGACGGACTCAGAAGGCACGTCTCCGTCGGAGAGCGCTAGTGATGGATATGGTATAGTACCCCATCTAGTGTGGGGCCCAGTAAAATGGCCCGCCTCGTTAGGTGGGGGTTCCTTTATCTTTTATCCAAGTACGTACGCAACTTCATTATTTTGCCCCCGTGCTCAGTTGAAAATTCGCTTCGGATTTTCTAAGTCTATATTTCAATGTGTCGGAGTAAGATGAAATTAACTTGACATATAAATTGATATGTAGCATTCTTAGAGATCATCATTTGAAATAAATTTAGATATACCAAATTGATCGGTGCCCTTCAAGTCCATTTCATGCTCCGTACAAATCGATATCAAGCCACAGCAGGTAGTTTGCCACTTTCTTGTGCACATTCGGGGGCAAGTTGATGGGCTCATCAGCAGGCAGCACAATATTCTCTAGTGCAATTGGTTATATAATACTTTACCACCGTTTGTAAATCTGCATGCATGAAGTTTTTTCCCGACGAGGTGGAATATCATGCATAAACTTCAATTAGGAGCGCTTGCAGTGGCGGCGAACGCTTTGTGTAGCCTTAAGTAGCTTTTAGCGCTCATAAATCAGTCCCTTATTTAACTTGACAGATACAACGAATCGGATTCGTACTTTTTCTTTCTTGCATGTACTGCGTCGAATTTTGATGTATTCATCTCCGGTCTCTTTTCTCCTCAGCCCATAAAAAAATTGCCCTTGTTAGTCAAAAAATTTCTCAAAATTGGCTATTTTCCCTGCATCAGGACCGCGGGAGTGACCATGTCAAGCAGGTAAATTTCCTCTCAAAGCAGATCTCGCGTATCTCTGCGCCAACGCCATGGAATATTGTGCAAGAGAGAAAATGTCCTCTTGGGATTCTTCGTTCTGAGAGACCCACTTAGGTATAGTAAATTGCAAATACTATCTCAAGTGCATGAAAACATGTTGATACAAGTCGATAGTATATAGTTGGCGCTGTCAGCCAATCACCGACAAGCCCGGAGGTCTCCACCGACACCTCCGCGGCGGGAATATCATCAATCATTAAACCAGCCAACACCAAAACAGTCAACCCCTTCAACGAACCTTTTCAGCTACACTCTTCGAAACGACAAGAAGATAAAAATGGACACCGACACGTTAACACCCTCCCCCGACGCCGCTCCGTCCGCCTTCAACTACATACTCTCCTTCGTCCTCGTTGGCATAGCATGGGGCTTCACCACGCCGTTCATCCGTCGCGCCGCGGTCGACTTCAACAAAAGACAAGAACAGACCAGCACATCGCAGGCAGAGAAACAAATAATCAGCAGCCGGATAACGTCGCTTTTTTGGACTGTCGTCAATCTCCTGCGGACGCCAGCGTATGCGATCCCATTGGTGCTGAATTTGACGGGGAGTGTGTGGTTTTTCCTGTTGGTTGGGAAGCACGGTACGCACTACTCAGCAGCCTTTTCGGGCTTGTATTGGAAAAATAGGCTAATAAGTACTGCGAATAGAATTGTCCCTTACGGTGCCCATCACAAACTCAATGGCGTTCCTATTCACGGTCCTGGGCGAGTGGTATGTTGACCGGAAAGTGATAGCGCGAGAAACTTGGCTAGGCATGCTGCTTGTTCTTGGGGGGATCGCACTGTGCGTGGAGTCGAAGAACCACGTATGATTTGATTTGCATATACATATACCCTTAACACGTATAAAATGGTGTAATATATTCAATGATATTTATTGGCTCATGAAATATCCACTAAATCATACATCTACTACAGGACAAACATCCAAAAACAACCCGACAGCCAAGCATGGGTATACAGCCGACCCAAAAGGAAATAAATAAAGGATGAAACGCATCGTTTTCATGGTATCATGTCGTAAACCGGACTGTTTCCCGCAATACAAGTTCACTGCCACTCAAAACAAGGTTACACAACATACAAATGCACATGGTTCATCAAGAACCAAGAAATTCATCACCAAGTTAAACGCCGCGGAACTAGAAGAGCTTTTGTCAGTAACGTCGCCCTTGTATCGAGTCTCTTGTTTCCATGGAAGGAAACAAAAAGGGAGGATCTTACCATGCGTACTACCAAGAACCACATTGCGCCAAAAAACTTGATCAGCGACAGGCCGGCAACACTCCACAAAATGACAGACATATAAATGTTTGCCCGCTTGTCTTCGCTGGAGCTGGAGCTAGTGCTCGAGTCAAAGTTTTCCAACCCGGCCGTACTCAGCACCACAGCACCGAGTGCAAAGTTGCAAAAGATCCACACCAACACGACTCCACTTCGGAATCCCTTGTAATAGTCCTCCTGTTTTTCCGCGTCGGAAACAATGCGCACTTCCTTGGGTGGTTTGCTCGCAAAGGCGGTAAGCTCGAGCTCATACTGAGCATTCAAATCACCACCATCCTGGGGAATGTTGACATCGACTTTGCCGCCGGGCTTGACATTGGCAGACGGCAGCTTTTCGGGTTTGTCGTCACCCTTTGTACCCCATGTAACGTCATGAGTGTTACAAAATGCATAGACGTTGAGCACATTTGTGTAGGTCGGAGAGAGAAGAATGTATTGGATAAGCTTCGCCTGAAGTCAGTACTAGTCCAATGTTGGAGGGAGAGGAAAACATACGCAAGTGACCATGTGCCACGGATCGAAAAAGACCAGGGATGCAACAAACCACATCACATATGTCGAGGCAAGAGACACAATGATAGTAAAAAACTGCGAGTTAGTAAATAGATCACTGAATGTGAACCCATCCTTGGCGACGTCTTCCTGTATCGATTTGACTGTGACGAAGATAGCCGCAAACGTGAGGTATATCATGACAATCACCCAAAAGTAGACCATGGTCATATACCATTTATTAGAACCCTGCGGTCGATTACCCAGTGATAAGATGAAACAAGAAACAAGTGTAGCCAGATAGATCCACTCAAAGACAACACCCAGGACTTTACCGGCTGTCCCCAAGAGGTCTTTGGAACCCAGATATTGTGTCAGGATATGGAAAACCAGGAAGAAGTTACCAATGGCGAACCAAGAAAAGAGCATGTTGATCGTCTGGAAGAAGAACTCAAAGGCAAGCATGAACTTTCTCATGAAACTATGGCTACTCCTTCCGACTTCGTAGAAGTGAGCAATGGCATATACCGCAGCGAAGAAACTTCCGTTCAACCAACGACGACGTTGCAGAATGAACTCAGCCATACGGTCGGGCACATCTGTTTCGCCATTGGCGGACTTGACATATGACAGGATCCATCGGCAATTTCTTTTGGTCACAATCTCAAAGCAAAGAATTCGATCTTCGGCCAGGTACATGTTGGCCGTGAAAATTCCGGCATTGGCACCGTGCATCTTTTCGCCAGCGAAGTATTTCTCAAGCGGCCCCTGGCCAGTCTTGTCGTTTTGCAGCGCAACGAATCGATACGCCGAAAATGCACCCGGCAGGACTGAAATAAAACCGAAGGCTGACTCCAGCGGCTTGTCCAAAATGTTGCTCATCTTGTATTCAAAGTTTTGAGCCGCAACCAGTGGGTTTATAAGCTTCTTTCCTTTGTCCAACATGACTTTGATTTCACCACAAGCACCTCCACACATGGGCTCCAAGTCAAATGCTCGCCATAAATGGTAGACGGAATCCCGGCCAGGTCGTGTACCGGCATCGAGCAAAACACAGATGTTGGGATCGAGCACGCGACCAAAGGCCTGGAAGAACCAGCGGTGAGAGTTGATTTTCTTCTGGTTCTTTTCTTTCAGACAGAACACCATCTGCACGGGTGTAGCGGATCGTCCTTTGATGGAGACTTGTGTGCCTTTGATTTGCAGTGCCAGCTGTGTCGTATACTCGTAAATATGGGCAGTCACGTCCTTGCCGTTGACCTGCTGCTTAGCAATACCATCCTGGTACACACCCAGAGCAGCCAGTACAGCGCGGGTCCGAGGGTTGATTTTGGCACGACCGTCGCTAATCACGCAAACCACGATCTTCTTCCATGCTTCCTTGCCCCATGTCTTACTGTTGCTTCTCGAACACATGTACTCGATATTCTTGAAAACACCAATCAAGGTACGCGCGAACAAGAATTCGTCCTCATTGTACATAGTAATGACGATGAAAAGTTCCGTGTGGCGCGGTTTTGCAAACAGCGTCTGTCGAAGCGTGAATCGCTCATTGTAAAACTCAGCTGGATCGCAAGTCGCTGCCGAGTATCGCATGTGTGTAAACTCGTCACGCTCGGGTGGTTGTGCATGAGGAACTTGATTCAAAAGCTTGGGTGGCACCGGGCAATCTAGAACCAAGTTTCCCCGAAACAGCTGCACTTCCTTGACGGTTTTCCATCTTCGAATAGGCGCCGGACTGGGTGAGGGTTCGACTTGCAAAGGCGGGTCGTCGGTGTACTCTCCAGGCTGCTGGTAACCGGGAGCCTCGAATGGGTTGGGGCCGTACGGGTTATCGCTTTGCAAAATCGGAACACGGTCGTCCTGGTAAGGGGACGGGTGTTGCTGAGGGTAATTTGCCAGGTCAAAGTCGTCATGAGGTGTTCCAGTCGGTTCGTATGGCTGGTTGTAGTAGGCGTCATGGTGGTCTTCTGGCCGTAACGTGTATTCGTGAGGGTAGTTCTGCGGCATGTGCTCCTCAAACCGTTCGTTGTGACCATAGGAGTTGTTGATGCCTTCCACCGAGTACTATCCTTAAGTTAGCTTTTTTTCTCTCTCCACTTGCTATCAATTGTGCCACATACCGTTGGCTGGTCCAACAAGTGATCGGTCGAGGGCATCTGCAGGGGTTGGAATTCTGTCTCATGTTGGTAGGGGTGTAGCGATGGGTTCAATGGCCGCCCAGGCGACGGGGTGCGATTGTCTGTATGATGAGGATTCATGGTGGGCGAATGACTGCCGTCATCACCAAAGGGGTCTATTGATGGTTCAAGTCAGCGCCCGTGTAGCAACAACGGCAACCGTGTATGCTGAATACGATGAATCTAGGATGCGCAAATCGACAGAGTTGCGACACAGCGAGCAGCGGCCAGCGCAAACGAGCAATGATTTCCAAATTTAAAATATCAATTTGAAAGGGCACACCGTAGCTCCTAGCATCCCCCTGAAGGCCGGAGCGGAGCTAGACACGACGCAAGCTCTCGGGTTCAGCGTTCACCTAGTGCTTTCTAGCACGATGGGGTTCCGCGTAAACAATGATGCAGCGCCGCGACGCCGGCAAGAGACAGTGCTGTTCCGTGTAAGGGGATGAAGGGAGGGGGATAACTGACCAAGACGATTGTAGGAGGACATGTTGCAATCGAACTCGTGCTGAAACGAGCGCAACGAAGGGAGCGAGAGAAAAGGCAGCGCAGATCAACAGTCCTTGGGGGGAATTTGACGTGTCGCTGTGGCGATGGAACGCCCTGTGATTCGGCGCCTGCGCTCGCTGAGGGGGCCCGAAGTGACGCCGCGCCAAGGGCAGCTAAGAGATGATGGAAACTTGAGAAGGGCGACTTTATATTTATTTTTTTCGATCGTGAAGATGTCGTAGAGTTGGTGACAGTATTGTTCCTGGAGAGGGTGCTGCAGGTGGATGCAGGTCACAGTTAAGCCGAGAGAGAGAGAGAGGTTCAGGAAGGAGCGCGACACAGCCTGATTAGTGAGTACCTACAGAGAAGAGTCTGAGTCGCTGACTGGGCATACGTCACGGCGGCCGCTGCACGTGTGAGACATGGACTACTGTATGGGCAGGTCTTCTTTTTATTGTTATTATTTGTATTACTGTTCATGTTCGCGGTATGATTTGCGATGGTTTGCAGGCCATGCTGCAGGAATCTAGTACGTATCGGGTGTGCTATATTTAGAGCTGAAAAGGTGCTGCCTTGCACGAGCCATGGGTGGAGGATGCCAGAGCCACCAACTGCGCCTCAGCATTCGTTGTCCAGGCGAATCGACGAGGCGGTGCAACAGATGATCATGCTTGCATCCACTGCCCAGTTAGACCGATGGCAGCCCAAGTTCGATACTATGTGTACTGATCGTGGTGTTCGAGATTGAGTTCATCGCCTGATATATATCAAAGCAGTTCAGTGTCAAATCCCGTCATCTGCATCAATTGATACATGCGCACCATTTTAAGAGCTTTGTATATTTTGCTCGGCACTTGGGGCTTTAGCATTCACGTAGGATCAAGGTACAATTCATGACAATAACATTGAATGCTGTATTTCTCTTCAATTACGAAGATGCGACTGCATCCTACGCAGACTACGGGGGTTACGGGATCAATGCGTACTGCCGCACTCCAACCACGGAGCATCGTCTACAGTAGCCGTGGAAACCAGAACTATGGAAATCCACGGCCAGTGGACAGTGGACCAGAGGAACCACAGATCCAGCGGCGTTTAATACCACACTGCACATGCGATCGCATAACTGCAGGGGAACGAGTCTGGCAACCAGCTCGCAGAAGGCACGAAACGCACATTGGTATGTTCGGTAATGATTCAATTGTCTAGAGCTCAAAGCTAATTCGATCGAATCATCGCCCAGCCACCACGCTGAAACGCCTTTTGTAGGTCATGAGTTGCAATGCCAATCGCCCCAGCGATCTTGGCATGCTTTTGGGTATCTTGTTCTCTTCCGCAACTTCCAAATCATACAACGAGAAAATCATGCAACGAGTTCAATGCGGCCACCGGCTTCTTTGATCTTGCGTTCGGCTTCCTTGCTGACATATCGCGCTTTCACGACAATGGGGACGTTGGGGAGGCGGCCCTTGCCGAGGACCTTGGCGTAACCGAGGGGGAGGAGATCGATGACTGGGGCGGTGTCTGTGGGAGCGTTTTCGGAGAGGTATTTGTCTTGGGTTTCCTGAGGAAGCAGGGTCCAAAGCTAGATAGAATAAGCCATGTGAGAAAAGATAATTGCGCCAATCGGAAAATACCAACCTTGTCTAGGTTGACGACAGGCTTCCATTCATGGTTTCGCTGGACGTGAAAGTGGCGCATGCCCACCTTTCCAAAGTAGCCAGGGTGGTACTTGTCCAAGTTTGTGCGGTGGTGGTGTTGACCACCGGCCATACCACGACCACCGGGGTGCTTGCGGTGCTTTCCGACACGACCGTGACCGGCAGAGACATGGCCGCGACTGGATTGTTTGTCAGTACGAGAAAGAAACGGACAGCAGGAGAGAGACTGACTGTTTTCTGGTCTTGCTCAGGTGGGTAGGCATTTTGAGCGATGGGTGTGTGAGTTGGCAATGATCAAACTGCGACGAAAGGAATGTTGACTGTTGGGGATAGAGTGAGGGAGTGAGCGCCCGAAGCGAAAATCGACTTCGTTGTGTGGTCACGTGCTTTCATGAGCAAACAAGGCAAATGGTGCAAACTTGCAAAACCGCAGCTGCCTGCGGCTCTGGTGCCTGGCGCACAGACCACATTGCTGGCTATATAAACATCGCCCGCCCACTTTTTGATCCCTTCTACCTTTCCTCCCCTTCTCCAGCTCTCTTTGCCGTATGGCTTAGATCAAGTGTAGTATCTGTTCTTTTCAGTTTAATCTCTGAAAGTGTTCTCCGGAACACATCACTGATTATACTAATTTTGGATCTCGCAGCAGCGCCCCTGTGCTTGCACATGCGCCGCTGCACAGTGTCCTCGGTCTGGCACTATCACCGAGCGACGCGAAGACGTCTTTTCACTATTCTGTCGGTATACCAGCAGACTGGAGAAGAGCATTAGCCTTAAGCTTCATCATTTATGCATGCAGTAATTTTCTTCGAGGCGAGCATCTGATTTCTGTTGGAAAATAGGCGGCATGAACTTAAGACAAATATCAACATAAAGGACGTTGATGTATCATTTGTCATTACCGACTAAAAATTTGAATATCCTCTTGTAATCGTTTGATAAGAATCCCCTTGAAAGATTCAATATGTATATATTCGCATCAGGTTCTATATGTCTACCCCGTCCAACGCTTCTATAACTCAGTCCACCTATGGGTACAGTACGTCCCGAAACTGGTGCAACCGCTTACACTCTTCGACTGGTTACCTAGGCCGATCGCCAAGAGACACTAGACCGTGTTGGGAATAGCAACGGAATATCTATATTCCTGTATCAGTCTGTATACCGTATTTTACATTAACTAAAATACGGTACCTTGTCTCATAACTGTATTAGCAGCCCAAGGGAGCTGGAATTTTCCACGGATATGCAAACATGTCAAACACGTGAGATTGTGAGTGCCTCGTGAACCTGGCGACCTGTCACTTCCCTCCATCGCTCCTATGTCCAAGTGACGGTCTGGGGCTTACTCGGCACCAGACCCTGCAAATAGTGACTTACGTTACTTGCTTACTGTACCTGCAGACTGCTCATGAACCTGTTTATCCTAATACCCAGCCTGTCAGCCACAGTCCTCTCTTCTTGACGCTCAGTACCACGTTTGGTGGAAGCTAACAGACAACCATGTTAGCAGTCTCCTCAGTGGCATCTTCTGCCTTGGGGGGATGACTTACACTCCTTTCAACGATGATGATGATGCTTACCGACCTGAGCTGCCTGATCAATGGGAACAGACCCCCTCGTATGCCCCCACCCCTGGTTACCCAGACCGTGAATGGACGCCATCAGTAATCTGCCCTTCACCCGATCCCGAGGACATAGTTGGTGAATGTTCACCTCCCTTGCATCAAAATCTATCCGACAAGCAAAGATTTGATCCTGTGGTTGAACGTGCAGATGGAATTGCATGGGATGAACAATCTCCGAATCGTATCCACTACGAGATCGAGTGGATGGTTAACTTGAACAATCGTATTGTGGTCAAGGATACAAAACAAGACCTGACTCAACCACCTAGATCCTACTGGGAACAGATAAAAGAGGACGCTTGTAATATTCTACGACGGAAGACAGCCCGTGGCCGACGGGTGAGACTAGATGATACTGACATGGTGTTATCGGTGAGCTCTCAACGGGGCATTGACAAACACTTTGAAGGCACTAGTGTTGATTGGGCAGCGGTGGAGAAACAGTTGTGTCGGTCAATGGTCGCAACCAATAGGAACTACGGTATGGGTTGGCGTGCCAATCTTGATTTTCTGTCTTGGCGCCGCAGAGCTTAGGGCCAGTACCCCAAGTCAGGTGTGCAAATGCTAAGGTTAATTGAATGGATAAACCATACCCTTATGCCCCCCTCTACTGATTTCGTTACGCCTAGACTCGCGGGAGTGGCCTGGACTAGCCCAGACGCACGCTCCATGGAGGGAAGCCTCCAAGCCGATCTATTAACCTTATGTCTCGGCTCGCCGATTTCGTTACCCCTAGACTCGTGGGGGTGGCTTAGATTAGCCCAGACTGCTCGGTTGACGAAGGGAGGCCTTCGAAACAATCAGATAATCTTGTCTCGCTTACATTGCGCGCGGGAGTAGTCTTGCAGAAGTGGGTTACGTATCTCTACGTCATTACACATTTTCATATGACCTTGGCGTAGCGGATGCTGCTGACCCACTAACAGATCATGTTATAATTTCGCGTCAATCGGCTTCGTCCAGACCAAATCGATGCCCCACAATTTACTAGATGTACTATTCCGTCAAAAACTCAATTTTCTTCCTGAACTCTCTAACTAGTTATTTAAAGTCCTATTTTCAATCTAACAGAAATGATAGCAGAATTATGGACTTTGAACGAATTCGGCCATAATTTAATTTTGTTAACGTTTGGATTGCCTAATTAAATCATTATGAACGTGACGAACTTTGACGATCTTTCGGGCCAAATAGCGACACAAATCCTACCGTACGTACCGCCAGGTATTGTCTACATCCGAATTTAGTTAATGGCGTTATAGGATCGTCAGTTTATTCGGCAAAGATATCACGTACAATTTTCTACGTGAATCTGTCGGTCCTCTAGACTATCTTATCTTCGCAGTTGCGCCTCTAGGCATTCCCTGGGTTCTGACAGCAATACTTCGAACCTTTGGGCCTAAATTCCTACGAAAATTCGTCCAAGATGGCGACGATGACGTAGGGGTTGAAAAGGAATTGATGCCATCGACATCGTCAAAGGTGTGCGAGCTATGGAATGGCCGTGAAGTTATCCGATTGATCGGCGAGCCCCAAATTATGGAGTTCCTCGTCTTTGACAACAAGAACCTCTCCCCGGAAAAGACCCTCATTAATATACAGAGATGGAAAGAACCTTACTTCAAATTGAAAGGTAATCAGGCTTTTGACCTCGACCTTATGATCATGCGTTGTGCTAACAACTAAACTACGAAAAGGTGCTCTACAAATGGATTCTGAAAAAGGGAGAAAATCAGCCGATGCGCCTAATTTATCCCTTAATTTAGGGCAATACAACCGTGAATGCAGAACCTGGGCAGTAACAGTCTTGGCCATCTTGTTGGAGGTGGGACTGCTCGCGTTATTCAGCACACTGAAGTACAGCGGTCCCCTGCGGCGTCGATTCGAAATATTCACATGGAGCTATATATGCGCTGTCGCAGGAACAGTCAGTTTATTTATTGGACTTATACTCACGGCATACCATATCAACCACATGTGTGAGCGAAAAGTATGGGAACGAAGCCGTGAATGTCCACAGAGACCCTATCTTGTCTGGATACAACGGGGTCTGGGTGAGACTCACGATAAGTTTACATCTCAAATTGTGACAAAGGAAGTACGCGACGAAATCCTAGAGTCCTATCACAACCCCGATTCCAAGAACGAGCAACCTATTGCCATTCGCTTGATGGGAATCTTCTCCTTCGTTAGTGTAGGCTTCGGATTTGTTAGCCAATTTATTGGTGTTGCCGGTATGCATTATCCGGCACAAGTTGCGCTCTTTGGGACAACGCTCATCATGCTTGTGGCGAGGATGTTCCTCCGCCAGGCCCCCCAGCCGACATACTCCGTGAAAGCAAAACCAGAACATGAAATGGACTGGCTAGCTTTAACACAGGCATTTGGCCCGGAATTGCTACACGGTGAGAGCACGAAAGGGGTCCCGGTATGGACAATTCGTGCCGGTGAAAGTTGGAGAATGTCGTGCAAAGAATTCAAAGAGTCGTGTCGCACAGATGGCTTACTCAAACTTCGATCGAAGATCGGGAAATTATGCGGGTGGTCTTGCCCAGTGTCTGAGGTGGCACAATCCATAAGTGACGCTATTGAACGGGTCGCCAACGATCTCAGAATACCAGAACAATATGAAGAGCAAGGCGAGCTATCCTGGGGCTTGCCAGTTTATATTCCCGGTTCCTATCCTGGCCATGAGTGTTTGAAACTTTCCGTGAAATGGGATCGTGACACGGAGAGGTGGACGGCAAACAAGGACTGGATTCAAGCAGCTTTGAGTCTTTGGGTCTTTTATTCCAAGGAGCAAGGCGTCCCAACAAGGGGGTGGACTGTTCTCTTTCTCGGCCCAGGAAGCATTGGCGGAGAGTTGGAAAATTTCTTGGGACAAGGGAGATTTTTCAAAAGACTGCGCTTCCTGCGGAATCTGGATGCAGAGTCGGGTCATGATAACGATGTGTTGGATGTAAAGGGGAAAACTGTCTACAGAAACCTTATTGCTGGTTTTCAAGAGAAGTTTGACTTGCCACTCCCGTACCCTAGCCAGTCTGTTGTCACTTTCGAAGTCCCTGCACACTGGACGATGGAACCAACCACAAAGGCTCGTGTCCTTGCACACAAATATGTTCCCGCAATTTACATGTACTCCGATGTCATAGCACTGTTTGCACGACATTTTTTTGCGAGCTTTATGTGGAAGTGGGCCGGTTGTCTTGAACAGCCAGAACAGCTCCATCATGCTCGGGATAGGCTATTCTACTTGGCTGACGATATTGCGACAAGACGTTTCGGGGATTGGCAGGCTGTCCTTTTATTGATACTGGCTCCGCTGCTTTCAAAAAGGCGGATGTCTGCTCAGGACATGCGGGCTACGCAGAACGGAGACCAAGAAGTGAGTTTGGTATACCGTCCAACGAATTTGGAAGTTCGCTGACGTATTGTGTGAAGACCGTTTGAAAACGTCTATAATTGCTACGCGTATGCAGGGTCTACGAATTTGAATTGAAGTCGCTGAGAGTCTCGTAGACTGTTATGTTAGGAAACCTAATATGTAGGACAAATATGACCGTGATACTCCGTCTCTGCGTCTTGATCCACAACCTATACAGACATGGATAAACTGAGTAGTCGTATCCTATATATTGCTTCAACACTTGGTTTACCAATTTAGGCCAAAAGTAGGAATCCGCACCGAGTCTAGTGGGTTGTGGTTAATAATCCAACTTTCGCAACGAAAAGTCATGGTAAATGATATCAACCCGCCAGCCAGCCAACCAACCAGGGTGGAGGCGCGGTAAGGATAATCATTTATTCCGTTCCAGCTCTATGCAGTAACGCAATAAGGTGTGAGAGAAGCGTACGCACAGGCCTCTGCGGACTATAGTATTCCCGTTCTCCGCTCTGCCTCAGGCGGAGAAAGACTTGGGTCCTTGTTCTCGCGACTCTCCAAGAATTACGATTATGGCGATGCACCGTCATCAGTCCTCTCTTGAGGGTATTTTGGATGTCTTAATACCCTTATTACTAACCCCATAGTAGCTTGAGTTGGCAAGGAACCTTGTGATCAGGCTTGTTTGGCATTATGACCCCGAACAGACCGTTCGGAAGGGCTATAAGCCTGCTGCGCTTATACAGGCTACCCTTTAATCTGTTGCGTCTCCAGATACTTTCTTGACTTTCTTCCTCTCTTACATCTATGAGGCCCTCTTCTCAAATGAACAATACGCGGTTGATTTCATCTCAACGAAGCTCTAGAAAAGTTCGCTGAATACATCGTTGACAACTTCCTTCTTCCCCGTATGTCGAATCCTCCTCTTTCCATCTACAATAGGCGAATATTCATTTGTGAAATCCAGTCAGAGCCTCTTCTGTCAAGACACTACAACCGACACCCACCTCATTATCATCCCTACAGAGCTCTATCCCGTCTGGAACAAGGCAGTGTATATCTGTCCTACGATAGAGCTGTCTTGTGTGTGATTGCCACTATTGTGTTACCTCTTCAAAATTTGATCGTACATCGGCTAGGAAACGTTTTATAGAAAATGGAGAATCTTTTAAAGATGATGACGGGAAGCTGCTGAAGGATCAGTCCAATGACCAATTCTAATACTTGGAGGTCGCCTATATTCTGCCCCACTGTCTGACGACAGTAGCTTTAGGAGATACGGATTTGGTATGTCTGATATACGAAGTGCTATTTTGCCCTTCTAACGTCCTGCTTAGAGCGACTTGAAAAAAAATATTCTTCGGAGCTTAGATATATTTGATCCTGGCATTGGCTATTTAATTGATGGTGGTCCAAAAATTGATAGCCCCTTAAACGCCCTCACTTTAACGTTGAATTACTACCGGTTATTTGGCGAATTCTAGATATATTTCTAACGTACTGGTATACTACACTAGCATAGGATTAACTTGACAGAGCAGAGCTTTTTTCTGTATAACCCTTTATTCCCTATCATTTGCTCGTTGACCCTTAGCTTTTATCGCATAGTAGATCCGCTATCCGCTTGGCTTCTCGATGTCTACTATGCTATTGCGTATATTATAAAACTAAGCAGCACAGGTGAATATATCAATAAGGTCCTTCGGGATATGGAGGAATTAGATATCAGAGAAGATAGATCAACGCATTTGGAATATCTTGCGGGTCTACGATTTAATGGGTGGTTAATAACCCTATATGTGTGTTAATGTCACAATACTGCATTGATATTATCGATATGATAATCTTGATGTGCCCACAATATATTTGTTAAACCTCTATTGATACACTGAAAAATCTGAAATATTGTGCGGTCTGTAATAGGGCCTAACAAAAAGTCCTGTTAGGCTAACGACGGAAAGTAAGTTTAAGCTTTGGCGTAGTAGCTGCGCTACAACTCCTCTAATGTCAAACCTAAGTGTCAGAAGTATCCCTCGACACTCTTCTCTCTTACGCCAATCACGTTAACACACCACTCAAGAAAGGTATTGAAGCCTTGATCAAGATTTTCCTTGTAAAACTGCCAATTTCTTTGGATAAAGGCTTTAAGCTTAGTAAAGAATTTTTTAATAAGATTTAAGTCTGGTGAATATGGAAGTAAATATACTAGCTTTATACTAGCTTCAGAATACAACTATTTTATTCGCTTAGAGTGATAAAAGGATGTATTATCTATAATTAAGTATAGACTTTAGTTTAGGCCACCTCCTATAATGCTGGAGAAGTTACTTAATAAAATCTTTAAAGACAGACATATCAGTTGAGCTTCGGAATACTTAAGATAAAATAATACCGTCTTAAGTATATACAGAAAGTATCTGATACTGTTGATCGCGGTAGAACTTAGATACTTGAACTGATGTAATGCCTAGTAGGGACTAACCTGTTCATTTAAAGCCTATCCTTTTATTGTATCCAGATTTATCCATATAGATAAGATGGTACGAACGGAATTCTGATATAAAGTGGAAGTATTCATCATGAAGATCCAGATTACGCTCTTTAGCTTTAACTTTGGTAGTCTTTTTAGACCATCTTTTATATGCAAACGTATAGCTGATGCTAGATTTTGTTGTATAAATATTGAATTCGTCTTATAGAAAAATTACCATTTTATTAAGATATAAGCTGGGCTTTTCGAATAGGTAATTACAAAGAGCCTCTAATATAACAGGAGTGTGGCTGACCACTTTTATTGGGTGGTGCTTTGACGTTGCCAAACATCTATATATTGGAAGAGATTCTTAAGATAGTACTCTTGTTACAACTGGCCGCTTCTTGCTATCTCCAATATCGATAGTTCTCCACTGCGGATTATATTATGGATAAACTCATGCTTAGAAGAAGCAAGGTTTAGAGCTATTCTCGTAGTAGCTAACCACGGGCGATTGATTTTCAAGATCTTCTGTACCAAGGAGGAGGAAAGATTTCGTGGTGGGGCACGGAGGTGTGAGGTGTAGGAATATTACAAGTAAATACACCCCGCTATACAACCAAGTACTTTATGTAAGGAGCAGTACAATACCAGGGGCTTCACGGAAAAACTCCAAATACGTACTAGCGTAAATTAGTAATCAGGACTGGAGAAACAATGAAAGTGTGTAAGTGGTTGCACCAGTTTCGGGACAGACTGTATCAATCATGAACGAAACCGACTCTGTGTATCAGTCCGACGACTTGTAGAATACCTTCCCTCTATCAGTCGGCCGTTTCTGCATTTTAATTTTCCAAATACGCGAGGAAACCCTTCGAGAAGTTCAAAGCCTGCTCGTAAGCAATCTCAAACCCATTGATCCCGCCATAATACGGATCTTCAATCTCCTGGCCTCCGCCGACACGTTTGTTCAAGGTGCCATCCGAATTGAAGTCGCCAAACAATCGCACCTCTGCAATTTCTGTCTCTGTTGCTCCTTTCTTCTGCGCAGCAAGCACACCATCGCGCAACCGCAGCAGGTCTCGCAAGTTATATTTATCCATGGCCAAAATGTAGTTGAACGTGCGGAAATCGTCCTTTGTCACTTTTCGCGCCGCGTGGTTGTACTTTCTTATCCCGTGTGCTCGCAGGGTGCTCATTGTGCGGTCGTCTGGAGGATCATGGACATGGTAGGCGCCTGTCCCGGCCGAGTCGATGTCGCCGATTAAAGAGGTATGGTGGGTAACCACGAGAGATCTGAAGACGCCTTCGGCCATGGTTGAGCGACCTGTATTTTTTTAAGCAATTAGTCAAGGGTCTAGCTGTATAGAAACACGATTGCATACAGATGTTGCCTAGGCAGACAAAAAGCACCGATACCGGTGCGGGGTTTGAAGGGGTAGTCATGAAAAAAGGTAGGCGCAAATCTTTTGTGGAAAACAATAGCGTTCAAGAGAGCAACAATCCAACACCACGCTCTGGCCAGAGAATTGTCCACAGATCAAAGTTCACTCGACTGAGTTTGGTCGTTATCGATAACCGGGGAAGAGGGGGACTTGTTGCCTGAGGCCGACTCCCCGCACCGGCCCCGCTAAACCCAAACAAGTCACACGCAAACAAACGGCGACGATAGAACTCACTTTTTTACTTTGGGCGAATGTGAGGTTTTAAATATATTCGTCGTCCGATTTTCGTTGTAATATTTCTATTTCAAATATATCTCTCTGGATTCTTTGCTTATTATTGCCTGATGGCGTCGTTCTATATGTATTCATCTCAATCGACAGACGGAGATGACCACATAATGAGTCCTTTACCTCACTTTCAGATGAGAATGCGGTGAGATCTCTCACCCGTCTTCTAAAACTGTCAAACTGGACACGGGAAACTCTCACTAGAAAAATTTCATCGCTCTCATCGCAACTCCGAGCCGTCGACCCAGCACCATTCTCGCCAACAACTCGTCGCCAATCGATCATGGCTCCCGCTTCAAATATCTTTGGGCTTGTTTGGAATGGTCGAGTCATTTCCTTTTCTAACGATGAACACGAGGATGAAACCTGGGTCATAGGGAACAAGACTCAAGAGAAACTTCGCCCAGAAGCTCCAATGTATCTGAGGTCTATGAACAGCGTCCCAGAGGCATCGGCAACATTTGACTGCTTCAACTACACGCGTCAAACCAGTGGAAAACTCAAGGTCGTCATTCAGATGCCGTACGAGGGATTGGAGAGTCAGCCATGGCAGTCTCGAGGCGAACAAGCAACATCTCAACTGTCCGACCCCCTTCGTTCTGAGCTTGAGTCTCTGATAAGACGCAAACAGGAATCTGGTTCAGCTGCTTCAATGCTGTTTCTTTGGAAGGTGGAACAACAAACTTCAGCAATGCCTGTTCCTGGTGGCTACGTTGTTTATATCCTAGTCGACCATATCAAGAAAGAATCGCCACGGAAAGGGCCGTCCTGGAGAGAGCTTCCATGTTTGTTTCATCGCATCTTTTGATAGTCCCAGAGAATTTGGCTAATAATCTCTACGTTGGACAGGGTATCCTTTTACTGGCGCGAATTTTGGGGCACGTGGAGAGAATCAAGTCGATGACGCCGACATGTATTGGATATGTAAGTATATTTCCCCTTATACTCTATTGTTGTGCGTTACCTGTAGCCTTTTGCTCACATTTACTTCTTTGTAGCAGATTTTTTGACCCCGCCACCTCGAAAAGTTGCACGGCGAGAATCGGGAGACAATTGGCCATATTTTTAAAATTAGGCTAGCGCTGATATTTTCGGCTACCTGACGTTTTGATGCGTTTGTATGGAAAATAAACCGCCTGGGTGATCTCAGAACAGAGAGAGCAGGGTTCAACCTAGAAAGAAATGACATGGGGATTAAATTTCGAGATCCAAACATGCACGCCTGTTGTGGTCATTCGGCTGAAGATTCAGTTACATCCCATAAACGGCCATTTAAAACATAGCCCTTAACCCACTCCTGACACATCTCAATCTCTGAAGAATACATTTGCTCGTAGTATTTGGGTACCGTGACAACAGCCGGAAATTCATAATACTGCGGCTTGAATTTTCCGGCAAATTTTAGACGAATGACATCAATCGATCGCCTTTCATCCGAAGCAGGGTCTATTGTGAAATCATGATAATCCGATCTATGACAGCCATGTCCTTCGGCGCTGTTGATGAATTTCAATTGCAGTTTCTTTGACGGCCCGGGCAGCGCTGAAACATAACTCTCGGCCTCTGGTTGTAAAAAAGAATCAGGCGCAGGGCAAGCAATGCCATCTGACCGTGTTAGAACGACAGTTTCCAGCTTGGGACAGCTCCACAGTGCCCTAAGGAAATTTTCGCTGGAAAGGTCAGCGTTATATAGAGACAGACGCTGCAGCTTGGGCCAACACATTGCCCACACAGGCGGCTGTCTTTCCGGTCTGCCAGCGGGCTCTAATCGTAGAAACAGTTCGTCCCGTATTGACGAGAATTCTTCCAGTTTGGATAGTCCCTCAAACGCACGCCGAAGACTTGGTCGGATATTGTGGTAGTCTTCCTCCGCCCACATGGACCGGAGAGGCATGTCGATAGCCAGTCGCGTCAAATGGGGCTCTAGAATGTCGAAAAGCTCTATAATTTGCTTCACGATTTCTGGTTGATCCAGGTCATTCCCGGGAAAAGGAGCGAGAAATAGGCCCAGCGCAGGGTTTGAAGTAGCTTTCGATAAGATCGAGTTTTTGGCACCGGTATTTAATGACTTGTTGCCCAAGGTTCTTAACAGACAGTTCAGCCGCCATTCTGAGTCAATATGTAGGCAGTGCGAATAGAGCAGTTGGGTGGCTCTAAGACGCAAGGCACGAGATGTGAGAGCGAGGTTAAACAACGTCGTTGTGATCGGATTATTTGCAGCATATACCAGGTTTGTGTCTTATTTGTTCACAACGCTATCCACAATGAGAATAAGTATTTCGGTCGGGAGATATGTCATTGTGCAATCTGGGACTCTGTAAAGGCGCGTAGAAGCGACTTTCAGACAGAGACTGGCTTGTGTCAGAGCAAGAAAAAGGATGTGATGGGCCCGCAACAAAAATCACTGGAGCCTTTTTGAAACAGTATTGTTGGAGTGGACTAATTGATGTCTCAAACATAAACAGTTTTTCAAACACTTTCCTTTAATTGAGAAAAAAAGAAGTGGTCGACCACATCACATCAATTGATCGAATGATCTTCATCCTGTATCGTGGCAAGATTACTAACCGGCAGCGCAGGCTTTCTCATTGGGTGATGCTGACATACATCAAGTTAATCTTGCTTTCGTCTCATTTATATAGGGGTTTCATTGATTTACATAAGGAAATTCTTTCCAATGTAATGTATTAGCATAATACAAATAATTAAAAAAAGATGAACAATGTGGGTGCGTCAGTTAAACATCCAGATGTAGGGTATCAGGCCAAGTATTTAGTAGTGAAGTAGATATGAAACAGACATCTGGACGGACCAGACGATCTTCTAATACAGAACCAACCAACACATTATATTATGCACAAGTACGGAGATGGCTGAATGCCAGCTCTTGGCAGGCCCCTGGCTGTAAAGCTGAAAAATCTCGACGCGGTCACTAATTGAAGTTCTGGGGCCAGGTCAGCTATCCGGGGGGGCGGTCCGGGCCATATGACTAGCTCTCCATCTGTTAAACAATGTTCGATATCCTTCACCTACACCCACCTCTTACAATATATCTGTCCCTCGGCTACTCACAGGTCTCCTTGGGCCATGTCTGGTAACAGAATCTCTGAACTTGAAGCTTTACCATTGGTGCTTCTCCACGCCACGTCCGATGCGTATGAAGACCGATCCGACATAGCACAATTAATACGATGCAGCCGTATTCTCAAAGACCGACTACTGCCATTTCTGTATAACAACAAAGATAATCAGTCAAAAGCGATACCTTGGGCATGTCGCACTGGGAGCCTAGATACCATACATCTGGCCGTCAAGCATGGTCCTCCGTTCGTGTGGACCGATAACATGTATGAAGGCGCTACGAAGGAATCGACAACATCCCTCCTACTCTTGGCTGAAGATGTGGATGCTAAGGCTTTCCTGGACTATTACATCAAAGAAAAGAGCATTCGAAGATTTAGCCTGCGCGTTCTCATAGACTTGGTGCGCCAGCTGAGTTCACCACGCCTCGATTTAAATACAAGCTCAACGTTTCTTCCTCATCTCTATACAAAGGCGGCTGATGAGCAAACTTGGAGAAAATTGGATGCGCCAACCGCCTCGTGTTTGAACATGAGTCCACTCTCTGCTGCAATTTTCGCCAACTCGGAATCAACATTTCGTCTTTTTCTAAAGAGAGGCGCAAATATTCATGGCCCTCCGCTCACATACCTGCCAAAAAAAGGTTTGCAGATCCCTATATTTGCAGCCGCGAGCAAAATGGCCATTGAAAATCACGGCGAATCCATGATGAAACTATGTCTTGACAACCACGCTAACATCAACCACCGCATAGCTTGTCATGGCTCGTTTTGAAAACCACAGCAACAACTACAAGCGCGATTCACATATGTCCAAGCCCAGAAACATGCCTGGGAAGAATAAGTATTCATGGGTATACTATACTTATACTACCCCATTACACGTTTTCCTCGACTCAATCAACTCGTTCAAGTCTTCCAATCTACCGGATCCAGTCAAAGGTCTTACTTGGCTTCTTGAGAATGGTGCATCTCCTCCAAGAGACGATCCCAGCGAGCTCAATCCGCGGCTTGCTGCATGGCGCCACGAGGAGTATCAATACGATGAGAATGGCTGGCTCGGTGGATATGGCTCCTGGCGTGCGAAGACTCAAGATCCGTATTTCCGTGAATGTTCTGAGGTGCCTACGGCAATCGAGATTCTGCTTGATAAATGGGGTCTCAAGAAGTTCTCCGAGCCTAAGTTTGCCGACACAATCGGACTTTTGATAAATCGGGGCTTTGCGCGAGGTCATGTTGCGCGACTATTGATGAAGTACAACAGTCTGCACTATTCTATACCAGCATCTAGTGCCGCCAGGGAACAGGAAAAGGTGAGAAATGGCCATACTACTCTATTGAAGATGCTTGTTGAAAGCATAGAGACATCGGACAGTTTGAAGTCTTCATCCCGGGCTGATAGATCTGACGACATTGATAATCTTGACAACATATTAACAACTTTCATCATCAGCAATACACAAAATTTGAGGTCTCCGCCAGGAGAGTTCTTCTACCTGGTCATTGAACAATTAGTCAACGCTGGCGCAAATATAAACTCACCGATCCTATTACGGGGAATGCATCCCTACGGTGTGACCGCGCTGCATCGTATATGCGTCAACGCGAATTCGCGTAAGCTGTCAAATCCTGACGCAGAACTGTTGCTAGCCACAAACGCTCTCCCAAAACTTGTCAAACACGGAGCAGATCCAACAATACCAGGGGGTAACGATGGAAAGACAGCGATCGAAGCCCTTGTGGCAAATTTTGACAAGTTTCAAAGCGACATTGCAAAAGAATATCTCAAGTACCTTGCTACTCATCTGATGAAACTTCATGAGGAGCGAACGACTCTATAGATAGCATGATTTGAACTAGCTTATTGTGCGTTCTTTCGCGGTCTCTACTAAATAATTCTTAATAGGAAAACCATAGATATAGAAAGTCGGCGTTCAAACATGTTTGTAACTAAGAACATGAGAAAGAGAAAACCAAACCAAAACATTCAAATTTCATCATCGAAGACAAGATTAGTACAAAGCAAACCCTCTTTTTTCACTTCAAAAATCATCTATGATCCCGTCGCCGAGCAACTGGCTGCTGACACCATGTTATTTCTGGCCCCCTCCAGAGCATCCACTGCCTTTTGGTGCTGGCCATCGCCATCGGCTGTACTCATCTGATTCCATGCATCGTCATAGGCCGTTTTAGCACCCTCCTCACTACCAAAATTGGCTTTGGCGGCCTCGCTCTTGCAAGTTTTCGGTATTTCAGCCTCCAAATTCAACAAGTACAATCCAGACAAAGACCTTTGCTCAACGCTCACACCTGGACAGCGTGTGTGCTGCTCATCCGGCTCTCTACCGGACATTAGACCAAAGCCCTACAAGAACGGAACATGTGCAACATATTTCGTACAGTCGCATGATGATTGTTCCACTATCGCTGCCAAGAACGGATTAAAACAGAAAGACCTTGAAAAGTTTAACAATGGCACTGACGGAATGTGGGGATTGACTGGCTGCAATCCCTTGTTGGGCGGCATCAATATCTGTCTCAGTGAAGGAGACCCCCCGATGCCAGCACCAGTTTCCAATGCTATCTGTGGGCCCACGGTTCCAGGCACAAAAATGCCCAAGAACAAAACTGATTTGGCCGATTTGAACCCGTGTCCGCTGAAGGCTTGCTGTAATATTTGGGGCCAGTGTGGAATCAGTGGTCAATTCTGTGAGGAAAAGAGGGGTCCGTCAGGCAACCCAGGCACAGCACCACCGAAGATTGATGGTTGTGTATCTAGCTGCGGAACAGACATCACCAATAAAGGTGACGCCCCAGATAGCCTTCAGCGGGTTGGATACTATGAATCATGGAACTGGGATCGGCCATGTGCAAATCTTCTCGCCAAAAACGCCGATAAAGGCGGAAGTTACACCCATGTGCACTGGGCTTTCATGTCCATCAACACTTCCACTTGGGAACCAGTGTTGAATGACACATACAAACAATGGGACGACTTCAAGGGCCTATCTGCTAAGAAGATCATGTCTTTTGGTGGCTGGGGGTATTCTACCGATCCGGCAACATATGACGCCCTCCGTGAGGCTATGGCTTCCAAAAACAGAGACAAGTTTGCCGACAATATACAGTAAACCCTGGTTATAAGCACCCACTTTTATAAGCACACCTCATTATAAGCATCTGAAAATCGTGTCAAAATTAAAACCACATACAAATATGCTTAGGTTTTTGATTTCTCTCATATAAATATGCTTATAATCAGGTAAATATTTACTAAAAATAGATACTTTTACTAGTTATATATCACGTGGTTAAAAATATTAGGAATCTGAGGGTTGCCGCATCCAATATATATATATATATATATGTAATTTAGCCTTATCACAGAGAAACATAAGAAAATAGAGAGCTATATAGCCTCAAAATGTAAGCCTGGTACTTGCTAATTGTAAAAATAATACTTCTGTATAGATTGACATCCATTTGCGATATAATTTCTATGTAAATTGGTTGTACCTGGTCACAAGCACAACCTGGTTATAAGCACAACAAGTCATGGTTTCCTTTATATGCTTATAGGCAGGGTTTACTGTAGTCAAATTCATCAAGAATGAAGGCATTGGTGGGGTCGATATTGATTGGGAATACCCTGGTGTAAGTCATATTTCATTCTATGTCGGTTGTTGATTGAATCTAAATTATTTCAACACAGGCCCCTGATATTCCACCCGGCCAAAAAGACGATGGACCAAATTATCTCAAATTTTTGTCGACGCTGCGATCAAAAATGCCCGATGGAAAGACCATATCTATTGCAGCTCCGGCGTCGTACTGGTATCTCAAATCCTTCCCGATCGACAAAATGGCAGACGAGCTTGACTATATCGTATATATGACCTACGATTTGCATGGTACGTCACTTTATTGATTTAATTCATTGCCACCAACTAATTTTGGATTAGGGCAATGGGACGTTGGTAACAAGTACGCCATGGATGGATGCCCGGGAGGAAACTGCCTTCGTAGTCATGGTATGGAGTTCCTAACGGTTACCACGCGCCTGTCAATTTAATTCTTCTACTAACGTCTGTCAAAAATTAGTCAATCTAATGGAAACCCATCAAGCCCTTGCAATGAGTGAGTTTCTAGGCATACATGAGGCTCCGTTATGTGTACTAACTACATCATAGTTACCAAAGCAGGTGTATCTACGAACAAGCTTATGGTAGGTGAGGTTAGCTATGGACGCTCCTTTTTGATGAGCCAGAAAGGCTGCACTTCCGAGAACTGTACCTTTGTGGGCGACCGTGATGATTCGTATGCAGATACAGGCACCTGCACTCAAACGCCTGGCTATATTTCTAACGCTGAGATTAACGATCTCATTGCCGCTGATGATGGCGTCAAAACCTATTACGATGATAGCTAAGCCTCGGATGTTTTGATTTACAATGGTCAGTCTCCCTTGTGATTCTCAACTTCTTTCTGTTTCAGCAGATGTTGACAAGCCGTAGAAATGAACTGGGCAGCGTACATGACGACTACTACAAAGAATAGCAGAATCAAACATTGGAAAGGCTACAACTTTCTTGGGACAATCGATTGGGCGGTTGATTTACAGGATTTCTCCGACGACGACACTATCAAAATAGATGACGATGGTGATGTGGAATTACTTGAGTGGGACAGCTGGGATCCAAGCAAGGTGCCGCCCAATTTTAAGTACGGGGATTGTGACAAAAAGTCCTACGACACGTTGGAGGACCTGGCCAATGACAGCAGTACCGATAAGTATTGTCGGCCATTTTACGTTTTGCAGTACCTGCAGAAGAACTTGACAGACTCCCTGGCTGAGTATGACAAACTGATTAAGGATGACTACGATGATAAGTTCAAAACATACTCAAGGGCAGTCATTGATGGAGCGCCAAAGGATGTTGACGATTTCGTCAAAGGAAATGGCGACAAGTACTTTACCTGTAAGGTGACAGAGATGCAATGGTGTAAGTTCTTCTTATCCTACTTTTCCTGACATGACACGACATTCTTGACAGATAGCAGGCTGTGATAAGTGTGATATAATAAGCAGCAACCCAGGCGCTTGTACCTGGTGTTTCAAAGATGACGACTGCGAGACAAATAGCCTTGCCAAAAGAGATTCACACGTGGATAGGCGTTTTGTAAATAAATCCTTCGCCAGTGACCTGGGCTGGGCTAGCAGCAACACTGGTATGCAGATCCTGGATGCCAGACAAGTAGTCCCCCCTCCCGCACATCACTACAAAGTCAAATATTCGAATGAATCGGAACCGTGTCCTCCAGATTACTCCAAACGCGGTATGGGACAGGGTGAGCCTCAGTACGACACTGTATACTGGACTCTCCCAGAGAAAAACCATGATAAGTTCTTTGCCGACTTGTACTCGGAAGTTGGCATCAAAGAGGAAAATATCAAATTCATAGACAGGAACAATGCAAATCAGTGCATTCCTCCCAGCGAATCGTTGGCTGAGTGCCGATTGGATCACTGGGATATCAAGTATGTCCAATTTTTTTCCCCAATCACCGTCCTTTGATATGTATACTGACTGAGATAACCAGCATTCCTGTTCCCGATGGATATGGGCAAGATGATGTGTTAAACCCCAAGGATGTCATACCAAACGCGCACGGCCGGATCCAAGGCTTGCCAGACCAGCTAAAAGAGGCAGTTAGTGGTTTACAGAAAGGGGGATACGGGTACAACGCCGATGACTTGGTGGACGCACTTTCGCTGCCAGTTTTTATGGTCTCAGACGCACTACAGCAAATGCAAACCATTGTCGACGTCGCCGACGAGATCGACAAGGAAAAGCGCACAGCTATTATCTTCGCCTTCCTCTCAGCCATCCTATTTTTCGTGCCGGTGGCTGGCGAAATAGCAGGATCAGTGGCTGCGCTCGCTGGTATTGAACGCATTATCTCGCTGATTGGTGCTGCTGGTGAGGCCGCCATGGATATCTACACCATTGTCGATGACCCTAACAACGCACCGCTGGCGATTTTCAATCTGGTTCTTGCACCTCTGGCCCTCGGTGACATTGCGATGGTTGGTCGCGCAGCTTCCACAAGGAGGGGAATGTCTGAGGACTCAGTTACCAAGCTTGGTGGCTCGACCAGGAAGCGTATGGATTTGATTGATTTGGCCAAGGGGTCTTGTAGGAAGTGATTAGAGATCAGACAGCTCATACGAGCATACGTGTAAAAGCAGACTTCATTTTTTTTTACACAGAAGTCGCGGTCTTCATAAGTCAGAAAGCCTCGATAGTTAAAAACAGTCCCATATCATCATTTGCATGTGGCAGGTGCCAAAGTATTAATACAATATTAGATTCAATTTGTTTCAAAATACACATGGTCTCTTTTTACGCTGTTGAATATGTAGTTTCTAGACATTGTGAATATAACTGGCTGTATTAATACCAGTCAAAAGTAACTTTCCAATGTTATACATTGTATGAACCTGAGTCTGGTGCAATTGTTGAGAATGACAGCCAGGTTGCTGGAAACTATACATGTCATTAAGCAGCAGTTCCAGCGCGGATCTAGGTACACCTCTTCGACCTGCATGTTAAAAAATCATGGCGATTCTCCAGCCTCTTAGTATTATTAACAGCTTGGTTCAGTTTCTCATCGAGGTGCGCTTCGATTTCAACGAGGACCCTTATCATGCTGCTTGTGCTTATCTACGCTCCCTAACACATATTATAACTGATTTCAAGCCCAGGTGCTTACTCTATTAGCAAAATAGGCTGCAAATCTTCAAATAGTTACCATCCTTGATGGTAAAAAAGTACACTAGGACACTGTGGAATTACTCCTAGCGGGCAATTCTCGATTAATATGTATATCGGGAACCAGATAGCTTCTTATACTTTCTTGCTAGACCAAAATATTGCAGAGACATTGTGCTATTTTTTGGTCCGGCGTTGTTTGCTGTAGCGTGCGATCTTCAAATATCCTACCGAGTTGGACGCTGTATAAGGCTCAAGTGCTGACCCCGCCGCTCGTATCACATCCTACAGTTATACATATTGTGTAGCGAAAACCTTTATTTTATGCATTTATCGTGAAAAGTCGTTGATTTCCAAATGTCGTTAGTGCTTACTTATTTTAGTGATGTCAGTGTTCCGAACGAGTGACAACTTGTAATGCTCTAGATTATTCATTTTCAAATCTCTAACAAATCTCTAAGTATGGTATGATCAATAAATCATTCCTCAGAAAGATTTCAGACCGAAATTACATTGCCAAGAGTCGATGTGGCTAAGCTGAGCCTTATCAGGCGACTTTAACGTTGAACTCGTATTCATCAAAAGTCCCCAAATTTTACCCCTCCGCTCCACTCTCGCTTTTCACTTCTAATCTTTTCAGTGCTGCCCAACTACCTTCAAAGCTAAACTATTAAGCCTAATCCTATCAAAGCGTATTGGCCGTCTGATGCTATCAACATGGCCGGCGCCGATGCTGATCCACGCATCGACTTATGGAGGAGACTTCTGGACAACAACAAAAAGAGCTGGGTCCTCTTTGAACACGGAACATGCCTCATCCTGATGCAGCCAGGATCAGACCTGGGCAAACAAGCATGTGAAATTATGTCGACCGACGGCCCTGTTCGTGTGGGCAGTGCTATGGGTGATTTTTCTGTCCAAGACCTCGACGAGCCTTTCACTGGGTGGATTGTGACTGGCCATCACCCCGATATGATCAATTATATTGCACCCGAGGATGATAGACTGAACGGCCAAAAAAGCAGTTTTCTGGTGGGCATGCTGGGGAGAACCGACCGTGATGCAGATTCGCAATCGTTGAAGATTGTGCATGTCGAAGATAACAGGTGATTGTGTGGTGCTATACAAATTGTGGTATGAAGTATTAATGATGCAGGAGTCATTGATCTCATTCATAGTTACATAGCCAATTCACACAGACTGGGGTACTGTAATGACTTTTACATCTCACTGTATAATAAAATAAATTAGTAAAAAAGATCAGCAGAAATACACATAGCAAAACAATATGATACCAAACTGTCACATAGCCGTATTGTAATTACAATTAGCGCGCGTGTCCACCATACGGCATGGTCAGAGCTAATTATGACTCAACCCTGACACTCCGTACAAAATTAACAGCTTGAACCGCTCAAGCTCTGACCTCAGAAGCATGTCTGCCATTAAAACCTATAAAGGCCGACACCAGGCGCTGCTGGTTACATTTGATGCATTTTCCACTCTCTTCCACCCCCGACGACCGATTCCCGAGGTGTATGCTTCTATCGCCCACTCGTTTGGGCTGCCCAAATCCAAGGTGACCCCTGACCGATTGCAAACTGCTTTCAAGGCAGGATACAAGGCTCAAAGCAGCGCGTATCCGAATTATGGACGACAGGAAGTGCTTCGTGGACGCTACGGTGGGCCACGACAGTGGTGGGGTGACTTGATCAAAATCACCTTTGGCAAAGTACTCGATGACGAAGACAAAGGCCTCCCTGGGGGAATGGTCGAGAAGCTGCTTGATTTTTTTGCCAGTGACGAGGGATACGCACTGTACGACGATGTCCAGCCTTTCTTTGAAGATTTCAAAACTTTTAAGAGAACCAAAAGTCCATTTGAACATGTCGTCACGGGAGTTATTTCCAATTCAGATGACCGTGTTCCATCCGTTCTCAGATCGTTTGGCTTGACGATAGGCAATGTCCGCGCTGATAGGGACCGGTCGAGCATGGAGCTTCCTGGGTTTGAGCAGCTTAGCATTGAAAATGAGCGAGCGTCCAATCCCAAGGAAAATGACATTGATATGATCATAACGAGCTACGAGGCTGGGCAGGAGAAGCCAAACCGTCTTATTTACGACGTTGCAGCGAGACAAGCCCAACGATGTTTGTCCGAGATTGCTCCTACATTTCCCGACAATGGTGTTGAATGGACGCGCATTCACGTAGGTGATGACGCACAAAAAGACTACACTGGAGCGCTCGATGCAGGCTGGCACAGTCTTCTAATAGCGCGCGAGGATGCAACTTTGACCATATCGACAGATGCGAAACGGATTAATTCACTACAAGAAGTGATGACCGAAATTGAAAGCATTCAAAAGCAACAAACCCAGATATAGCAACACACAGCGGAATCCTAAATCAAAGCACTCTTAAGGGATATATTTCCTAATGAGGACTTTTCGCCAAGTCGGCAGTCCTCGACAGCCCGACGCCATGTCCTAGTTTTCTCCCTTCTTTTATCGTGATCTCTTCGCTCGACATGATGACAAAGAACATTCTAGCCCAGCCATTGTTTTCCTCGATAGAAGTGACATTCCTCCATGAATGCGCCGTTCCTCGCTGGATCGAGACGTCCCCCTTTCTCAATATTCTCTTCTCTCCGGAATCAAGTTCCCATTCAATGGAGCCATCCAGTACGACTCCGTAGTCGAAGCTGATGGTTCGATGCATCAGCCCTTCATCCCCGGGAGGCATCTCGAATACGCGGCACGATGTGTGGCTGCGATTCAAGCCATCTGGCGGCGACGGATGATCAAGCTCATACAAATAGTCCTTGAGATCGCGGTTGGCGTTCTCTTCCGATGTCACGTCTGATGGCGGTGATAGACCGCTGACGGGAAACGTACAAGTGGAGTATAGCCTTACATTCCGCAATGGCTCCCTTCCACTTGCTGAGCACGGCGAACATCCGATGGGGGGGTTTTCGGAGATATCGCTGAAGATGGCGCGACCCGTAGCAGGGTCATGGGTAGAGATGATACGCGAGGGTGGGGTGAATGGGTTTGTCGACGACTGCGAGTCCATTTTTCCTTCTTTTTCCTTTCCAACACCAAGAGCTGTTGGCCGGATACTTTTTCCGGATTTCACATACAGTTCTTGGCTGAGGATACACCTGGAAACGAACAAGAGGACATAAACACGCTCTTAATGCCGAAGAGAATCGCAACTTTCACATGTGTCCATGCGATTGACGTCATTACGCGGGGGAATGCTTGTTTTCCCTGATTCAATGTGCGACGCGTCACCAGGTCTCTCTGTCTGTGTTTTCCGTGACGAGAAACGCCTGGCTACAGTAATACCACGCCCAATCGATGTTGGTTGGCTTCTTCAGAAAGTCCTGTCCCATGTTTGCAGCCTCATAGATCGGGCAGCCGCGTCGGCTCCACTCTCGGACTTGCGCCGAACCAAGCCGCTAGTACATCTTACTATATCTGTATATCACCATCCTTATACAACGCAGTCTGAGCAATATGTTTCCATCATGGATACCATGTAGGGGATGCCCAATAATCTTCACGCTGAGCTCTTGAATAATCATATTCCATAGTACTTTCAAATTAATTTACACTACAAACTTTACGGGAGTGGATGAACGATGACAACAGACTGTAACGGTACTAGTTGACAAACTTTTCCATCTTGCGATACATCCAATATGATGAAAACCCTAGCAGCTACTCAAATATTTGAATATTAATCGTAAGAACAGCACACATGGTTGTATAATGACTTTCCATTCTCTACATAGGTAGAAGTTGTATGGTGAAACAATAAGCAATTGTCACATCAGTCATCAAACAAGTCTGAAATCCTTGCTGGAAGGATGTAGAATAGACACAAAATTATGCCTCAAGGGCACAAACTTGCATTTCAGCCGTCATAAAGGAGACATTGGGCTCAGAAGACTCGTCTTTGCCACTCTTGACAGCAAGTTTGCCGTATACAGCCTTGTCAATATCTCTGTCGGAAATCGCGTTCCCTTGCTCATCTTCACAAGCCTCGAAAGGGTTAATGTATTTGACCAGCACGGGATCAACACCCGTGACTTTCTTCAGAGACTCTTTAAGAACGTTGTAATCATCAGGGTACGTCATCGTATCCTGACTCCAGAAGTTGACTTGTGCATATATGTATACCTTTGCATCAGAAAGAATCTCCTTGTATTTGTCATAGTACTTCTCCGTGTCCTGTTTGGCGGCATCAAGTTGGCCTTGACTTTGAGATGGATGAGCAACGATGCAACCTCTTTTGCTGGCTATAACGATACCGAAACAGCCATCAAATCCATCCGATTTAATGCCTGTCTCATATCTCGGCGCAAAGCCAAAGTACTCAGTGTCATCCTGTAATACAGCGTCTTCAATCGAATTGAATAAATCATTGAAGGTCTTTAAATCTTGTTGCGGAGACATCTCGCTCCCTTCAGTTGCCTAGTATCCCCAATTTGATTCTTTGATTAGCCCATATATCAATAAAGACAAATGTAAAAATAGCATGGCAACAAAATTGAAGTGTTATCACCATGAACACCGAAAATACTGTCAAACAGGATAAAAGTAGAAAGCATACAGTTGAATTGTAGATCTGATGTCCTTCTCGCGAGGCTCTAGATCTTGTCCTGCACTACAAATGAATCGACCCAAGAAAAAATGGCTAGAAAAATTTCTGCTTGAAGCTTAGAAAGAAGTAAATGGACTCTGTTGGTATCTCTGTTAATGCAGAAGCTTCTTCACTCGTATTTATCACTCATTTCGTCTGTTATAAGGAGTCATAGCCTTTGCTTTTTTTCTAAATTAGATATTACATTGCCGGTGGTGTTTCAATAAATATTTGATATTTGTCTGTTCTTCATTAAGTGTTGAAGACATTTAACATTTATTAATTTAGCATCTTAACTATTTGAACCAGTAATACATGCTAGATTTTGTCTTAGCTGCCAGTCGTTTTGATGATGAACGTCAATAAATTGATCGATTGATCAATCAAAGCGGTCTGCTGTATTTGAAATCGATTATGATATGGTTGTGCAACTCCTATCATATTTCGTTTCTTGAGAAACCTCGCACCGCCGTATTGGAATTGCTACTCCGATTTATTGGCAATCACCGCTTCTAGATTACTTGTTTCGGTAACACCTTCCAGAGAAGGAAATTTCAGATGATTTATGCCGAAATTAGACAAGAACATTAATTCCTCATTAACTATGCTATTTGACTATGGCTTTAAAGGGTATTTAGACTAAGAAGAAGCAGTAGAATAAAAAATGCAGAGCAAAGAAAAACAAAGGGGAACGTGTATGTCTGCGTGATTTCTATTTCTTGGATCTCTAGCTTAAGCCATCCTAGCTCTAGAATTTTATCGAATATAATCCTCCACGCCATTCTTTGGTCTCAATCTATTTAAAAACTTTCAGTTTTATCGAAATCGATCTCGAAACGATCAATTGATGCAGGAGCGGTGTTAATCCCTTCTGTTAAAAAAGTGGCTTCCGCTATGTGAGTCATAATCCAAATTCCAGTCACACCCCTATCATCAATGTGCGCAGAAACCTACAAGGCGCTTCCCCCCTCATGGTAAGTCGATGAATTAATTATTTCAAAGCTATTTCAGCATTCCAAGAACGTATTTATGGGTTTTAATTGGTTGCTTCTTCAGCTGTTAGTAGCTACTAAATTATAACATCTCAGATACCTGGCTATAGGAGTCATACACCCATGTTCTTAATACCATAAGTCAGATGCTAAAGGCTGTAACTTGTGCCAGGATAAAATAATATGACATGAACCCTCTCCCAAGTGGCATGAATCAGTCAGACTAGCAATATTTGACAACGCACTCGATAGCCCGTTCTTTGGAAAATTTCACGTGCTTCAAATCAAGGTTTTCCCGGAGATAATATGCTGTTCTTTATCCGTTTAATCAGCAAATTAACTCCGAGACTAGTTGATTGAATCATGGACAATCAAGAATTTCCTAGAAATATAGCGCCTCCAGATGTCACAGTCCATTCAAGCTAATCAAACGGCCCAGATTCTTGTTATATAAGTTGTTTTTTCAAACATGATGTTGTCATCCTTTATTATTGCCTGTGACTTAGATTGATTCGGGCATAAAAATAGTGTACAGGCGAGAAAATGTGCTTATGACGGCTTTTGTGTGTATTCGGGGAGGTTTTCCATACGCATTCGACTCATCCGCTCCCTACCGAAATAGACAGTCAAAAGTTGCATCCATAGAAAAAAGCAACTTAGTAAAGTATCGAATTACCAAGATATCGTTTCTACGCCAAATTACTTATTTTTCCATCTTAAATGCGAGGTCACAAACAGTTTTCTAGGAGGAAATAGAGGTCCACATTATCAGATTGCAATTCCAGTTTCACAGATATCCATACTTTTCATTTCTACCTATGTAGCGTAGAGATATTGTTCAACATAACTAATTAATATTAGTTGACATTATGAGATATTCAATTCTATGATAAGTAGTTACATAAACAGTCACGATTACATGTACCTCTCTACTTCGGAGATTGGTATTCCACCTTTTTGTGCACTGCATATACATGCAGTGCATTAAATGTAACAAAGTCTTATGCCAAAAATTTCAACCTATATTAGGCCAGTAGATAAGTCAACTGTTCGCTATTATCAACCAGCGTAGATTGTGGCAGATATCTCTCAGTGATGTCAAGCTGCGGGTGGAGGAAACCACACACGACTTCCTCCGTGCAACTTCCTCCTTGCAACCACAGTCGATTGACCCGACGCTCTGCAATGACATCCGAACGCCATTGTTTGCAATCAATCGAGAAATAAAACACAATTATGATATTGCCCTGATCCAGCATTCATCTGCTCGCATGCCCGATCGCCCGCACGATGCAGACGCGTCCTCTCGACCAGCGCCGCGCCGTCCGGCCTTTTCTCTAAACACGCCTGTCCGCAACACCAACGAGACGAACAGGCAACACGCCAGACAATTCGCGTCGGCTCCCCGGTTCCTACTGCCCCGAGATGGCCAGAGTCCGAGAGATGGAATTGAAAGATTCCGCCAGAGAGCTGTTGCGTCGCCGTTTGGACAGGCGCCTGCTTCGCGCGCCTTTTCTCCAAGACGTCCAGTCGCGACGCCCACGCCGCGCCGAAACAATAATCCGGAGATAGCAGAAGATGAAATTGAAGGAGGCGAAGAACAGGACCAAGAGCCTGGTGCAGGCGTAATTGAAAGACGACGCGATGACACCTCGCCCTTTGAGGATCTCTTTGCCCCTCCAGATGCAAATAAGAAACGCCGGATTTCTCATGTGCTTACCGACGAGCTGCCCTCTGCGCATACGCAATCGCAATCGCAGTCTCAACATTCTATATCGTCTTTTGAGGCAGAGTCACCACCGCCTCCAGAACAAGAAAGAGTACGATATACGCTCGCCTCGCCTTTTCCGCATCGCGCTCCTCCCAATCGACGACCAGTCTCGGAGACACCAGCTTCCTCACGACGGAAATTCATTCTTGAGCCAAGGACGCCCAAGTTTGAACAGGCAAGGGATTCTCATGGCACAAACTCAAATGCCCAGATGCCGGCATTTCGCAGTCCACCTCGCTATCTCATGTCTGCAAATTACACCCCATCAGCCGCGGATGAGCCTCCCACTCCTCAAGCAGGAGGCAGCTCTTCAGATAAACGAGCTACAGCGAAACGCCCGGCTTTTGTTCTACCCAGGTCACCATCTCCGCCCAATCCAGACAATGCAAATCCAGGCAGTCCGCCGCCCGCCCCATTCTCACCAACATCCACCCATAGCCTCGGCCGCCGAGGGGGGCCCAAATCCGCTGCTGCTTCGGGCTACGTACCAGGCGGCATGGCTGAACAGGTCCGGAATTGGATATTGGAAATGGGAATGAAGCGTGAGCAGCAGAAAACGCATAACCCGCGGCCACACAGCTTGGCTGATCTGAGTTGCTACTCGTTTACTGCACGAGTCGAGTCTTGCAAAAATGGGTATTTGGCATCTTGTGGACCTGTGATTAGGGTATGTGCTACTGAGGTACCAAGTCAGACAAATCAGCAAGATTCAACAAGCTTGCAAAGAAATATACTTCTGCTCGGCCAACCAACAACGTACTCACGACGCGATATGCAGCGAGACTCATTCACGTCGCAAACAAGTCTGAAAACTGGTGATATTATTGGGATACCACAGTCCGGCTTGACATGGGAGATTGAGTTAAATGATGATAAGTCTAATGCTGAGGAAGAACGCAAGGTTGTCGCATCTTCACAGTCGCCATCGAGCGAGGATGATGATGATATCGATATGATGGACACGAATGGTTCAATGCGCCGCCTGAAAAAGTGGCAAGTTGCAGCTGAATGGGATTTATTAACGCAGTCATGAATTTTATGCAATGATACCGATTTACATAGATATATAGGGATACAAGGACCAGCGCCAAGCTATGCAATATTACGAAATTACCATTCCATGTTTATTCCCCCGTCTGTACTCCTCGCAAAACATCTACAGCAACACCACAACCCCATTTCACCAGCTTCCTATCTTTGGAGGAGGCCACAATATCCGACTTTGCCACGACCTTGCGAACAAAGTATATCAGCCCCTTTGCAATATGGGGCGCTGTATCGTGGATCTGTGAAAAGATGCGAGCAAGTGTCTTTTCATCTCTCTGCCCCCCCTCGTCCTTTTTTGATGACTTCTTCTTTTTAGCCTGAGATTGCTGGATGATTGTGATGATAAGAATCTCAACAAAGGTACTCGTCTTTGGTTGCAAATAGGCGAAATTCAGGTTCTTCAGAATCGACAAAGTCAGCGAGTTATCTGCTATCAGGTCGCCATACATTTTGGCAAGATTGACGATTGCTTTCATGTCCAGTTTCGTGTCGTTGTCATCCTCGTCAAAGCCGTTAAATTCGTCGTCGTTGTCGTCAAAATCGCCTTTCTCGCCCATTCGCTTGAAAACATCCCAAAGTGTGAACATAAAGGACATCTTAAGGCGCCGTCCCATCTCGCTGCATATCCGGCGGGCTATAAGCGTATAGTAAGGGTTATACGCCTCTTCTTCCAAGGCGCAGTGCACGAGAACACGCGGGATTTCGTATTCTTGATTCCGCTTCAAGCGTAGCTTTGCGAGCCGCACATGCGCATCCCGATAATCAGTGGCGGACATGATGCCGACAAAGATGGAGCGTCGAACATCAGTATTCATGCGGTGTGCTTTAGCAATGTTCACAAGATCTGGCTCTCCTTCGCTATCTTCGTTTGCTGCTGCTGATTGCCTGCCCTTGGTGCCGGCCGTTGAAAGTTCTCGCCGCGCAGCTTCCAAGGGGTCTTCTTCTTTCCAACTGGCTCCGACAAGCCACCACTTCCCTTTCTTCTCCGAGTTCTGGATGTCAGCTCGAGAGATGCGAATGGGCTCGGTGGTGCGGATGCCCCGGTTGTTCAAAGAACCCAGAATCTTGCGCATTTTGGTAATGTGTTCAGATGATATCGTGGAGGCTGCCACGCCGGTCTTCATGCGGTTATTCTTGAGGTCGGTGATTGTTTCAATCATGAATTTAGTGCGAACCGACAAGTTTGACTCGCCGACGCGGGCGACAGCAGGCTGGATTAGTAGGACTATGTCTTTGAGGGCAGATGGATCGTCCTGTCGTAGCTGAGGACCGGAGTCTGTTGCATTGATTAATATCATTCAAGAAAAAGTGCTAGAAATGAACTCACTTCTGATTATCTTCAGCAGCAACTCGGCATTTGCCTCTGTAATGTCCTCCAGGAAAATTCGGATATAGTCAAATACCAAATTGCTCCCAATAACGTGGAAGTTGTACAGCTGGGAAAGCAAAGACATCAAGTTGAGGTGTTCCTTGCCTACAAAAGGACCTCTTTCATCGGCAGACTTGTCAAAGGTCTCGACCAACTTTTGGATAATAATCGCACCAAAGTCCATTCCAATGACCTTGTATAATGCGGCGATGAACCCTGCGTGGAGAATGATAAACGTGTCTTGTAGCAATGTCCGGTCTATAATTAGATTTAAGAGTAGAGAGGCAAAAGTGGATGTGACGCTTTGGCGTGAGTTTTCTCGGTACAGCTTCTCGGCATCATTGAGAATGGACACGAGATTGGCTTCGGAGAGCTTGTTCAACAGCCCTTGGGCTTGTCGGCGCAAACGAACATCGTCATCAGTACTTCCTGAGGCAGCTGCGCGCAATGAAGGAGGGATGTATTTCGTGGCCGGCGTTGCATTTGTGACTGGAGCGACGTAAGGGTTTTCTCGAACTTTTTTGGGTTCATCTTCGCTCGATGCTTCTTCCTCTTCGCTGCCATCTCCATCTTCAAAGCCTGAGAAGTCCTCTTCTTCACTAGCCCCCTCATCTGTGTCCTCCTGAGATTCATCCTCGTTCAAGAGGTCCAAATCAGAGCCCTCACTTCCACTGCCGTCTTCGTCGGAGGCATCGTCTTCAGAGTCAAGTCCCTGTGCCCTTCTTCTCTTTCTCTGAAGCCAATCATTGCCTTCTCTTTTTCGTTTCCGGCTATCTTCTTGTTCTGAATCCTCGGCAAGGTCCCCAAGAATATCGGCGAGACCCTCTTCCTCAAACGCCTTGGGAAGTTTCTTCCGTCCCTTGATACCCAGTCGTTTCTCCAACGCTTCAATCTCCTTGTCGTCCTGCTCGAGCCTGTCGCGAACTCCTTTGGATACTTTCGGGCCTGTCTTGGACGTTTTATCGCCGGTATCGACGGTCTTTGCTTTTTTTGGCTTCACCGGTTGCTCCTCCTCTTCAGAGCTGATATCGTCGACATCTTCGTCGTCGTCTGTGGCCTTTTCGTATCTAGAGTTTTTCCTCGCGCCTTTGAATTGACTCGGGCGTCCTTTATCGTGTCGTTCTTCCTTGCGCCGGTCCTTGCGCGACGTGGGACCGTTCTGATTTCGCGCTTTGTCGCCGTAGCGGTCTCGTATGCCCAGTTCTGCTCGCAACTCGCGGGGGATGCCTGTGGTGAAATGGCGTGGACGTGGCATTTTTTCCCCTCCTGCGTGGCGTTTCTTGTTGTTGCAGAAAATATTCACAGTCGCATTAATTCAGTCTTTTTTATTTTTTTCTGCGGAGGTTAGACGGAAGGAAGGCCCAAGCTTCCGCACTTTCCTCGCTCCCCACCCGAGCGATCTTGTGCCTCCACACAACCAGACAAGACAAGACACGACAAGACACGACAAGACAAGGCGACTCTCGGTGTTTACAGCTGTCTGCATTTCGTCGCGCTGGGTGTTTATGGTCAGGTTCTACCAAGAAATAAAAACTCTTCTACCGGCGACGAAGATCTCGCGAAAATGGCGCCGCACTTGACCAACGACGAGGTACGAGTTATCACTTTCTTACCAGAACCTGTCCTATACGGATTGCTCACTATATCATAAATTGAACAAACAGTTCTTCGCCTCTCTCACCACCCTCCTCTCCACCACCTCTGAAAAGGCCAAAGGAAGCGTCTACCTCACGCAGAAACGCATATCGTCCTCCGAAGACCCAACAATCGCCGACACCTCAATTCTTGTGCGCGCCACAGATGGCGGGACCCAGAACCCAAAGACACAGGCAAGCGACAAGAAAGTGGAAAAGGCCAAAACCGCGCCCAAGGTGAAACTATCCACTATCGTTGCGCCGGCGGATCTCGACTCGTTTTTTGTCAGGTACGCAGACGTGTGCAAGGCCGGGATGGTGGGGATGAAGAAGAGGGACCGCAGTGCGAAGAGAAAGGGCAAGGCGAAGACGAAAGCTGCTGCAAAGGCTTGATTTGCTTGAGGAGGGGATTTTTGCATGGATTCGGCGTTATATGTGGTGTTTAAAGGAATGTGATAGATGTTGATGATATCCATTGGATAGAAAATACATATCGGTTTATGCTTGTATTTAGATAATTCAGATGTCACGATTGAACTAGACTATACATGCTTGAGGTTTCTCAATTTGGCATGAGTGTGCATACACAGTAAGCATAGACGTGCCATGTATATAGTAATCTTGGTATAACATACAAAGATAATATCTCAGCATCGCTCAAAAACAAAACCCCTCGATTCATATTATATGCACGCTAAAACAAAGGTCATCATGCTGTCGGCCAGCATTATGGAAAAATTACATGTGTAACAATAAACATTAAAAAGCAGTAGTGTCACCAAGCAAGGCCCAGCCTTTTGTTTGAGAAAACGAACCACTCCGAAGCAACATAATGATACAATAATACACAGCTGACTGAGCACTGAAACAGGACTCATTCGAGATCACCTAGATTGTCGGCGGGATCCTCTAAGCTCAACGAACGACGAAAGTATCCTGGAGTTTTCGGCATCTCATAATCACCGTCGTCATCATCACCAGCGTCAGATCTGGAGGTGTCTTCCAAGGCTGTCTGTACGGTGTGACCGGCAGCAATCTGCGCCGCAATATAGATTAAAAGTAGTAAAAGCTGAAGCGGTGGAACAAGAACCAGAGCACATGTCTTGCGAAATATAGATGCCTTGAGATCTGTTTCGAAAGACTCCTCCGGCATAGATGTTAGGGTAGATGGAGAGGGCATGGGAGAGAGACTGCGTTGTGTAGATGACTGCGGCTGTCGAGTTGCCAATGTTGATCGATCTCTGATGTTGCGATCGACAGATTTGGGCTCGACTGCGGTGGAAAAGGCATCTGGGATTTTAGAAAGGCTGCGCTCTGGAGGCGGGGTGACTGGAGAGGTAAATTTGGACGTAGGTGTGCCATTAAGCGTTAGTTGAATGGGCATTGGCGTGTTGATCGTTGCCGAAGAGAACGTCTCAGCGGTCACGGTGACTTCGGACACATCTCTAGTATGAGCATGAGCACGTTGTCGTGAGACGGGTAGATCTTGGAAGCTCGTGTTAAAACTCGCGTTGAGCGGTGATTCTGGGGGGCTAGCAAAGGCCGGAGATGGAGAAGAGTCAAAATTCGGCGTCAGCAATGAATGAAAAGAGTCACCACTGGAAGACATTTTATCATCATCATCATCACCCTCATCGTCATTGTCCTCGCTGTCGGACTCCGGAATAGGCTGAAACCTGGCAAGAATATTATGCATAGACTGTTGGGGTTCAGTCATTGATCGTTTGACATATCCTAATTTGTCGTCATGCCCCTCGCCGACCGAAGAGAAATCCTCTGCATCATCAGGCAAAACTTCCACTGGCAGCGCACTAGTTGTCGTGGTCGAAGTGCTGTCGTCCGTGATATCTCCGTCCAATGTGCCCGCGCTACGGGGTCGTTGAGATACGTCCACTGCGTCACTCGTTCCGAGCCATTCATTACTCACACCCGAGATAGCTGGAGCGCTCTCCCTGCGGTCTTTTGGACGCCATGCCTTCTTTTTCTTTTTGGGCGCGTGAGCTTCTGCAGGCAGAGGCACGCTGAAGCCTCGTTGAAAGGGGCAAGGCGTGACTTCGTATCGGAGCACTTTCGGCAAAGCCTCCTTGAATTGCTCAATCAATTTTTCTTCCTCGGGCAAGTTATTAGGGAGTTCGATCCGGTAGTAGGTGAGAGAGCGAATGCGCAGAACGAAAGTCGAGATTCCGTCCACGCACCAACACTGCGAGTTTTTCAGAATCGCCTGTACCACAGTGCCACATTTGAGAAAAGGCGTTAGTCCCGGAACCATTTCCAGTCTCAGACGTCCAACCGCGACTGTTCTCTCCGTGGGTGAGCGCCAGGGAAGGGTCTCGATAGTGTCGACAGGGTAGTCGAAATCGGCAGACGGGGTCGTTTGCGCCGCGGCAGGAGGCACATCAGGGGCAAATTCGACGATTTTGGCGGAAGGATGGAAGAATAGCGCGTCATCAGAGCCTTGTCTAGAAACCGGCGATTCACCGGACTGTAGCTTCTGCTGCATCAGCCTCGTCGGCAGAGTCGCGGATCGCCGGATGGGCTGAGGAGCTCCGTCAGACATTCTGGAGAACGAGGCAAAAACAAGGACGGCATGGATGAGAAATAACGGTGAACTCAGTTAAAGTCGGACATGATGGAGGCAGCAGCTGCAGTGTAGTGCATGCAGGTGGTCGAAGAAAGGATGTGGTTGAATAAAAGGTACACAGCACAGCGGGAGGAGATAAACACACAGAGGGGGGCTGTGTGGTGGCCTGACTGCTCAGGCTGCCACCGACGCGGGCGCGTGACGTCGGTGCCGCGACCCGCGATAAGGCGCGGGTCCAAGCTTTACGTCCTCTACTGTGGCTGGTGAGACATGCACAAACACCTTTCATTGAGAATTGTTACTCTCGTTCCTCGTTCTTTACTATTCGTTATTCTTTATTGTTTACTCTGCCCCTTGCCATGTCCAGCTTCGAGCCCAATGCCATTCTGAGGGGCGCGCAGCTCACCGTCGTGGGCAGTGAGTTGATCTCGTCCTTGATCGTCAGCCCTATACTGATGCCAAATACGTAGCTGTCCGGGCCCTCCGGAATCCTCAGTTGTTCCAGCACGAGCACTTTCGCCAAGCAGCTCTTGCTGTAGTTGGCGGAATTGTCATTCAGCTGATAATCCAAATTCCGGTATGTCAGTCGATAAGTTAGATTTACAACGTCTCGCTAAGAAGTCCAGATCATCGCCATCAAAATCCTGGTTTGGATGGCATCATGGGTCAGCGACCTGGACCGGGCTTCGTGGGACGATGAGCTCATCGGAGGCTTGAATTTCTTGTCCAGCTCGGTTCTTCAGGTGCCATTCCTACTGATGACACTTATGCGCTATATCACGCCCACTCTGGATGACATGTACGGCAATTCCCCCCAGCCAAAAAGGGTTACGCCTCGGACTGACTCTCTGCAAGATTCATGCTGTCCCTGAAATGGGTTGATACGACTTATGTGGAAAAGCACCAGACAGAAAACCCGCAGAACCTCCGGGAGATGTACTACCCCAACATGGTGAGATATTCGGCGAAGCACGGATCGTCAAAATCAAAGAGGTCGACCAAAGAAGCCCTGTTTGCTTTTGCTCGGCGGTACACTCGCAAGGTTGGCATGTGGCTGGGTATTTACGCGTTGTCACTGCTGCCCGTGGTAGGACGATTCGTGATGCCCGCGGCCAGTTTCTACACAGTCAGACAGTCGATTGGAACAGTACCTGCAAGCGTCATCTTCGGATCAGGCATTATTCTACCAAAGCGATATATTACGCTTTTTTTACACACCTATTTCGCATCACGAAGTCTGATGCGCGAACTGGTAAGCTTATCTTTCTTACTATAAACTTGTCGACGCTAACTGATACCTACTCAGCTGGACCCTTACTTTTCTCGCGTTCATTTCGACAAGAACCAGAAGCGAAAATGGTTCCTCGATCGCCAGGGCGTCTTGTTTGGATTTGCATTTGCGTTTACAGTCGTCCTGAAAACACCTTTTATCGGCGTTCTCATGTACGGGATTGCGCAGGCATCGACTGCCTATCTTGTCACCAAGATCACCGACCCTCCGCCAGCGCCTGAGCAGAGCGAGGGGTTTGCGCAGAGTCAGGTGGCCTGGAAGAACAAGCATGAGTTTTTGCAGCTGTCACTGGACAAGCTGGACAAGTACAACACGAATCCTGAGGACATGCAGACTGAAAGTGTAAAAGCAGATTTGCGGCCGAGTCCAGGGAAGAAGTTTGCGTGATCAGGTAAGGTGGTCAGCACCATCAAAATTCACGTCTGGCTTTGAGAACGAGGTGTTCAAGTAACGACGTAGACTGTATTAAAAAAGCATCGTTCCTGATGTATACTATTCTACCATAGAGTAAGCCAATGACTAAGCCTGATAGAGTTATGCGGGGTAGATAAGAGATATTGCCGCATTGGGAAGGAGCAGCAGCCAGGTGAGGGGACCGAGTGCAACCTTATAAAGCGCTGCAACGAGCTCAATCTTGTGCTGTCAGACTCCATCTACTTACTACATCATCTGCAAACCAGTATACATCAACGCATCTTCGTCATGGGCGTCAAGGGAATCCGCACGGCAGTCAAGTGTGACTTTGACAAGCCTGTCTCGGAGCAAAAAGGGTTCCATGTACGCATTTCACACTCGCTTTCATCCCGACTCACAGCTAATAGAGACATTCATCTAAGAACCGGTGGCATCCAGACAGTTCGTATAACAACTCAAGTGCAACGTCTGACTTGTACTAAACTATCACTAAAACAGTTCCCAGCGTCGGTACTATTGCCAACGGGGAAGTCGTCAAGATCGAGTGCTTTGACTGGACTGGCGGCCAGATCGGCAACAACGACTCTGCAGACGACGTCAGGGACGTCGACCTGACCAAAATCCACTATCTGTCTGGCCCGTTCCACATCGAGACCGCCGAGCCCGGCGATATTCTCATCGTGGAGATTCAGGATGTGCAGCCATTCCAGGACCAGCCGTGGGGATTTACCGGTGTATTCGACAAAAAGAACGGAGGGGGCTTTCTGGATGATCTATACCCTGAGCCGTAAGACCTCTTTTTCAATTTCAAAAATCTACAATGACAAACTAACTTTCTTTTTATTGTGAAGAGCAAAAGCAATCTGGGACTTTGAAGGCATCTTTTGCTCATCCCGCCACGTTCCTCACGTCCGCTTCCCCGGCCTGATCCATCCGGGCATCCTAGGCAATGCCCCGTCTGCAAAAGTCCTCGCCGAGTGGAATTGCCGCGAGGGCGAGCTCATCGCGGCCAACACGCTGGCTCGCGACGTCGCCAAACCACCGGAGCCGATGAATGCACATGCCGGCCGTGCGGACGGAGACTTGAAGGCCAAGATTGCGCGCGAAGGTGCGCGGACAATTCCTGTAAGTCCTGGTTCTCTCTCTCTCTCTTTCGTATCCACGAGTTAATCGAATCAAAAGGGCCGCCCCGAACACGGCGGTAACTGCGACATCAAAAACCTCTCGCGCGGCTCCAAAGTATACCTGCCGGTCCACGTCCCCGGCGCCAAGTTCTCCGTTGGCGACTTGCATTTCTCCGAAGGTGATGGCGAGATCTCGTTTTGCGGGGCGATCGAAATGGCAGGTATAATTACGATCAAATTCAGCGTACTCAAGGACGGCATGGCCCAAATGGGCACGCAGTCACCCATCTACCTGCCCGGTCCTGTAGAGCCACACTACGGACCAAGTCGATACCTCACCTTTGAAGGCTTTTCTGTTGACGAACACGGTAAACAACACTACATGGATGCCACAGTGGCCTACCGCCAAACCTGTCTGCGCACCATCGAGTATCTCCGCCGCTACGGCTATAACGATTACCAGAGCTACCTGCTGCTCAGCAGTGCGCCGGTGCAGGGCCACATTGCTGGGATTGTGGATATCCCGAATGCGTGTACGACGTTGGGGCTGCCGATGGATATATTTGATTTTGACATGAGACCAGAGGTCAAGCCGGAGAAATTGGATATGGGGAGCTGCGCGTTTACGAGCGATAAGAAGTAGCTATGTTTTATTTTATTAATGCTGGCAGATAGGTATGGTTTGTACTAATGAGCTTGAAATAGGAGCAAGGTCGGATTTTCCCGGTCTTATTTGACCAATGTAAACCAGTATCAACTCAGTAGCAATGCTAGTAGTAAAAGGAGAAACGCACCCGCAGCTTCATGAGAAGAACTTCTTCATGGCTGCCTTTTCCTTCTTCTCGGCGTCCGAAATGATCTTCTTCACCCGGGCCATCTCGTTGCTAATAGCGGCATCACCAGGCGCCAGCTTGAGTGCTGCTTCCAAGTCCTTGAGAGCCTCGTCCTCCTCCTTGACCCCGACTTCTGCCACGGCGCGGCGGTAGTAGGCTTTGGCGCGGTCGGCGTCCTTTGCCTTGGCAGCATCTGCTGTTTCCAGGGCGTATCCAGCCCAGGTCTTGCCGTCCTTGAAGCGTTTGTTTTTGTTTGCGAGCAGGGCAGAGTTGGAGTGCAGGGTGAATCGAAGAGCTTTGAGCTGGCCGTCAAGCTCCTTGGGGTCGTTGTCGTCGGCGTTCGGGAACTCGTTGAGGTATCGGAGCGCCTTTTGGTATTTCTCCAGACCCAGATACGTCTTGCCGTCCTTGAATGCTGTGTTGCCGAGATCCTTGAGTTTCGATGCGATATCGTAGACCAGAGGCGCGGTCAGCTCGCCGTCATAGTCAGCCGGGTAGTCCTCAAATGCATCACCGGTTGCATCGAGGACCTTCTTGTCGGCGTTGTCGTAGTCCTCGCCCTTCAATTCACCGCAGTCGGCGATGACCACATCAGTCTGGGGCTTGTCGGCCTGGGTGGGTAGGTTCTCGATCTTGCGAACCAGGCTCTTCCCGTTGATAACCTGGCCGAACACGACGTGCTTGCCGTCGAGATGCGGCGTCTCGACGGTGGTGATGAAGAACTGACTGCCGTTTGTGGCCGGGCCCGAGTTGGCCATGGACAAGAGGAATGGGCGGTCGTGCTTGAGGTCGAAATTCTCATCCTCGAATTTCTCGCCATAGATGGATTCTCCGCCGGTTCCATTGAACGCAGTAAAGTCACCTCCCTGGATCATGAATTGTTTGATAACGCGGTGGAAAATAGAGCCTGCGGGAGCGTCAGCACAGTTTCCTCTTCTTCTCACCAAAAGGCGAAGCAACGTACCCTTGAAGCTCAGAGGTTTGCCCTGCTTCCCAACACCTTTCTCGCCCGTGCACAGGGCACGAAAGTTGTCGGCCGTCCGGGGGACGACTACATATCGTGGTCAGGATTGTGGTCTTTTTTTTTGCAAACGGCGAGAACGGTCTTACCATCGTTGAACTAGTGGCACGACACGTCAGTAATCTGAAGCCTTTGGTGGAATTATCAACCCATGAAATCATAATAACATACCAGTTCCAGGGCAATTCTTCCCTCTTTCTTCGTTCCAATCTCGATATCGAGGTACACGCGCGACCGGGCTTGTAGTCTTCAGTTAGCCTTGATCCCGCAAGAAAAAAAGTAGTCAAAGAGCACACCTTCTTTAGCCATTGTGAGAGTTGTCAACTGTGAAGAACAGGGTAAGTGAGAGAAAACACAGGTAGTAAAAACAATCCTGGAGAGAGGCAAACCGAGGCCGAACACGAGAAAGAAAGGACTCAACTGGGTTCAGGAAGCTTCCATGCGCTCTCTTTGGCCGTGAAGCCCCGCAGATGCAGCCAGCTCGGGGAGCCCCTCGTCCTAGGCCGCAACGGGCTAGCTCGATCTCGCCCTCTCTTTAATTGACTTGTATAATTACCAAGTATACTATTAGATGTGAGAAATATACAGGCGAGTCTTGCTGCTAGTATGTACATCTATATCAATTAGGAGCTATCGTAATCGTCTCTATACAGCCAGGTATCTCGAAATCAATCCAACAGCGACTGGGGAAGCGTAAACTCAATCAGCCTCCGTCCATCTGCATCGACCTCTGTTCGTGGCTGGGCTTGCTTTCCCTTGCCATCCTTGTCCTTGCTCTCCGACTTGGGGAGATCCGTCGAAATCTCAATTGTGACCTACTCCAGTCAGCCATCCTGCAATATTCCACGGAGAGAACCGACGACTCGGAGGAAGAGCGCAGAGTCCTACCGCTCCATCCGCACTGCGGTAATCAACACCCACCGGTCCGTCGTTCTTCAGCTCGACTTCCATCATCGCCTGGAAGACGCCGTTTTTGACCCGTTCGGCTTTGTAGAGGTCTTGGACCTTTGCGACAAATCGGTCGTACAGGCGACGAGCGGTGTCGACGTCGGCGGCATTGTGGAAATCGGGTTTGTTGCCTTTTTTGATTTGTCCGTACAGTGTGAATTGTGAAACTAGTCGAGTCAGTCTGGTTTGAGAAAGAAAAGACAAGTATGCGCACCACATAAGACTTCTCCTTCAATGTCCTGAACATTCTTTTTCCACTAGAACACAGGTATTAGACACACAGCAGTGATCGAGACAGCCAAAACGCAGACTCACAGAGCTGCTCGGATTCGTCTCGTCAGGCCACAGTTTGACCTTTAAAATTTTTGAAGCCATCGAGTCGACATCCTTTTCTGTGTCCTCTTTGCCCACGCCGGCTAAAACCAGGATTCCGCGGCCGATGGTAGAGATGAGCTGATTATCGACGGTGACCGAGGCCGACGTGACCCGTTGTATGACCGCTAGAGGAGGTGAGAAAAGCGCATTGTATTCGCGGGATTCAGAGGATTTACCCTTCATTATATTTCATGCGATGATAAAGCCCTGTTGCGATGGACAAGAAAGCGTCAGTGGACCATTTTTAGTACGCAGGGTTGTTACTACCTGAGGGGCGAATCGCGGCTATACAAAGCCCGTAGTAGTCACGATCAAACAGACAGGCAATTCATCGCAAGCAGTAGAAAGTAGAAGACTGCGGAGCGACTGGAATCTGATGTGGTGATGGAAGGAGAAGAAGAAGAGAAGGAATAGAACGAAGAGGTTGTGCTATTTGGTTCAGCGGCAAGAACAGCATTGGCGGAGTGCGATATTATTGGCAGTTGACGCCACCACTTGTCCATCTCGACAGCATTAAATGTGGAGATATTTTTATTCGTATTCTTGTCATTTAATGTGTAGAAATTTTGGACTGTTTTTCTTTTAGAAATCCAAACAGCGCAGGCCTAGACAGAGCATCGCAAGGCCGGTCGATGCATCACTAGTACGTACTGGAGTAGACAGAGCACTAAGCCACGGCAACACATATTACTGCTTTTATTGTTATTAAATTATTAGATGATATTATAGTACGTATTATCATATTATACTGCACAATCATATATTCGCCTGTTGCCACCGCACCCAGCAGGCAAGCCAACACGCCATGCGATTGGCTACAGTGGAAAGACGCCCCACTCTGCATGCCCGGACAGCAGCAAGACAGCACAACCTCGACAAGTCGCCAGTCTCCTCCAGCAAAACAACACGACACAGCAACAAACGGCCATTGTCGACTGCGAGAGACATCGCACGCATCCCTACTCGCATTCCGCTACACCCCACCCTCCTTTATCCCCCACCGGTCGGTCGTCAGCCCTGGGTTCATGATTGCATGCAGGCAGAATGACTTCGCGCAAGACGCAGCAAGAAATCGAAAAGACCTTCAAAAAGGTCGCCGAAGGCATTGCGACCTTTGAAGGCATCTACGAGAAGATCAAGACTACGACGAATACGCCCCAGCGCGACAAGCTCGAGGAAAACCTGAAGCGGGAGATCAAAAAGCTGCAGCGCTTTCGCGATCAGATCAAATCATGGGCTGCCGGCAATGAGGTCAAGGACAAAACGCCTTTGCTCGAGCAAAGAAAAGCCATTGAAACAGTGCGGCGCCCGTGGAATCCCCCCTGGTGAGACAATACAGGACGCTAACCGTTTAACCAAAACACAATAGTGCATGGAACAGTTCAAAGCAGTGGAAAAGGAGATGAAAACAAAGGCTTACTCGAAGGAGGGCCTCTCGAATGCACGATTAGACCCCAAGGATAAGGAAAAAGTTGACGCTTGCGACTTTCTCTCGAGTATGGTGGACGAGCTCCAACAAAAGATCGAGGCGATGGAAGCCGAGGAGGAGACGATTTCGGCATCGGTGAAGAAGGGCAAGAAGGATCAGATCAAAGCAAACCGACTAGCCGACATCTCGCACATTTCAGAGCGACATAAGTGGCACGTCAACAAGCTGGAGATGCTGCTTCGGTCGCTGCAAAATGGCATGGTGGAAGTGTCCCAGGTGAGTGACTTGAAGGACAGCATCAAATACTACGTGGAAGATGGGCACAACATCGACTATTCGGGAGAGGACGAGACGCTCTACGATGATCTGGTCTTTGGGGACGAGGAAGGCCAGTTTGGTGCAGACAACGACCGAGGGTCGTCGCAGGACGCACAGTCGGTACAAGACGATGAACCCGAACCACGACCAAAATCTAAAGTCGATCTCACTACAACACGACGACCGTCGACGCAAAAATCGCCTCTGCCGGTTCTTGCAGCGTTGCACCCGACCTCGACGACATCGGGCACTTCGAATTCCATGAAGCCTGCTCCACCACCGGCACGCGCACCGGGCGAGACACTGAAATATGCATCGGCAGCGGCAGCAGCAGCAGCAAGCGATCGAGGAGTCGGGATAGCGCCTTTACCTCCTCCACCGGGCGCTAGTCCAGCTTCGACAGCGGCACTCCCAGTGTCAAAGGCCGGTTCAACGGCGTCTCCCAGCGTGACCTCTGCCCAGCTCGCATCGCGGATAATATCAACCCCAGAACCGACGGACAAACCACTACGTATGGGGTCGCCGGCGCTCTCGCTTGCTGCCAGCAAAGCGGCATCATCATCAACGCCAGCTCCGTCAACACCGGCTGTAGAGAAGACGGCGGAAGTAGGTGTTTCGAAGGCAGCACAGCCAGCAAACGGGTCTGCGGGTGCCAATAAAGAAGAAGATGATACATCAGAAGAGTCGATCTACCACCTTCCACCGGGGCTGCAAGACTTAATCCAGTCGTTCGAGGTAACCAAGAGTCGAGGGGAAGCTGGGGTTTCGTCGGCGTCGGTCCAAAGACTGCTGGCAGCGTCTCTCAACTCGTGTCCAGAGCCCGGGGATGCTGAAAAGCCGCGACATTACAAACCGCAGACGCCGTACAACACGCCGCTGTACTACCCGCAAGAACCACTCCCGATCTTTGATGATCCGCGATTGTTCGACACGGGGCGCATCGACACAGACACGCTCTTCTACATCTTCTACTATCAACAAGGGACGTATCGACAGTACCTGGCGGCCAAGTCACTGAAGAACCAGAGCTGGCGATTCCACAAGCAGTTCCAAACGTGGTTCCAGCGACACGAAGAGCCCAAGACGATCACAGAAGAGTATGAGCAAGGGACGTATCGGTTTTTTGACTACGAAAGCACATGGTGAGTTGCATTATTTACAAGAACGAAAAACAAATCTGACTATTTTGGCAGGATGAACCGTCGAAAAGCGGACTTTAAGTTTATCTACAAGTACCTAGAAGACGATCTTTGAACTACGTTGCATTGGGCATGCGAGAGTATGTCGGTATGATATTGGATTGACGTGTGCTATTAGTTTTATTTTTTTTTTTTGTGATCCGTCTTGCTCATTTCTTCTGGACATTCGGGACGAGATGGCTGGCCATGGCACGATGGTCATTATTTTCAGAGGCTGGTTAGCAGCATGTCCGCGTCAGCATTATTGAATGGAGAGACGAGAGATTGGCCTCACGTGCTGTGTATGCTGTAGACTCTATACATGACGTCATCGTAGATAGGCTTCCCGTTCCGGGCAGATTGTCTTGGCAGTCACGGGAGCATCCGGAACGTAAACACTTTGTTATGTAGTACTATCGACTAAGTAGTATACTCCTACTTGTCCTAAATACCATCAGCTGACCTCGCGACAATCTTCAGAAAGCGGCTAGAGTGCGGCATAAAATGTGTCGCGACTACTTGGCGTCGTCTTCAGCCAGGCACAACTTACAAGGCTGATTCGCCTCTTACCGCCCTCCAGCCAATGGCACTGCAGATGATGCGCGGTCGGCAGTGTCGTGCCGACCAGACAAGAAAAGCCCTCAGTCCGGCACTTTGTTGTTTCTTGTTGTTTCAGGGTTTTTCGGATGGCGGTGCCCGCCTCACTTTCAAATGTTGCCGGTGATTATCAGTAGTAGAAGTAGCCCTAGTAGGTAGTACGTAGTAGGTAGCAGACGTGGTGGTAGTAATAGTGGCAGAGACGGCACATAAAAAGCCTCATGTGCAGTTTCTGCGGGATTTTAATGCTTGTTCCCTTTCTTCCTCTTTTTCTTCTCTGCCACCATCTACAGAGCGCGTCACGTCTTACTACTACTAGTTACTAGCAGCAATAAGTCTGGTTTTGGCGCCGCGCCTCCTCTGATTGAGTGATTACGTATCTATCACGGAGTCAGCTGAGACTTCCAGAAGGCCGCGCTAGAACGGATTCAGGCACGGGAAGCACAATTTTCTTTAGAACAATTAATTTTTTTTAATAAAAATCTTACAGTGGCTGGCTTATTGTCTGCTTGTCCTTGGTAGTCTCGCAGGACCAGGGTTTCCCTCGTAGAGCAAGAAATGACAATGCCCATTCTTATGCACTATCTTTCCTTGTTGGCGACATGGGGCTCTTCAGTCTTGCTTCTTCGCAGTCGACGAACGATCCGCTTGCTCCACTTGGTGCCGTGCCAAGACCGAGAGTTCTCGAGTTTCTTGTTGAAGGTTGAAACGCTGCTGCGTCATGGTTCTTGAATAACCAAATAAGTTGTAATAACTAATCAACACTACCGGAACTATTTCGTACATGCTAAGCGAGCTGCGTAGTGGCTATTGGCTCTGTGGAGACTGGACAAGCCAGGCGACTAGAGCGCATCGGGACAAGATGAGGCTGCGTCGAAGCTCGGACTGCGTGATTTTTTGTCCGACGTGATTAAGCTGCGTCCGTGTGCATCGGCCATCAGGGACGGCTTTGCTTGCAAAACACGCAGAGAACTGGCTTGCAGACAGTTCATTGATTGTACAAATACAACAACCAATGCAGTCAATAAGGTGCAAAACTAAATAGTACAGTAGAATCCCGTCAACAAGGTCGGCGCCAGACTGGGGAAGCCGGGGGAGGCAGGTCGACCAATCACAGCAGACTCTCGCACCTGCCAACAGCCCGAACCGGCGGAGATTCGTCGATCTGGTGGGGCGTGGCTCCAATGTGCATCCCTGGTTGGTGCGCGGCTGGGGAAGTGGATCCGCCGGTGAGCTTCTCCTGCTCAATGCTCCGCCACCGGCCGCCAATCACCTGCCCTTGCGCCCTTCCCCACTACCTTCTAGCGCCCTTCGACGGCCCTTCTATCAGCACGCTGTCCCAGGTGTTGAGTGCTGCTGCTTTTATACCCTGCCCGCCTTCTCCTCCTCCTCCGGCTTCTCCTCTCTCAATCTTTTCTCCTCTTCTCCCTCTCTCAATCTCTTCTCCTCTCCTTCTCCCCAACTTGTTCAGTCTTCGCTATCCACTTACTGTTCATTATTTACTCTTTTACTATCTTTACTCGTCACTCTCAGTCGACCCTAGCTATTGCTGCCCACTCCGCTCACTTAGCAGAAACCACTATGGTAGCTCTCCCAGCCCCATTGAGGCCGCACTGCTCACCAGTTTTCTAGCAGGCTTACTTTACCGGCTACGATTTTGCCAGTGAGGTAGAGAAGCCCGACACCTACCGCAGTGAAATGTCCAGTTCATACCAATTCTTCGATTTTGCCGCCCAGCAACAGGCCGACTTTCACCTGCTCTCTGCTCCCTACAGCCCGAGCTCAAACTACACCTCAGTACCCATGACAGCGTACCCATCTCCCGCCTTGACAAACACCGTGCCCATCATCGCCCCCTACCAGATGGACCCGGAATGCGGAATGGGTGCTTCCTATGGACCGGGTGTAGCAAGAAGTGGCCAAGCATGGAATCCAACGGGCGTGCCTTTCAGTCCGCTCTCCCAACTTCTTCCTCTCGCGTCCCCGCCGCAGTTCGCCCACGGGCTGCCATCTCCGAGCTCATACCAGCCTCCTTACCAGATGCCGCCCAACGCCTCCGCAAAACCCAAATCCACAAAGTTTGTTTCCCCCCCTGGTCACTTCCGGTGTGCACGCTTGAGCTAACTCATTACTCTGCCAGGCGCCTTGGTCGCAGCTTTGCCTGCAGTGAATGCCAGAGCACTTTCACCAGGCTCGCTGACGTGAAGCGCCACATGTCTAGCGTGCATAACCCAGTGCACGTCGACTGTCCATATCCGGCATGCTTGCGCAAGGGCAGAATGGGTTTTCCTCGCCGCGACCACATGATCGAGCATCTACGCTCGTACCATCGGCATCCTGTTCCTAAGCGTGTCTTTAACACCGGCGCGACGCGAGCGATCAAGCGCCAGAAGTGATCCTCGGCGGCAATGCAATGTTACGATCTTGACGAATTTATTTAATCCAATCATCTCATGGGTGGCGTGTCTCTTGATATACCCTTATCTCGTCGTTATTTTCTTCTTCTTCTCTTGTCTTATTCTTGTCATTTCATTCTTCCTACTACATGTTTGATGGTACGACGGTAGAACAGAACACTCGCAGCGTCTATGTTTTTTTTTTTTTATTATTTTTTACTTCCTTTCCATTCTGGCCCTTTCTATTGGGTTTCTCTTCGGTTGGAGGGTCCATTTTGTTATGCAAATGTGCCCTGGATCATGAAGACTACAGATTTACGAGTGATATGCATCAATAATGAACATTTTTACCCATTTTCCAGTACCTCGCTTGTGGTTGCTGGTTTTTGTCTGCGGTGAGCTCGTTCAAAGTGAGGCTCTGGTCGGCAATGCACGACCGATCAAAGACCAACATGTGACACGTTTCTTGTCTGCTCACCGAGAGAAGCTTATTACTATATAGCTGCTGGTCTTATTATGCATGTTAAGGTTGCTGGTGAAACTCTCGGCAGCAGAGAGTTTGAGCCGGCCGGTCATCGGCGCGCTTGTTTTCAGCTCTGCCTCGTTATCTGTTGGATTTTTCTGATATGATATTAATTTGCAGATGTAATTAATTCCTGCAGCGCTAACTCTGTGCATCCGAAATGCGGGGAGGCTTATCTTATCGCGGCGGACTCCGCCTTTTCTTTCAGGTTGCTGTTCGACTGAGTAATTGTGTATCTTTAAAGTATGTTTTATTAATGCTATTGTTTCCAAGACTTTCTCCTTTTCGGTCATGGTCATGGGGCGCTGCTCCCCGGTTAGACACACGTATGTATAGTAGACACACGTATGTATAGCGATAGGCGATTTCCGACGCCAACCATGTATCTATTTTGGCGTTTCGAGTACATGTCATTTTATCACTAATCGGCTGCTCGCATATCACAGGTCAACTTCTGTTTTGGGCTTGTGCAGCCTACATGTGTACATGTGTAGTTGTTTACAGTGTAGATGGATGACATCATCCGGCCAGCTTTCCCGCCCGTGATTGGCCAATTTGGGCGCAATCACTTCCTTCTCTTATATTTTTTTCTCTTCTCACTCTCTCTTTCTCGTCTTTTCCATCTATCTCCAACATTTCCATTCTCAGAATCTCTTCATTTCCATCTCAAATTCCAAATTACAATTCTATCCACGCCATGGCGTCGACCGTGGTCGCTACACAACCACAACCGCCCATCAAAACACAAAAACAACACCAACATGAACATGAACAAGCAGACCTCCTCCTCCTCCTCCGCAAACCCCTCTCACGCATCGCCACACATCCCACCCTGACCCCCTTTCGCCGACGCGTCTACCGCACACTCCTCTCCGTCCCCCGCGGCCGCTGGACAACATACTCTGCGCTGGCTCGCCATCTCTCCTCGGGCCCACGCGCCATTGGCAACGCCATGAAAAACAACCCCTTCGCGCCCGCCGTGCCGTGCCACCGCGTGTTGGCCAACGACCGCTCGCTGGGCGGCTACAAGGGCGCTTGGAATAATGGCGGCGAGTACTCGGTCGAGAAGCGCAAGCTGCTGGACGAGGAGGGCGTCGTGTTTGATAAGAATGGGAGGGCTGGGGGGGTGTGTTTTGTGAATTTTATGGAGTTGAAATGATAGAAATCTTTGCGATTTTCCTCTGTGCGAGTACGTCACAAGCCAGTGCATTAATATGGACTTCATTACTCTCTGTTTACTACTCTCGAGTCTCCGCTAGTATTTACAACCTGTTTCCGGTCCGGGGTGCAAATCGCCGACGCGTGTCGATCCCTCCGCTTTCCCCTCCCACAACTGACTAGCACTGCTGGATCAATCGATAGCTTCACGACCAATTTGTGCTTCATAGCCTTCTCAATTCTTGCTAGCTCCTGGTCCTCATCCAATGGACGATCGAAACGCGGGGCAGCTCCAATGCTTCCTCTGGAATGTAACCTCGCAGTCGCCTGTATATAACCTGTGCTACACCGACATCAGTTGATCACGGCAGCACGCAACAGCTATCCACCGGCACCATGCGCTCCCTGATCCTCACCGCGCTGGGCAGTCTTGTCCCAGCAGCAGCAGCAGCAGCAGCAGCAGCAGTGGACTACTCGCAGTACGTGAATGCCTTCATCGGCTCCGAAGGCCCAACGCCCGGCCAGGGCTTTGGCGGAGGCGACATCTTCGTCGGCGGCGCGCGTCCGTTTGGCGTCGTCAAGTTTGGCCTCGACAGCACCGCTGCCAACTGGGATCTTGCAGTACTCAATGGCGGTTGGACGCCAGACGGCAATGTCACTGCCTTTTGTACGTTACTTCTGACTGAAGGTAGGAAATCAAATGCTAACAGCACAGCCATGATGCACGAGAGCGGCACAGGATTTCATTACTGGCCGGTCGACAGCGACAGTGTCACACTACGTACTTCCACATTGTCATGCATTCATCTTGTTATCGTCTAGTTATCTTCTATTTACCTGGAAGCATCAGTTGACTCAACAATCACTCAGATAGAGGCAAAACAGCGCTAGCTATAGGTAGGTTGTCATTCAGCGGTTGGAAGAATTATATCCAAGCGTCAAGGAAACAGTTGTAGTTTAAGCTCATCTTGGTTTGCTCATCAGACGAACCCAATGAACATTAACACCAGACACCGCGTGAAGGTGTAAGCACGTTCTTAAGGAACGTCGTCTGGCTTTAGCTGTATTTGCACAGCCTCCGATTCCTCCGATCGGGACACTACATTTGAGATACCGATATAAAGATACGGTATGAGTACGGCATCTCAAATTGACCTTCACTCATTAGTAGAACTGAGCTTACTTGCAATATTCAGCATTGTGTGATGAACTTTTGTATCATTTAGCTTGCTTGCGCTTGCGCTTGCTCCGTGATTTGTCGTAACACGGCCGACAAAGTGCCTTCTTTCGCTTCTTATTAAAAAAAATACGCCCGGGCGCCCCTGGTTTTGCTTTCGGGTCTCCTGGAGTTTTGCACTCCTCGCATTTCGAAAGGTCTTTTTTCGGAATGTCTTTGGCATTTTTTTCTCTTAAAATACGTTTCCGCGTCTTCTGCTTCTCCGTCTGAATTTTATTAGCGCATTTTTTGCAAACATAATTGTTCAGGCATTTTTTGAATGTTAGATGTTCTGGATCGGTCTCCTTGGAACCTGGAACCCCGACATTCGGACAAAGTGCACACTTCCGAGGTTGTGCTTTTTGTTCTCTCTTAGCTTCAGTAGCCGCCTTCGCACTACTGCTAGCATACCGGACCTTACAAAGGCAAGGACCGCAAAGTAACTTTCCCGAGCGTTTGTGAAACGCAACCCAGCCTTTTGTCCTTATTTTTGCACCTGCAACCGCGGCATTTCCACATTTTTCACACTTTCTGCCCTCCTTAGTTCTAAATCCAGCGGCAAGAGCTTTGCAGGTGGCTTCGTCAGGAAGCTCGTTGTTGTGTTTCAGTCGCCATCGATAACAGGACATACAAAGAAATCCTTGAGAAGGATCAGCTTTATTGAATACTGTGCGATATCTCTTTTTACTGAACTGACGTCTGATTGCTTTAGGCCAAGTCATGGCGATACAACCTGGATTCGCACATTGCGATGCTTCATCGTAGGCAGGATGTGGAAACCTTTTCCTCACCGGCCAGTCTATATTTGTAGCCCAGATACCGTCAGATTCAATCATCAATAATCGTTGTATATCTTCGATGAAAGCATACATCTCCTCGGGACGGCCCCAGTCGGCTCCGTCATAGTTTTGACGTCTAATTGTGCCGAAGAGAACCATAAAAATACCTTCAAGTAGTTCTAAGTAGCGTTTTGCAATAGGCTCTTCAAATACGGCTATAGGAGCAATGTTTGGTTCAACACCTTCACGACAAAGAAACCGATAGTGATTAGATGTTTTATCTTTTTTAGAAAGAGTTTCAGGTGTTTTTTTTGCAATATCTCGGTGTTCGAATACACGTTTATATAATTCCTGAGTTGAGCCAACGTAGCCCATGACTCTTTCTTTCTCGCGATACTTGCAAAGAAAGAAATTCGCATACACGCCCATTGGGCCACCTTTGCACGATGGTGGTTGGTAGCCTGAGACAATATCAATAAGGTCATCTTCTGACCAATGCTTACGCTCAAACAAGGACTTGACTTCATCCGTGATTGCTGGAAGATACAAGTCCATTAACTCATCTATAGTCGTATCGCGAAGGAGATCACAGTAGCCTGGGTGAATTGGGGCTGTCTTGAAGTCATCACGTGGAATTGGGTTTTCTTGGGCCCATGTAACTAGATACGTGAGAATCTCACGAAGCAATTCCGGAAATCGACGCAGCTTGTTTTGGCTCCAGATAGCTCTAGAACCTAGGGATAAGCCAGTCGGTTCATCCATTTCAGGATTGAGATCATCCTCATCACCAAGATCACAACCCTCATCTCCGGAGAAATCCTCTTCATCAGACCAGTCCTCATCAGCGAACAAGTCTTCGAAATCGGACAATTCCTCATCATTCAAATCATTTTCGTTGGAGCCATCAGATTGGTCTCCACCTTCGGAACAAGCCTCACCTGAGACATTGTTCAAATCCTCACAATTGGAGGCGTCCTCACACCTGGAGGGGTTCCTTAAATCCTCACATCCGGAGGTGTACATTTTGAAGCCATCATCGTGGTCTTCGACATTTTGCCCGTCATTTGACAAGGCTTTGCAATGAGAAGCGTCCATATGGTCAGAGGACTCATGAACGACTTCTTCTTCTTCTTCTTCTTCTTCTTCTTCTTCTTCTTCTTCTTCTTCTTCACTTCCCCGTTCGGCTTTGCTTCCGAAAAGTCGACCTGCAGTTACCGGGCTTACAGGCGTTTCGGGAATCTCACTTGGCAACTGTCGCTGCAATGGAGTGAGTGGAGTTTCGAATTCGTACTCCAGTCCGTATTCAAATCGGAGATCGAGCTCATTTTGAGAGCTAGGAATAACACTTGGCAATATCAGATGCCTTGAAGTTCGAGGTTCGGGTTCGGGTTCGGGTTCTGTATCGAGCTCGAATTCGGGCCCGTCTTGAGATTCTGGAATCTCTGGTGATGTGTCATGATGGGAGGAAATTAGGGCTTCGGACTTGAGCTCGGGCTCAAGCTCCTCAGCGCCTTCAAAATAGGAAGTCTCATTTCTTGAGACTCGAGGCTTGGCAACAACAGGACTTGTGTGCTCTTGATCGACATTGTCGAACTGAGTATAGCTCTCATTGTAATTGACTCGAGCTTGGATACGTAGAGTACGGCGACGAGGAGCCGATCGCTCCTCAGCAGAAGGATGAGCCTCGTTTTGGAGGCGCTTAGACGAATTGACAGAATGCATTTTCACTGTAAGAGAATCGTAAGCAAAGGTCTTGGTTATGTAGCAGAGTTACCTGGAAGCGATGGTAGTCAATTGAATGTTTCTAGCAGACAGATAGACGCGACAATTGTAACTGAAGCAGGAAACGGGACGCATTCGCGTGAGCCATCCATATATGCTGGTCACACGTGCCGCTGAGGACGCGCCTTCCGTACAAGGAAGGCGCGCCTCAATGTCCCGGCACGCAGCGCTGCATGCGTTTACATAAAACAGCTCAATTCATTACGTGATAGCTCATTCTATCATGAATTCTTTTCCTCAATTGGTACCTAATGGGGGGTTTTAAGTGTTTTTATGCCACGATTGGTTTCTTACTTGATTTTACAACATTATAGACAGAGGGACATGTATGGTTACAACATGAAGATGAAGCTTTATAGTAGATACTACAATTTTGGGTTCCTTCAAGTAAATTTAGTGGTGTATGACTAGATATCTGATAGCAACTGCTTACATAGTCACTCTCCATCTAAGTATGGCCCTAGCTATCATGGTGTAAGGTAGGTATTATTTATCCTATACATGATAATACTGTTGCGATGGAGACATGGGCGTTGCCAAAGCAGAGCGGTGCCATTTTGGGTAAGATCAATTTTGAAGAATCCCACAATATTAGGTCAATATTTTGGCCTCCTCCTCCTCCTTTTCTCTTTCTCTTTCTTCTCTGGCGCACATCTCACAATCCTCTGGTAAGTCATCCCCCTTTCAAGCTGCACCATCTCAAACCATTTACAAGTTGTCTTATTCCTCTGTCTCTATTACATTGTCATCATTATATTGTCTTCACTGTTGCATGTCGAGTCTTGGATGTCGAGTCTTGGATGTCGAGTCTTGGATGTCGAGTCTTGGATGTCGCCTCCTGGGTGTTGAGTCTTATATGCTTTCTATCTATAGCATTATGATTCAGCTTACAACCTTGATGCTTTGATTTATACCAGTGATCTCGAAATGAATACTAACATTTTAAATAGAAAACACAAAATTTTTACTTTCGCTTTCCTGCCCTGCCCTGCCCTGCCAAGCACCATGTCTGCCGGTAAGTAACAACACTCCATGTCGTTGAGAACTTGTGTCTCCAATGTCACTATGGGTACTTTGATGGATATTTTGATGGATGTCTTGATGGAATTCTTGATGGATATTTTGATGGATATCTTGATGGAATTCTTGATGGAATTCTTGATGGATGTCTTGATGGATGTCTTGATGGATGTTTGATTTTACATTTTGCTGATGAACTAATATGAGCTCGAATGCTAACATGAGATATAGACAACGACCATGTGATGACTGGCCTGAATGCCTCCAAGCACCGGCCTCCCTCCCCCCCCCCCACCACTGTAAGTCATGATACAAGTATAGATTGGATGATTAACTAACAATAAATAGACTGACGCCAGCCACGAGAAGCCGGCCGTGGAGGGGGAGGTTGCGCCGGTGGCCATGACCCCGGAGGAGGAAATCGCGGCCCTCAAAAGAGTATGATCTTTATATCATCAATAAATATGAACCAATTCACTAATAATTAATATAGAAAATTGCGGAGATGGAGGAAGGAAAACCTCCTAAAAAAACCAAATATGATGATACTCACTTGAGCGAGGGCCAAAGGGCTCTCATAGCTCAAGCTAAAACCGATTTCGATTCAAAGTTGGCCACCAAAAAAAATCATCAAGCGGAAATCAGGAAGATTTTTGCTCAGGCGGAAAGAGACGCAAAGCCTCATCGAGAGGCTATGGCAGATCTTGAGCGGGAGCTCACTGCCCTTCAAGCAACTATGAATTCAATACGGCGCGTGAAGCGCCAGTAGATTATGTTTTTCCTGGAGTTTGTTCTGGCTGTGTCTGGTTGTGTTTCCCCCTGGGGAGGGGGGGGTTTATAAGTAGGTAAAAAATGGAAATTCGATGTCTCTCATGTATGAGATGCCTGCAATTAACATTCATGAACATCTAGGCTAACTCCAGAAGTACCTCCCCGGCTCGCCAGGCGACCCCAGCTCGCAGTTCTACGTCGGCGGCGAGATCGAGATCAACGACGATGGCAAATCGTACCAGGGCTATGGCACCTACATTGGCGGCTTCAACAATGGTCAGTCTGGGCGATACAAGCTGCTAGCTATACCCCGTTTTTGTCAATTGCATACTAACTAAAAACAGGTGCTCCGTTTACAATTTACTTTTACGGGGAGTTCTCCACAGACACAAAATCTGCCAAGGTCTTCTCTGGTGCAAACACAGACCCAATTCCACGGTACCATGTCCTGGCCAACGGCGACATCCCCCAGCCGGTCTATGGCAATCAGACAACCAAGGCCTCGTCCGGCCCTATGAACGACCGTGTTGGTGCCCTTTTCAGCTGGGACAGTGATTCGTCGGCGCAAATTTCGTCTCGCATCGGAATTTCGTTCATCTCAACCGCCAAGGCAAAGGCATATATTGCCTCAGAAATTCCCTCATGGAATATCAACGACACAGTCTCTGACGCAGTTGCTGAATGGAACAAGGACGTCTTCAGCAAAATTCAAGTGCCCGTCGACGGCTCGGCCAACATGACCCACGTGCGACTCTTGTACAGTTCGCTATACTTTACGCATCTCATGCCGTCGGACAGAACGGGCGAGAACCCGCTATGGGAATCGTCCGTGCCGTCGTGGGACGACTTTTACACTTTGTGTAAGTTATACCAGCTGAAGCCGTGTGTATCCATCTCACTTTGACTTTAGGGGATATTTTCCGCTGCACTGTCAGCTTGTACCACATCATTCAGCCGACATACTACGAGTCGATGATCCGCGGCATCGTCGATATCTACACGTGAGATCCATCATTACTTTTTACTTTCCTCTTGCTAATTCATTTTCAGACACGAAGGCTTCATGCCCGATGGACGGTCAGGCAACTGGAACGGACTGACGCAGGGAGGCTCTGACGCTGACAACGTGCTGGCCGACGCCTACGTCAAGGGCCTGCGCGGCGCCATCAACTGGACAGAGGCATACGCTGCCATGGTCAAGGACGCCGAAGTTATCCCATACAACACCTTTGACCCTACTGACCTGACAGGCAGCACCAAGGAGGGCCGTGGTGCTCTCGGCGACTGGCTCGAACTTGGCTATATCTCAGTGGACCGCAACACACGTTCCCTCTCGCGCACGGTCGAGTACAGTCTCAACGATTTCGCACTGAGTCAGGTCGCTGCCGGCGTCAAGCCGGAGGATCAGCAAAAGTATCTGAAGAGATCGGCTGGCTGGCAGCATATTTGGGATCACGACGTCAGCAGTTTGAACTTCACGGGGTTCCTGGCGCCAAAGACTTCGAATGGCACCTTCAACGACACTGCTTATGACCCGTTGTACTGTGGTAACTGCGAATGGAGTGCTATTACGTATGAAGGAATTCCATGGGGTGGGTGTTTCCTTTTGTCTACATTTTCACTATTAACAATTATTATATTGCAGAGTATTCCTTTGTCATACCTCATGACATGCAAACGTTGGTCGAGTTTATGGGTGGAAACTCGACTTTTGAGTCTAGACTGGACACTATGGTAATTTTCCGCCTCTCTTTCTAGACCTGACTAACTGTTCAGTTTGTGCCCGGCCTTGCAAAGCAGAACCTCGGAGCCAACGGCGCCGGCATAACGACACTGATGAACATTGGGTACGTCCTGCGTGCTCTTAAGCAAATGGCGGCTAGCTAATTGCGAATAGAAATGAGCCTGATTTCATGACCCCCTACTTGTACCATTACATCAACAAGCAGGCCAAATCGGTGCAGCAGACACGCAATCTCAGCACTACATAGTAAGCACGGTATTCATCCTGAACATCTATATTCTGACAGCCTCCCCAGCTTCAAAGACGCTGCATACGGCGTCCCCGGCAACAGCGACGCCGGAGCCATGAACTCCTGGCTGCTCTGGCAGCTTCTAGGCCTGTACCCCGTCGTCACGCAACCAGTCTACCTCATCGGCTCACCCTGGTTCGACGAAATTAACATGACAGTGAATGGCAACAAAACTTTACACATCACCGCCTCCGGGCTCGACCAGGGTTTCTACGTGCAGAGTCTCAAGGTGAATGGCAAGAAGTGGACCAAGAACTGGCTGGAGCATGACGACGTGTTTGTCAACGGCGGTAGCATCGAGTTTGAGCTGGGTAAAGATATGAAGAACTGGGAATCCGGCGCTGTGCCGCCTTCGCCGGGCCATTATACTGTGTAGACGAAACAATACCGGTTTTTGCAGAAACGTGGATGCATGTACCGCTGTGCTTGCACGGCTCCGAAATATTTGAAGGGACCGGTCATACAATCTATTTAGAGAACTAATGAAAATCGATTACTTCATTTGATGGACCTCTCAAATACAAATCAATTGATGCGTCGACGCCAGCTGCATGTGCCATTCGAAACGTTCTCCCTTCCAGAGTCTCATATACCGTTGACATATATCAATACCGCCTTGTATCAATGGATGTGTATGTAAGTACATATGTGCCTGTGCAGTTGACATGTGCACGCTTGCCACTCCCCCATCAACATTTGAAGGCCTTGCTGACCAGCTTTTAGGTTTCTCAATTGGGTCAATAGAGATCTATAGGCCTCGCTAGCTTCCTAAGTACGTTAAATCCACCTTGTGAAGTCTCACTAACCAGCTTCAAATGTTACAGACTTTCCAATATATCATGATATGAAGATGTGTTAATAAAATAAACATATCAAATTCTGCAACATTGAACTTACATGTAGTTTGTAACTTTTGTAACGTCGTCAACTGGTAGTCAATTGGTATTACTAATACATTGAAAAAGTCACTACGCTAATAAGTTATATACATTGAGACCTTTGTAACAGTTATAGATATATAGATTTTTTTGTATCATTGTAAATCCGCATAACGTTGCTGCAACGTTGCTGAACGGTATCCAGGTTCCTGCAAAAACCGGTATTGAAGTTAGGCAGAGTAATTGTCGCGCATTCGTTTATCATATCGTTATCGTCTAGTTATCATCTAGTCATCGTCTAGTAGAGTAGTCTATTATGAAGCAGGCATCGCCCGCGCCATCTTCTTTGCATGCTGGTCGCGCCGGCGGTGATTCGCGCCTCGGCCGCGGCCTCCTCGTCCTCGTCCTCCACGATTCGGACCACCACCTCCTCTTCCTCTCCCTCTACCTCGCGCACTTCCAGCAGACCGGTCGCCATCACCATCCTCATCCTCATCATCACTGCCCAGATCCGCTTTCGGCTTTCGATACGCCGTCGAAGCAAGGTCTGGCTGGACAGCTCCTCCTCCTCCTGCCACGCCCGCTCCAAGCGCAATCTTCGACTCCAAACGAGCCTCCCTCCTCGGATCCCGCTGCAGCATCACAGCCCAACCCTCAATCGCCTCGTCCGTCATGCCCATCTCGCGCTTCAGTGCCGCGCGCGGCGCCGACCGGCGCGTGTTCGAGTCACGCGCAAACAGCGCGGGCGTGGCCTTCCAGGCTCGATACAGCGCAAGGTCGGTTTCCTCGGCGGAGCGGCCACTGCGCTTTTCTTCGGTGTCGGGCGCGTCCACCGTGCCGCCCACGTCGGCCACGTCGTAGGTGTCGTCGCGCTCGTCGTCGTCAGAGTCAAACGTAGCGAGAGCAGACAAAATGGCGGCCTTGTTGGTAGCGTGCTGGCTGCGGTCGGCGAGGAGCGCGTCCGCGGTGGTGTCGCTGGCACCGCGACCAAAATGAAGCTTCGCCTTTTGACCAGAGTCGGAAGAGAGAGCGGCTTGCATGAGCGGGTCCTGTTTCATGTCGATGTTGCGTGTGAATACTGGTTTTTCGGGTAAGTCTGGAGTGTGATGATGAGGTTCTAGCACGTCGTGCGCGAGGCCTGTTTCTGGCAGAGGTTCGGAAAAGTCCAAAGATTTGAGGTCTGTAGACAAAGTGTCTTCTAGCAAGTGCGCCATTATCGTCTCGACGCTGTCGTTGTAAAAGTCCAGGAGTCGGAGGACATATCCAGCGCCGAGTTGCGGGAAAAGGTCTTGAATCTGAGTAATTAGAGAGAGTTTGTGTGCATGCACATCTACAGGGGCCTTTCCCTTGTCTGCTCTCTTCTTGTGCCGTTGATGCCGATGGTGGAACTGTTTCATCTCTTGCTGATACGCTCGCAAAGAGCTGACCAGGTCCTGGCCGCGTTTCTGCGGCGCAGAGACGAGATAGCGCTCAATGCGGACCAGCATATCGGTACTGCACACCAGGTCCGAAAGAAGTCCGGGTTTTTTGCTGTCCTTTGAAGCACTGCCTACCCCCGCGGCAACCTTGAGGGTAAACAGATGGTCGAGTAAAAGCGACAGGTTCGGTTTGGCTGCTTTGAGCAGTGATGTCAGCCCTACATAGGCATTGGCAGCCAGAGCACTTTGCAAGCTGCTGTTGCTATTGCCGCCTGACTTGTAAGCGTCATAAAGTGAGTCCAGATAGTCAGACCCGGTCATCAGCACATGGCCGACCTGGGGAAGCGTCGTGGCGAGGATGGTGAGTCTCCGGAGGTCAGTTAGAATAACCTGCTGCTGCTCAAATGTCGGATTCTGCTTCTGCAGCTGCTTCATAATCTCGTTTCGGCCCTTTTCCACACTGGCCGTGATCTGCGCGCTATACCTATTCCACACTTCCGACAACAGCTCTCTCAGCGCCGCCGGATGCGAGTGGTAGCACTGGCTAAAGTCTCCCAGCAGCCTCCAGTCCAGCAGTCCGCCATCTCCCGGGCTGCTCGTGTCGAGATAGTACCGCCTCGCCAGAGAAAACACCGACTTGCGCAACCGCCTCGTCTTCCGACTGTCGTGCGCGCCGCCATGCACCCTCGCATCGCCCTGTGCCGCAAAGTACGAGGCCAGAAACGGCAGGCTGAAGCTGTGTGCACTTGCACATCTCCCAAACTCCCCATCGCCGTGGCCGGGGGTGTGCACACGCAGCTCCGTGAGCAAGATCCACGCATCGAGTATAGCTCCCCATGCTTCGTTGGGGATGGCTGCCCGCACTGGTGGCGGCGGGACGGGGACTAGGAGGGGCAGGTCCATGGCGCGGAGGGTTTGTGAGTTATTGCAGAAAGACCAAGGACAGCGAAGCGTGATATATAGCTGTGCAAATGCATGGTCGTGGACGAAGACGACAAATGAGTAATTCTTAGTCGTGGTTGATGATGTTCATTTCTGCTGCATTTCCCAATTTGTCCAGCATGCAGCTGAGTCATCGCCCAACTAGGTCTAGCGCGGGCCTAACCGAGGCGCCAAGACTTGCGCGAAAAGACACAAAAAACCACCAAATTCTCGCCGACTTTTGGACTTGAAGATTCAAGAGCATCCACGTCAAAAATGTCTTTCCAGAAGCCCGAGAAGGATTTCGGCGAGGGCCCGGTGCGTCTACACTTCTACCACCGCCAATGTCACTTCCAGCGTCTTGTACTGATTGCCTAAAATTCCGGCAGAAAGTCCATAAGATCCGTATCACTCTCACTTCGCGCAAAGTCGCCTCGCTCGAGAAGGTCTGCCAGGAGCTCATTGAGCGCGCAAAGACCAAGTCGCTCACCGTGAAGGGACCTGGTTAGTAGTCCACAGCCTTGATTTTTTGTCCTGCGAACGACAAACTAATAAAAAACTGCTCAATAGTCCGTCTCCCGACTAAGACCCTGAACATCTCCACCCGCAAGACCCCCAACGGTGAGGGTTCCAAGACCTGGGACAAGTACGAGATGCGCATCCACAAGCGTCTCATCGAGTGAGCTTCCTTCGTTTGTCTCTCGTAAAACCAGTGCTAATAGAGGGAAAACAGCCTTCACGCCCCAACCGAGACCGTCAAGCAGATCATTATCAACATCGAGGCTGGTGTCGAGGTTGAGGTTACCATTGCTGCTTAAATGTTAATGGGCTGCATTGTTTTGACGGTTGTTGAATATGACTACGACCAGTACGAGCACGTTTATGAACATATCCAAGATGGGTTACGATAAAAGTTCGGTAGAGGTTCAGCGATAATAGTCAAAATGAATAAAAATGGGAAAGACCAGATGTGTTCACTTTACCTATGGTTGATGCTTGATTAGCCCTAACTCCCTCTCCCCGCGCATGACTCGCAGCGACGAGCCTGGAATTGCAAACCAAATCCCCAACCACCTGCGTACTACGTAGTCCTGCTTGATCCAACGTCGCTCAGCTCGGGCTCAGGGCCGAAAAGCCACGCGGGCAAACATGGCCCGTCCGGCAGTTTTCCGATGGTCGAGAGTCGTAAAAATTGAAAACACCCCAAACCGGTTATGATTGATTACGATTGGTTATTATTGATTATCATTCACATTAACGCTAACAAGGAGTCTTTCTGGAGATTTGTATTTGTGTTGGCTGCCCGAACCGTAATTCTACCCCATGAATAATTGCTCGTCCGAGTCCAGCTATCCCTCGACATCCTCGACATGAGTCGCAGAGATCTTGTTCGCATCAATCTGCTTCCCACTCGCAGCAACCCGGCGAGCCTCGGCCTCGATAGCCTCTAATGGTCGCGCAGTCCCCTTGGCAATCTTGTCGCCAATCGGAATGATGGTCTTGTGTCCAGAGTCGCGGTCGAAGTAGGCGTCCAAGTCCTCGAGCGTTCGATTGGCTGTCTCGGGGTAGAGGAAGTAGACCACGGCGATGAATACAAGATTGAAGCAAGCGAAAACTGAGTATAGCATTAGCAGTCGACTTTGTAGAGTTGATATCTCAACATACTGATGTAGAACCGGTAGCCGATGTTTTCGATCCCAGTTGGCGTGAACTGGGTGCAAACGAAACCAAATAGCTGAAAAGATGTACATATCAGTATCGCTGTTGGCCTTCCGAGTACCAACTCAAACCACGTACCCAATTTGTGGCCGTCGCTGCTGCTGCTCCTTGCGTACGCATCGCCAGCGAGTTGATTTCAGCTTGATAGATCCAGGGAACCATACCCCACGAGCAGCCAAACACAGCGTAGTAGAAGAAGAGGAAAGTGATTGCGACTGCGCCCCACTATTTGCAAGTTAGAGTCGATGTGTTGCACAGGTGTCTGTGGATGTGTACCTGTAGAGGCGCATGCGGAAGCAAGGCCACCGATATTGCCACCATCAAGTATGCAAAGCACTGCAGGGTTAGACCACTGAGCATCAAGGAGCGTCGACCAAAGCGTTCAATCATCCAAAAACACATGCCCGACGAGATCATGTAAGAAGTTGCATTGCACCCTGTCAAAACACGAGCGATGAGCTCCGTTTGTTTGATATTTTGAGTCAGGATTTTAGGGAAGTAATAGTTGAGTGCATTGATTCCGCCAAATTGCTAATCACTGTCAGAATAATTTGTATCTCGGATGTGCTTCAACTCACCTGCATGAATTGCCCTCCGCATCCCAGCAGCAGTCGTTTCAAATGGCCGGAACGGTCGTTGTTGGTAATAACCTCTCGGAAAGAGATTCGAGACTCTCGTTCAGTTCGGATCGCGCCGAGAATGGAAGCAAGTTCCTTCTGAACAGTGGGATCGTTTAGAGATAGCCCTTTTCCAAGGTATCGTCGCAGCGAGTCGGCGCCTTCTTCCAATTTGTCGTGCATGAGAAGCCACCGCGGACTCTCGGGGATAAAGGGCAAAATGGAGACCATCACCAAGCAAGGCACAATCTATCACTTGTTAGCCTTGTTTTTGTTTTTCAGTTAGATATCAAAATGTACCTGCAGAGATAGCGGAAGCCTCCACTGCCAACCTCCACTTGCAAAAGAGCACGCAAGAGTGAGCCAGGTTGCGGCACAGTAAAAAACCACGTTATGTAGGACCACAATAACAGACAGCTTTCCTCGTCGTTGTCCACGGCACGACTCGGCTTGATAGATTCCGCAGGTCGAACTGGTCATTCCTAGACATATTACGTCAGAGTCCATGGCATCAGTCACAGGCATATATTCCAGAGACTCACCATTCCCAATGCCATTGATAACACGACCAATAATCAGTTGAGGAAAGGCAGTTGCTGAGAACTGCAGGATGGCTCCAATGCAACTTATCACAGCACCGACCCTCAGAGTGTTCTTCCGGCCAAGTTTGTCGCCCCAAGTGGCTGCTACTAGACAGCCTGCCAAGTTTCCCAGCTAGGAACACCCAGTCAGCAAAGCTTTCTACAACACAAAAGGTCAAGGCGGTCAACTCACAGAGAAGCAACTGGCAGTTATACCCTGTATATTTGAGTTTTTTGTCTGAGGAAACGTGTCGATGAAATCCGAGCTGATCAAGACTCCGCTGACAACACCCTACAACATACTGAGCTGCGTCCAGATATCCAATACCATAAGAAGGCCACGTACCTGATCATAGCCATACCATGCCTGCGCTGCCGAGTTGGCAGCGGTCAAGGCGATCTCCAAAGCATAGCCTTCCAACATGGCGTCCGTCAAACAAGAAATGATACGTTGCTCACAGTCAGTGGAATAAGACCATGCGAGTATGTATGTCCAGAAAACTGGATCACCAGCGCCTATTTATTCGCATGGCATCACACAGTACTCGATCTTTCTCCCCGGCACATAATAGTGGAGTGGAGGCCCCCCGCAAAAACTATCCCCAAAGCCCCCAAGAATATTGCCTTTAATCCCCACGGGGATGGCAAGGAGCTGGTCGCGTCGCCTCGGCCATATCTCCGATGAACGACCAAACAAGCCAACGGGCCATGTTCCGCCCGAATCGCTAGCCAATGCCTGCGCTAAATGTCTCCCAACACTCTCGACCGAGAAATTGTGAGCTTTGTCTCCAAGGGGCGCTTGGTATATGGCCCGCGATGTGTGACGTAGGTCTCTATTCGCAACGTGGTGCAAGCTAGAGGGCCCTTGCTCGCGTAAAATGCCTCAAGCAAGGTTGTTGCCGAGGCTGGGAGATTACAAACGATTCTTGTCGAAGATTCTAAAAGTTCACTGCTGAGCTCAAGCCGAGTCTTGAGACCTGGATTGAGGTCCAACGACCCCTGGACTTTGCCGCGAACATGGATAAACAATGTTTGAATGTATGAATAATAATATTTAGAACAAAAGTAACATCTATTGCACCAAATAACCAGACCCTATAACTCCAGCCACGTTCAACAGGCCCGCCCGAAATTGAAAACCGACGCAGTCCGTCGTAATAAACCACCCTGTGGTTAATTTACACAGGATCATAGACTCCATACAATGATACAAGCTTACTGGCATTGCTTCGCTCAGCCGTACATGTATGCTTGAAGGTGAGGTGGCACGGCAGCGGAAGAAAGTTACTCCGAGCGGGTGCTTAGTCAGAACTGCGACACAACCTCCAAGTCGTATCGTAGATATATACAAGGGTTGAAAAAAAGCTTCGTTTCATCATGACTGCGTCGCAGGCGCTGCCACTGTCGCTGTCGACTGCCCGGTGATGAAGTTAATATTTTCCACCGCTATACTCTTGCTCATGTGGTTAACCTTGTAAACTCCAACAAGGCGAGAAGCAAGTTCAAACTGTCACAAGCGTTAGATAAAGACTGTATAAACCCGAAGAACAAAACTTACCATGTTGTTGCGGAGAGAAATGACAATAAACTGGGCATTCTTGGTTCTCTCCTTAATGTACGCCGCAACGATAGAGACCTGTTTTCTAATTAGAATGAATTCTTCCAAGCAGAGTGTAAAGTAGAATCCTTGAGCTTACATTTCGGAAATCAAGAGCAGCATCGATTTCGTCCATCACATAAAGAGGCGTCGGCTTGTAATGGTGGAGGGCAAACACCAGAGCCAGACTGGACAGTGTTTTCTCACCACCAGATAAATTGCTAATGTTCTTCCAGCTCTTCTTCGGAGGCATAACAGAGAACAGAATGCCTTCCGAGAAGGGATCGAGAGAGTCGACAAGTTCCAATTCGGCGTTTCCACCCATGGTGATCATCTGGTACATCTCCTTCAGGCGGAGGGAAATAGTACTGAAGCCTTCCATGAAGCCCGTCAGACGAGCCGATCGAAGACCATCCAGACGTTCCTTGGCAGTATCGCGGCTAGCAAGTGCCTCGTTTAGGTCTGCTGATCGAGACTCGTACTCGGCCACCCGGCGACGATACTCTTCAACCACCGAGAGATCGACCGACGCATTCTGCGTCTTCTCCTCGAGCGCTGCAATGACTGCTTTGAGGGATTCCTTATTCATGTCCTCGAGTTCGTCGGCAGTGTATGTTTGTAACTCGGGAACTTCCTGGTCGTCTCCTAGGTCACTAACGTTCTGTAGCGTCAGTTTACCCAGCTTCTCTTCCCAATACCGACTGCGTTTCTCGTTCTCAGCCAAGATCTTTTGATTCTCGTCCAGTTTGTTGCGCATCTCAATTTCCTGGGCCCGAGTCTCGTTTAATTCAGCAGTCTTGTCATCAAGCTCCTGCTTTAGAGCTTTCAGCTCGCCACGTTTTGTCTCAAGTGCCTAAATACTGTAAGTGGTTGTCTTATTAGTAGTTAGCAGGTACTGACCTCTTGAGCCTCATCTGCTTTCTGTCTGGAGCCCGACGCGTCATCTGCTTGCCTCCTGACGTCTTCCTCAAGTTTCTCCAATTCCGTATCCAAATTTTTGCTTTCCTTTTCTGCCTCCAGCCGCGCCTTTTCGTGTTTCTTAATCAGCTTCTCGTTCTTCGACTTTGCGATCTCTGCATTAGAGATTTCCTCTGAAAGGAGATTGATCTGCTCCTTCAGCCCGTCGACCTTGGCTTTCTGGCTCCTCAAGCGTACACCGCCTACTTCCATAATCTTGGCTTGGAGCTCTTGGATCTCTTCCTCAATACCAGCCATATCGCTGCGGAGATCGTCAACTTCGCCTTGCAAAGCGGCCTTCTGCTGCTCAAGGGCTTGTACACGACTCTCATCCGTCTTGGATGGCTTATGCTCAACGCTCAATTCTTTCACACGGCGCTGGGCATCCGCAAGACTGCGCTTGCCACTTTCGATCTCAATCCCAATCTTCTGAATCTGAGTTTCAAGCCTAGGAATTTCCTCGGACTTTTGCCGGATAGAGGCCTCTAGTTGACGTTGCTTCTCCTGGAACGCTTTAAGCTTCCTCTCCATATCGTCGCGGTCATGCTCAAGTTTTTCCACTTGCTCTTTGGATGTCTCGGCCACTTGCTTAGAAGACATGCCGCCCTTTGCAACGCGGGTACCTCCACCACTCATGGTGCCAGACATATCAATGAGTTGTCCATCAAGTGTCACGACTCTCCACCGTCGGGCGCCATATGCAATTCTGTTGGCTTGTTGCAGATCCTTGGCAACCAACGTGTTTTGCAACACGCTGTAGAAAGCTGCAGCGAATTGGGGGTCTTTTGGCTTGATCAAGTCAAAGAGTCGCGGGACACTTTCGGGAGTATAAATAGAAGACATGTCTCGCTTCGGTAGACGGTCGAGAAGAATAAAGTTTGATCGACCAAGATTGTTCTTTCGCAAATAATCAATACACTGTTGACCAACTTCTACTGTGTCAACCACCATGTTGTCAAGAGCAGGACAGGCAGTGGATATAGCGACATCATATTTCTCATCAATCGTTCCAAGGTTGCCCAGTCTCCCGTGGAACCCATCAATACGACCTGATTCCTTGAGTCGCATCAGACCGGTAAGTACACTGCCGCGGTTCTGTGTGCTGGCAAGGCTAGCGCGAGCCTCTTCTGCTTTTTGTCGTGCACTCGAAACGTGCGAGCGAAACTCGGGCTCTTTTTGCGACAGTTTCTTGAAATCCTCTTTAAGGGATTCCACTTCGGCTTCAAGTTCAGTCTTGTCGTGGTGTTTTTCCTCGAGGTCTGCTTCCTTGTTGGCGAGGCTCTCTTCGATTGAAGCGATCCTGGCTTGGGCCTCCTCGAGGGCCTTGGCTCCAGCATTGCTTTTCTCCTTGAGGATGTCGAGTTCACTCTGTGCCACCGCAATACCTGAAAGCTTGTCGTTGATTTTGGCGTTCCACGGTTCGAGAGACTTTTGTTTCGCTGCGATCTGATCCGAAAGTCCTTCTGTTTTTCCTTTGAGGCTTTCACGAATTGCACCAAGTTCCTCTTCTTCAACCTTCATTTCATCCTCGAGCTGCGTAATCTCGGCGGACTTTTTCTCGATATCATACGCATGTTTTTCAACAAGACTGTTGCATTCGGAGCCTGCCAAGCGACTAGTCTGCAAAGTCTTTTCGAGCTTTTTTTGTTTTCCAACCAAGAACTTTCTCTTTTCGTCAAATTTGACTGTCTCTTTGTCGTATTTGGCCATTTCCTTGACCATCGCCTGTGTTACTTTTTCCATTGATTCGTATTCTTTGGCGCTACGCTTGTATATCTTTTCGAGTTCCTTGATTCCGGATTCGTTGCCTTCGTGCTTCTCGAGCTCCAAATTGAGCAACTCTTGCATCTGCATAATGGCTTCTTCGGTGACTCTGGTGTTGTTCCCGCATTCCGCGATGTAAATTTGATACAAAGCAGACTGCTTGACAGTCAAATCGTTCTCGTCACGCATATATGCGAGGGCTTTATCTTTCTTGTCCTCCAGACCAGTTTTTTCTTTCTCGACATGCTGGACACGGTTGTTTTTCTCCACGCAAACGTCATTCAACGTTTCGACCTCGGCCGCCGCTTCGTCAATTGGTGTTTTGTATTTGGAAGTTCCGACAATGTCCTCGAGGTACTCCAAAAGTCCATCTTCATGCTCATTGGCAGCTTTTGGCTTCATCTGCGCGATCGATTCGACTTCGCCCTGCAAGATCAAGAATCGCTTATGGTCCAGATCGATACCGCGGTCTTTGAGGAATGTTGTGACTGTTGTGAAATTGGTCTCCTTGTTGTTCATGTAGTATTTGCTGGAGTTGTTCTTGAACGCTCGTCGCGACACGACCAATTGCGATTCGGGGACAACCTTGTGAACACCTCCCGGCATATCCATGACCTCTTGGAAATGGACTTCAACTTCACAATAGGGTAGGTTGGGAAATTGGGCAGAGTTGTGGATCAGGGCAGATATCTTTCCTTGTCGCATTTTGCTGGCACGGAAACCAAATACGAACAAAAGTGAATCAATGACATTGGATTTTCCAGATCCATTCGGGCCAACGACAGAAGAAAAGGATACATGAAACGGACCGACAAGTTGTCTGCCAGCGTAACTTTTAAAGTTTGTCATGACAAGATGCGTGATTACCATGCGTTGGCGAGGGGCAGTAGGTTCCTCGGCAACGGGAACTCCTAATGAACGCGATTTCATGACAATATCCATTGGCTTTTCCAGGTTGGATGACATTGGATTGATGATAGAAATCTCAGATTTTTGCTCATCAACTTCGGACTTGGGCGGGGCGGGAGACGACTTGTTCACAGCGGACTGTGTGATGTCGGAAAGGGGACTGTTGAATTCTCGGCGCGTTCGTGGGGATGCTTCGGGCGATGCTGAAGGAGAAGGAGTAGGAAGTGAGGACAGTTCTGCTGCAGGCGTCGCTGAATCACGGCTCTTACGGGAACTTGCTGCCCTCTTTCTCTTCTGAGCTGCCCGAACCTTCTCAGAGGGCGATTCAGGCTCTTCCTGTTCTGCCAAGACCGTGGACTCCTCCTCTTCTTCATCCTCCTCTTCCACGGTCTCGGCGATTTGTGACGATTCCTCGTCTACTTCCGCTTCTGGTGCTGATTCCGGTTCTGTCTCTGGGTCTGGGGTCGGCTCTGGCTTCGCGGACCTCGCTCTCCGGCCGCCTTTAGCAGAGCGCTTTGGCGGTTGCACCGGAACATCCGACTTTTTGCGGCGACCTCCTCGTCGCGGGAGCACCTTCTTTGGGACGGGAGTACTCTCCTGTTCGTCCTCGTCGTCTTCACTGACATTGGAGTGGGACGGCGTGGGTGTGACGTTGCCAGCATCTTCTTCTTCGGAGACCTCGTCGGCAATTTGGCTCTTGCGTGCCGCCACGCGTCGCGATGGCCGGCCTCTCGCGATAGAAGCCATGGTGGGTTGTTGTTGTGTGTTGCGATGATGTCGAGAGGAAGGTTCCCGGCGGTCGTGGTTGCTTTTGTTTTGGGTGCGGCTTGTTTATTCTGCGCCCGAAGAGGCAAGGCGCCCTTTTCTGCCGCTTTTTGGCGGGCTGGAGCTTCTGACCGCCTTTGCATCGTCTCGCATTGTCGCGACCACGACCACGACCACGACCACAACATCTCTGACCAGAAAAGACAGACACAATACAGAGGAAAAATGGCGACGTGGGAGTCCTTTGACGCCGTTTTCTACTTTGAGCGCAACTATGCGCACGACAAGAAGACGCTCGACCGCATCGTCGCAAACCGTCGATCACTACAAACCCAATTGTTCATCGATCGTTTGCTCCAGCTGATGGGCGTGAAACCAGGTGCGATGATCCGGGGATTTCCAACTGGCCTTTTGCTAAATATTTCATAGTCCAGGAGCTGTATCCGCCAAAGACGAACCGCGACCTTCGAGCCCTCTACAACCAGATTCTCGCCTCGCCGTTCCCCGACCACCAAAAGCAGGCGGTGATCTATTACCTCCTCCGAGATTGTCGCGGGTCCAATGAAGCCATATCCCATTTTACACGGGGCTGCTTTCTCCCAGACAAGTACCAGTTGTTTATTGACGGGATCTGGCACCTTGACCGCCTCGAATTTCGAGTATGTTGATGCGAGTGTATGTGTGTCTGACCAACGGCTAATGAAGCAATCGCAGCGAGCGTTGGAGTATCTCACTGAACCGTCTCTCATCCCTACGTTCCCCGACGAAATTCTCTACGTCTTGACACAACAGAATCTGCCAAAGCATGACGACTCCTTGGCCATAGCATATTACCTCACCGTCTCCCCGCCACTCGCCTCTGAAAAGGTGCAACAAGCGTATTTTGAAACGCTCTGCCGCGCAAACATCACAGAAGCATTTTACTTTACCCGAAATTACGACAATGAGTTGCGCCGCCAATTTCTTGAACAACTCGTCGTCTTTGTCCACAAGACTCCCGCCGGGCCTTTGAGGATAACTCGTGCCATGGAACTCGTCAACCTCCCGTTTGACGAGCAGGAGGAATCTTGGTTCGAGAGCTGCCTGCTGTCTGGGAAGGCTGCTGCTCTTTCAAGCGCTAAAGATACGGTGCTGATGCGACGGCTTGCCACTGGTAAAATGCAGGGTCTACCGGCTAGCCTTGAATCGTTGGGTGGACCTAAAATTGACGGCATCAACTGGGATGATCTCCGGCAGAGCGTAGACAGGAAGAGCCTCGTTTGATCTGTGTATTATAATTTCCTTTTCTTGTTTCTGGTTAATACTCGCATGGGTTCGATGGTGTTTGGCATGGCGCTCAGCGGTACACGCATTCGGGAGATAACTTCAATGCTACACATATCAATTGTACATCTGTTTTTTTTATCGACCTAAAAGGATAATCACGTTGTTAGTTATTAATTCTAAAATTTGTCAGGATTTCCAGTATTCAACAATCCAATTGATGTCACATGAACATTGAAGACTCCAAATGTTGTGAATGCACACTCGGCAGTTGGATATATGTTGCTATCGACATCACATGCAAGAGCATGGAAGTTTCAAATGTTACCAATTCCAGACCTGTCAACTGATCAATCATCATCTACATACCTGCAGGCACAATAATGATCCATAAAAATGTCTATTTAAACATAAAAACTACGTCTCATTCAAATACAACACCCAAATGCTGAATACTCTGGTGACATGGGCTCGGCCAATCAGACGACCGCGGGACAAACTTCACTCGCGCCGTCGACAACACTGCTTGACCATCGCACGTCTCACGCGACTGCGCGCCAGCCTCAAAATTAAATTGACCAAGGCCTGTGTCCAGAAATTGTGTCCTAGCTCACGATGCCGGCCGTCTGTTCATTCTTCCAACAGGGTCGCTGCCGATATGGAGGTAAGTGGCGTGCTCCGCCAAGCTTAAGAGGCTGGCCGCGACACCTCGAGATGAACACAACAGTTGAAATGCCCAGAGTTGAGCTGACTTGACCAGACCGATGCCGATATGAACACCCAGGGCAGACGACTTCTGGGTCATCTGCCAATCGGTTCAGCGCTTTGAGTTCTGCCGCCAGCACGCCGTCAAACGCAGGCAAGTTCCGCTTTTTTTTTGTTCCGTGTCGGCGCCATTGTGTCGACGACCATGAGGCCTTCACGGTGCTCTCTTGTTGATTTTCATGTCGAAGGATTAATTATTGTTTTCCACTATTCTTATCTCCTTTTGAATCAGCTGCCCACTTGCAATCAAAACGAAAATGTACCCATTTAACATAGCAACAGGACCAACAGGACGCCCCCCGCAACAACAAGACAAAGGGTAAGTACACTACTTAGCAACATATGTCTGCTTTTCAGCTAACCCCAGTTCCTAGTTATCATGTAACAGCCGAAGCTATCCAAGCTGACCTGACTGTCGGCAAGGATCTTCCATTATGGATATTTTCTGCTTATGGGCCTGGCAAGAACGCCCCAAGGCAGCTCTTTGGAGGCCCATCGCGGGAGCAGAGTTTTGAAGAGATGCGACTGCGTCACTACGAAGCCACTGCTGCGGGAAATATGAACCAAGCCGTTCAAGAGGCCCAGAAACTACACGAGGAGACGATGAACCAGATCCGCGTGATCTTGAACGACCTCAACGGCGCGGTCAAATATGTCCTGGATGGAGAGAACGAACACCCAAACCGGATTGATATTGCGCAGGGAAAAACATCCACACAGCAGACTGCATTTGGTCAGCCAAGCGCTACCCCTACGCCTTCCACGACTCCGGCATTTGGGCAGCCTAGTGCTTTTGGCCAGCCTTCATCAACACCTGCTTTTGGACAACCATCGAATCTGGGCGCACAAAAGCCAGCGTTTGGTCAGCCATCGGCTTTTGGACAACCTTCTGCTCTCGGGTCCGGACTCGCAAAACCAGCGTTCGGACAACCATCCTTCGGCCAACCTTCTTTTGGGCAACCGTCGTTTGGCCAGCCATCAGCACCGAGAGCTGCAGGGTTTGGACAACCCAGTGCGGGACCGTCACCCTTCGCACAAGCCACACAAGCCAATCCGTTGGCACAAGGCGGAGCAGCACCTTTTGGCCAGGCTACTACACCTTCTCCATTCGGCCAGGCCGCTGGCCAGACGACTGTTTCACCGTTTGCACAGATTAGCGGCCAGCAGAATGCACCGGCAGGCGGAGGATTCGGACAACCATCAGCGCTTGGTACCGGTGGAGGTGGATTCGGGCAAACTTCTCAACCTGCGGCTTCGCCATTTGGCCAGCCCCAGCAGCAGCAGACGCAGGCGGTGAATCCGTTCGGACAAGCGTCAAGCGCAGCAGCACCAGGTGGATTTGGCCAGCCAGCAGCTGCAGCCCAGCCAGCGAAATCTAGCCTTCCTAGAGCGCCGCTTGGCCCCAAGCCAGTTATCCAAGTTGAGCAAGGCCAGCTCAACCCAATCCCTGATCTCGCAGGCGAGACGGTTCGAGACCCGATGACACAGAAGATCATGCAATGGAAAGGACGGCCGGTTGAGTACAAGGACGGCCACCCTCGGTATCTCCATCCCCAGGACAACAAGACCTGGGTGCGCATTTTCTTCCCTGACGGACCGCCTGAAGTTGCTACACTCCGGGACTGTGCTGCGCCTGATGACCAGTACACGCCGGAAGTCACCGAGCAATATCAATTTTTTGTACAAAATGGGTATTTTAAAGACGGGCATTTCCCGTTTGTGCCGCCGAAGACAGAGTGGGTGTCGTTTGACTTTTGAGTCTTGCATTCATGACGGGCAGGCAGGGTTGGCGTTTTATGGAGTTAGTTACTGGAATGGGCTAATAAATGTACTCGATATCAATGTTTCCACGCGGTCTGTCTGTCTAAAATTACATTTATAATTATTAAAAGAGCGGGCGTTGAGGAGCCCAACAATGGCAACTTACGAATGAGAAGAGTTATACTACGTACTTTCACATTGTTATACATTCATTTTATTATCGTCTAGTTATCTTCTATTCACCTAGAAGACCAGTTAACTTAACAATCACTTGGATGAGGCAAAACAGCGCCAGCCATAGGTAGGTTGTCATTCAGTAGTTGAAAGAAATTGTATCCAAGCGCCAAAAAAATAATTGTAGTTTAAGCTCATCTTGGTTTGCTCATTAGATGAACCTAATAACCAGTAGCACTAGACACCGCGTGAAGGTGTGAGCACATTCGGCCGACCTTTTCTTTGCACCTGGAACCGCGGCATTCCCACATTTATCACACTTTCTGCCCTCTTTCGTTTCCTAGCTCTCTGTGTAGCAGCAAGAGTCTCACAGGTGGCTTCGTCAGGAAGCTTGTTATTATGTTTCCGTCGCCAACATGGAATGATAACAGGACTCAATTTATTACGTGACAGCTTATTCTATCATGAATTCTTTTCCTTAATGGATACTTGAGGGGGTCTTCAAGTGTTTTTATGCCACGATTGGTTCCTTAATTGATTTCACAACATCATCAATTGATAGACAGAGATACATCTATATTCATAATATAAAAATAAAGCTTTATAATAAATAGTATAAGTTAGGGTTCCTTTAAACACACATAGTAGTACATAACTAGATATCTGATAGTAACTGCTTGCATAGTCACTCTCTATTTAAGTATAGCTCTAACTATTATAGTATAAGGTAAGTATCCTTTATCCCATATATTATACTACTTGTGAAATAAAGATATAGACATTATCAAAGTAGAGCAGTGCTATTTTAGGTAAAATTAAATTTAAAGAATCCTATAATATTAGATGAATATTTTAACCTCCTCCTCCTCTTCTCCTTCTCTTTTTTCTCTGGCGCACATCTCGCACTCCTCTAGTAGTCATTCCCCTTTCAAGCTGCAACCATCTCCAACCATCTACAAATACTTCATTCTTCTGTCTTCTTTATTATATTGTCATCATTATATTGTCTTCACTGTTGCATGTCGAGTCTTATCTGTTACATTTTGAATAGAAAACAAGAGACTTTTACTGTCGCTTTCCTGCCCTGCCCGAATCATTATGTCTGCCGGTAAGCAACATCACCATATGTCATTGAGTACTTGTGTTTATAATGTCACTGTGGATATCTTGATGGATCGATTTAATATGTTTACGATAAACTAATATGAGATATAGACGATTCTCAAATGACCGGGCTGGAGGCCTCAGTCCATCGCCCCGAAAGCCCTACCGCCCCCCGGCCCCTGCCAGCGTCGAGGGGCAGCTTGCTGCTCTCAAACGGGAAGATGAGGCCCTAAAGCACGTATGATCTTGATATCATCAATAAATATAAAACATTTACTAATAATTAATACAGAAGAATACTGAGATGGATAAAGGAAAACCTCTCAAAAAAACCAAGCCTGATAATAGCAAGCTGAGCGAGGGCTAAAAGGCTCCTTTAGCTTAAGCCAAGACTAACTTTAATACAAAACTGGCAGAGAAAAGAGCCCTTAAAGCAGAAATTAGGAAGATTTATACTAAAATGGAAGAGGATATAAAGCCTCATTAAGAAGCTATAGCTACTCTTAAGCGGGAGCTTACTACTCTCTAAGTAATCATGAATGCGATACAGCGTATAAAGCGCTAGTAGATTATGTTTTTCCTGGGTTTTGTTCTGGCTGTGTCTGGGTGTGTTCTCCCCCGGGGAGGGGGTGTATTTCAGTAGTTCAAAATGGAAACTCGATGTCTCTCCGCCTTTTTCTTTCAGGTTTGCACCAAGTGGATCGATGGGATACGACCAGCTGCTTTCCCGTTTGTGCCGCCCAAGACAGAGTGGTTGTCGTTTAACTTATGGGGTCTTGCATTCATCGCGGAACGCAGTGTAGCGAGTATTAGTACGAGTTACTTTTCCAAATAAAAAATAAAATGTATTGGTAGCTCATTCAGTAGAATCTCCTTTCTTGGAATCATATATGATTTGCCAATAATAGCGTGAAAATCACATATGAGTCGCCAATAAGGTGTTCTAATCATTAAAGTGGAGTAATTTTTGACTCCTTACTTTGACTTCAATTGCTGGGAGTCAATTAGAAACCAGCCTTTACTGCCAAATATCGGCTTGCCCAGCTTGTGCAGGAAAAGGGGTTTTTTGATATGTATATATATATATATATCTATACACATATGACTTCCCAAGGTCTCACTAACCGGCTTGCAGGCCTCGCTGACAGTGCGTTGCACGCCACTTGTAATAGGTAGATAGAAATAGCATTTATAGAGTCAGTTACTAAATTAATTAATAAACTTAATATATTTATACACAATCTATATATTTAAAATTAGATTTATACTTCTTAAAAGAGCGGGCGTTGAGGAGTCCAACAACGGCAACTCACGAATGAGAAAGGTCACACTCATACTTCCACACTGACTTTTATTTGTATTGTTTTCCGCTCTACTCAAATTCTGTAGCCATGTTTTAAACCACATGCAAGATTGCAACTTTATTGATAATAAATTCACCGCGAGAAGCGGGGTTGGACAAGGGTTGCTCTTGGCGCGCGCCCGTCACTGGCCAGGCAAGGCTTTACAACTCTTTAGGGCCAGACGTCAACCAACGTCCGAGGCTCTCCTCCAGCATCCTCCTCGCCACGCCCAACCAGCACTTGAGGCTTCTGATTGTCCAGCCCCACGCGTCTTCACACGTGCAGTTGCGCTAAAATGACCATGGAGACTAAGTATAAGGGCCGAGGAGCCAGCCTCGTGTCCCTTGCGTGCAGGCTGCCTGTGAGTCTTGTAATTCTTGCCGTCTGATCTGAGAAGGGAGTTGTATTTCGTCATCTTGCAACATCCACCTGTGCGGAATCGTTGGTCCTTATACATTGTCTGCTATGTCGGGTCGATGAGATTTGAATTCGAGGTTCAAGCCGACCATTGCAGGTGTATATTATAAGTTACTGTATCGCTCCTGCAGCACATACACTATCCGCATATGTCATGCCATTCTTCAAGCTATGGCAGATATTGGTGATTGCACCGTTGGTTTGGGCGATAACAATCGATATCAACGACCCGGATTCCTTCAAAACGAGCGCGACCACCGTGGCCAGCGACATGATGACCTACTACGCCGATAGAGCCAGCAAGGCAATCCCTGGCAAATTCGACGGAACCTGGTGGGAAGGCGGAGCGATGTTCATGGGTTTAATTCAATACTGGCACTGGACGGGGGACGACCAGTACAATGGCCTTGTGAATGCCGGGATGGTCTGGCAGGCTGGTTCGGCGGGCGACTTTTTCACAGCCAACTACAGCGGTTATTTGGTGGGTTAGATTCCGTCTCTTTCATTTCTATCTGGTTCTAATTGGTATAGGGCAATGATGATCAAGCATTTTGGGCACTGGCGGCCTTGACAGCTGCCGAGTTGAACTATCCTCAAGTCCCAAAGTCACCGTCATGGTTGAGCATGGCGCAAGGGGTGTTTAACGACCAAGTGGATCGATGGGATACGACTAGCTGCAAGGGCGGATTGCGTTGGCAACTATATCCGTTTCAAACGGGATTCAAAATCAAGAATGCCATTTCTAACGGCGGGCTGTTCCAGATCGCCGCGCGACTGGCTCGATATACAGGGAACAAGACGTATGCCGATTGGGCAGAGAAGATATGGGACTGGAGCGCGACGACCCCGTTGCTCAATACGTCGACATGGTATATTGACGATACGACCTCGACCCAGTCGGACTGTACAGACCATGGAGACATCCAATGGACGTACAACTATGGCACATATCTGATGGGCGCTGCGTATTTGTACAACATGGTAAGAAGGCTCTCTTTTTTTTTTGTTTCTGGGACGATCGACTGACCGCAGCTTAAGACGAATGCCGGTTCAAAATGGAAAGCAGGGGTGGACGGGCTGCTGAACCGGACCTTTTCGACCTTCTTCCCTAGCAAATACGGCGGCAATGTCATGTCGGAGATGGCGTGCGAAACATTATACACCTGCGATCGCAACCAGATATGCTTCAAGGGCTTCCTGGCAGCATGGCTGGCGACTACTAGCCAGCTTGTTCCGTACACAAGAGCGGAAATAATCCCGAAACTGCAATATTCGGCAGTAGCAGCTGGCAAACAGTGCACCGGGCTTAACGACCATGCACACTGCGGAGTGCAATGGTTCAATTCGACGTGGGATGGCAGCTCTGGCATCGAGCAGCAGATGGCCGTTCTCAGCCTCTTTGCAAATAACTTGGTTGCCTTTGATGATAGGCAGTGTGGAAGCAACACGGGCAGTGGCAGTTCCAACTATACAACCCCCAAGCATCCAGCACCAATTACCGCGGGAACAGGTGGAAATAGCACAAGTGACCCAAGTGCAGGCTCGAGCGACCAACAAACCACCAACCCCGACGCAGGGTTGTTGAATATCGGGACAGCAGACCGCGCCGGCGCCGGGGTTCTCACGGCGGCGTTTGTGAGCACATGGCTTGGGATGCTGATCTGGCTTGCACAGGGGGCAACGGAAGGATAACACTTGTTTCCTTGATAAAAAAAAGCATTACCCATGTACATATAAATACACATTTGTTTAGCATGCATGTGAAGTGAACCCACAGTGCCTCGTTCTAACCAAATTTACCACTTGCTTTTCGTTCCACGCGTACTACGCCAGCGGGAGTCACATGTCCCCAGACCGATCATGGAGTCGCTTCTTTTTGACTAGCAAACGCTCGAGTCCCCGTATAGCCATTTGACGAAACTGTTTGAGAAGGTCCTCAGACGAACGAATGGGCCCTGTCTAATATTGTCGCAGGCGGCAAAGTTCCTGAACGGGGACCATACAACTGGTACAATCCAGCGTGGGGGAGCAACTCACCTATAGAAAATTGAGAACTATGAAGGACATAGCTCACGACTTGGGCACGCATGGAAACGAACGAAGCGGATCCATATGACCCGGACTGGCGACAAGTCTGGTCTGGAACAATTATGAGTAGCTCGCATCAACCAAGAAAAATTATGACCCGGAGATTGATTTTTGGTGCAGGCGATGCGTCGGCAACGAGGGCTGGGCAGAAGTGACAAGATGCGCGCAGTTTGGGCTATTGTGCAAGACTTGGAATTAAATGCAGGATATAAGTGTATATACGGATGGTTGTTCTATTGAATGCCGTTGATGTTACAATGAAACCCTGAGATTAAGGAACCCCTTACTTTAAGTATTAGGCCACTGTGTCAAAATTGAATTTTTACAAAAAATTCCCTATTAGCTCACGCCTAGGTACGTGATTCCTCAATTAGGCTCTCCCATACAATATTCCTTAATCCTAGGGGATTTTTATCAGGAAATTCTGTGAGACCCACTATATACAGGATTTATAACATTCCACAAATGCATATAGCCATATTTATTAGGCCACTATGCAGATTAGATTGAGGAATCGAAGCCCGTGCAGGGATCAACTCCTTAATCCCAGGTTTTACTGTATTGATATCATTGAAGTATTGTGTGCAAGCAGTGGAATAAACAGGAACATCCAATGAATCCATTGGTGGATCCCCGGGCGGGACCACGCGGACCGGAACGGGAGGCGCTAACCGTATTGGGCGACGCCCAGGGCCTTGACCCCATTATTATTATCATTGAATCTTTGTGAACTAAGTACGTATCACCATGTATGAAGTACCAGACTATCAGTGGGTACAGAATGTAGAAACGCACCAAAATACACTCAATCTATGCCTACGGACTCCGTACGCTGCTACACTAGTGCCCCGACACGGAGCATAAGAGGAGACACAAAGAGCGACGCACAAAGGCCAGGGCTTCTAGCATGTGCATACGTCAGCCCTTGGAGACGTACGTGGTAGTACATACATGTATATCAATTGATACCCCGTAAGGGCAAGGTCCGCATAGTATTGTGATACTCCAACGGTCGTACAGCCCGAGCTCCGAGCAGCTGCATTCGGAGACCCCCCGAGGAGAAACATAAATAGCCAGCAGCCATTCAGAACAAAAACACAAGAGACAATATCAATCGTAGTACCAGTACCACACACGTATTACACTGCGAGGGTGCAAACCTCGCAAATTAACGGGCGTTCCACGCTCTTCTAGGGCGGCAGGGCTAGTCTACTCTGGGACTAGCGGCACCCACAAATCCGCCGCCAAGCCCCGGCTCGGCTGGGCTGGGCTGGGCTGAGCGTCGACACTAGTGAGCGAGTCTTTTCCTGCGTCTCTCCCACCACCACTCATACGCCAACCTGCCAGACATCAGACACCACGCACTATACACCACACATCACACATCACACTTCCTCTCGCTCTTTTATCAACACTGTAATCCTGTCTGCCATTTATCTACCATTGTGCCGCCTATCCTTCACTCGGCCTCCCTCCGCTGGGCTGGTCTGTCGAGCCGCTACCCACCATCCCTGGAGAACGCTTCCGCCTGGCTGGACATGAAATGAGTCCCTCGCCGAACCGCAACGAGACCGATCTCTTTGCTTAATTACAAACCATCCCAATATGCGCTGGAGGGTGCCCGGCCGATCGTCGACGACGTCTCTGCCGGCCAGCGCCGCTCTCCTGCTCCTCCCGTCCCTCCTGCTCACAGCTCCGCAGCAGCTGTCCTATGCCCAGCAGCAGAAACAACCCCAATATCACCACCAACAACAGCAACACTACGATGCCGCAATTTCGTCCATATATCCGGCTGCTGGTCCAACCGGCCACTCCAGCGTCGACGAATCGCCCCATACGTATTTCCGAGACACCCACCCCCACAAACACCCGGACGTGAAGAAGAATCCGGACAACGATGTGAGCGCCCTGGCGACTCTGGCTCTGGCAGGCTCCGATAGCCCTGCCGTGCGAGCCCCTCCTGCCCAGCCCGGCAGCCCAACCGCCGGCCTGGTGTCGCAGCTTCAAGCGCGGTCCCTGCAGGACTGGGAGGTTGAGGACTTTGTCCTATTGGCGACCGTCGATGGCACCATTCACGCGCGAGACCGCAAGACTGGCTCCCCCCGCTGGGCCCTCGAGGTCCCCGGCAGCCCTATGGTCGAGAGCATTTACCACAACCGCTCGTCTAATAGCTTCGACGCAGAGTCCCCAACCAACGAGGACGATTTCCTCTGGATCATTGAGCCAAGCCGTGATGGCAGTCTCTACATTTTCAGCCCCGGCCCCGAAGGCGGCCTTCAGCAACTGGGTCTTACCGTGAAAGACCTGGTCAACGAAACCCCATATTCGGGAACCGAACCGCCCGTGACGTATACCGCTTTGAAGGAGACCACTCTGTACACCGTCGACGCTCGCTCAGGAAATGTGCTGCGCGTCTTTAGCTCTCGCGGGCCCATTGCCCCGGACCAGAGCTGCAAGATTGACAAGCCCGGTGTCGACGGCGACGGTGATTGTGATGCTCCCACTGGCACTTTGACTCTCGGCAGAATCCAGTACGTCGTCCGCATTCAAAACACCGAGAATGGCGAGGAGATTTGCACCCTCAAATACTCCGAGTGGGCACCAAACAACCGCGATGTCGACCTTCAAAGCCAGTACTACCAGACAATGGATCAGAGCCACATTTACAGCATGCACGACGGCGTTGTCCTCGGCTTCGACCACTCTCGCATGGAACGGCCTCGGTACACACAACGCTTCTCCAGCCCGGTTGTGCGTGTCTTTGACGTGGCACGCCCGGTTAATGTCGACTCGCCGGATTCTCCCCTTCCCCTTGTCTTGCTCTCCCAGCCACTTGAACCGCCTGACCCAGACTACGCCACATCCCCCGATTCCGAGCACCGAGTGTTTATCGACTGCACCGAGGCGGGTGGATGGTTTGCCATGTCGGAATCGACCTACCCCCTTGTGACGGGTCGGGCCGAGCTCGCACAATGCTACGACAAGGACTTTTTCCGCGACAGTCACTCATTACTGAATCTTGATCTCCAACGCCAACGCAAGGCATTGGTCGGTGTCCACTCGCTCGGTATGTCATCGGCGCGCCGTAGCCATCGAGGAGGCATCCACAGCGTTTCGGGCCCGTCTGCGATTGGCGGCGGCCCAAATGGTACTCCTAGAAATGTGGTCAGCTCTCCATCGTACCTGGCTTCGCCTCCGGCTCTTCGGCAAAGCGTCATTATTCGTACTGGCTGGGAAAACCGGACTGATATTGTTGTCCTGGTCATTCTTGCTTTCTTCGCGTATTTCATATACGTGAACTCGGCCCTTTTCCAGGAACAATTGAAGCAGAAGCTTGACTTGAAGAACATTCTGGCGGGATACGACCAACCATTATCCTCGACACCTCCAACATCTCCGATAGCGACTTCGTTCCCGCAAGATTCAACCCTTGGTGGCGCATTGGCTACCCCCAAGAAGGCTCGCGTGCAGATCGATGGGCCCGAGGTCTCTGCAAACAAAGACTCGGCTTTGCGAAGCGCTTCGGGTACTCCGGATCCAGACTCAACACCCAGAGTGCGCATCCGCGAGCCGTCACGAGGCCCCGATGAAGAAGGGGATGAACTGAACCTGCAAGAGACAGGAACCAAAAAGAAAAAACGCCAGCGAGGCCAGCGTGGTGGCAAGGCTCATAAGCGTAAACCAAAGCCGGGCTCGGAGGGCGATAAAGGTGATACTCCGGTCATGGACCAGATTCAGTCGCTTGCCCCGCCAACTGGTCTCGAGCCAGATGTTCAGCTTACTCGTCAGGTGTCGAATGAGATTTTGGAACCCGATGGAGCTATTCGCATTGGCCAGCTCAAGGTTTATACGGACACCGTTCTTGGTCATGGTAGCCATGGCACCATTGTATACAAGGGCTCTTTTGACGGACGAGACGTTGCTGTTAAGCGTATGCTTGTGGAATTCTACGACATTGCGTCCCATGAAGTTGGTCTCTTACAAGAGAGCGACGATCACGCCAATGTCATCAGATACTACTGCCGCGAACAGGCTACGGGGTTTTTGTATATTGCCTTGGAACTGTGTCCTGCATCGTTGCAGGATGTAGTCGAGAGATCTCAGGACTACCCTCAACTGGTGACTGGTGGCTTGGATGTGCCAGACGTGTTGCGGCAGATCACTTTTGGAGTGCGCTATCTGCACTCACTTAAAATCGTACATCGTGATTTGAAACCGCAGAACATCTTGGTTGCCACTCCCCGGGGACGCAGCACCGGCATATTCCCAGCTTTGCGACTGCTGATCTCCGATTTTGGTCTCTGCAAGAAGCTCGAAGATAACCAGAGTTCATTCCGAGCCACAACAGCACACGCAGCGGGCACGTCTGGATGGCGGGCGCCGGAGCTGCTGGTAGACGAGGACCAACAGTCGGCCATGCTGATTAACGGTGGGCACTCGAATCACACTGAGTCGTCTGAGCCAGCTGTGGTTGATCCACAGACCAACCGACGTGCAACGCGAGCCATTGACATCTTTTCGCTGGGATGCGTTTTTTACTACGTCCTCACCCGTGGTGGCCATCCGTACGACAAGGATGGCAAGTTCATGCGCGAAGCCAACATTGTCAAAGGAAATTACAACCTGGATGACTTGCAACGCCTGGGCGACTATGCATATGAAGCCGATGATCTCATTCGCAGTATGCTGAGCTTGAACCCTCGTCGACGGTATGTACTGGACTTAAATCGTTTTCTATTGCCTGCGAACTATTTACTAACCTGATTACGCAGACCTGACGCTACTACGGTTCTGATGCACCCCTTTTTCTGGGGAGCGGCCGAGCGACTGAACTTTTTATGCGACGTGTCTGACCACTTTGAGTTTGAGCCTCGCGACCCGCCGTCTCCGGCACTCAACTACCTCGAGTCTGTAGCCGAGGACGTGATGGGACCGGACATGGACTTTTTGAAACTGCTCCCCAGGGACTTCAAAGACAGTTTGGGCAAACAACGCAAATACACCGGGTCTCGCATGCTCGATCTGCTGCGTGCCCTCCGCAACAAACGCAACCACTACAACGACATGCCCGAGCATCTCAAAGCACACATTGGTGGCCTGCCCGAGGGCTACTTGAGCTTCTGGACAGTCAGGTTCCCGTCATTATTGATGAATTGCCATGCGGTGGTGGCAGGTCTGGATTTGGGACAGGTTGAGCGCTTTCAACGGTATTTCACGGCGCCGGAATGATTTTAAGACATTCCATATTTTTACTTTTGGTGTGGGTTTTATTTAACTGCATGATATATAGATAGGTAATGAAATAATGATTTGACGATACTGCTTGCTACAACATTTTAAAAGATGGAAGGGCGTGACTTTTCTTCTTTGTGATAGACGCTTACTAAGTTGAAAGTGTAAGGATAGCGTGATTGACTGTGTTGAATTCGGATTGAAATAAATAATAACAGACGCAGACGACTGATCTACAGGTCTCTAGACACCCATCCCACCTTGCTCTATCATCGAGACGTGCATACATGTGAGTGTGTGAATCGGGTGCAACCCAATCTGATACGAGCAACAGAAGAAAAAAAAAAAAAACAAAACAAAAACCACCACAATATTCCGAATTGCGGCCGACACTACGCCCGAGTATCGAGCCAGCCCTAGCTATCCAGCGGGCTCATACAGACACAGTCGAGAAGAAGAAGGGCCAAGAGCAAGACTAATGCTATGGCCGCAGCTTTCTGACACATTTCATGGCCATGAATAACGCATACGCGGTGGTGTAGGCGCCCGCAGTGCCAGTGATCCAGATTGGTCGATGGACATTGAGCGAGGTGACCAGGATTTCTTTCTTTGATCGTTCTGTGGCTTTGGTCAGCCTGCTACTAATGGAGGGGTAAGAGAGGGATGGCGCTGCTGTGGCCTAGCAGGAGGGATAGGGACAGGCACTTACCAGTCTGCCAGAAACGGGTTCGCCAGCTCTGGCCAACCTGCTCGCGGGCTCGAGAGGGGATCTTGAAGATCTCACGCAGGACCTGGCCTGCTTGGGAGGCGACGGCGGAGGACATGGCGACGGTGATAGGAAGTTGTTCCTCAAAGAGAAGATGATGAAGACGAAAGTGAAGAGAAGAATGGCCGCCGGGGTCTGTTTGGTGATGGATGATAGAAGGTAGACGATATCTGATAATGATGTTGATGAAGAAGAAGAAGTAGTCAAGACAAACGCACAGGCACACTGTGGTATGGTGACCAGGAGAGCCGGGGGGCAGCCGCGCCTCCCTCTTATATACAGGAGGGACAGGCCCAATCAATGCCCAGTCACGTGGAGGGTTCATCAGAGGCAAGAAGGGCAGGCGCAGTACAAGAAAGAGCACGCAGCAGGGCTAGATTGGGCGTGTGGGTGGGGCGGGAGGGCTAAGAGCGACGGCGCTAGTCGATAGTCAACTGTCACACAATCCGGGGGTGGAGCCAATCCGGGGGTGGGCGCCCGACCCACCTCCTGCCCCGTGTTCGTTTTTGTGCTGCCCGGTGCCTTCCTTCCCTTTTGGCGCGGGTGCCTCGCGCTGTTTGCGCTGTTTGTCTGTCTGGCAGCACAGAGAGACTGAGCAGGCATTCTCTTCTGCGACCTGAAGAAAACGGCAATCAATCGTCATCGCACAAAACACATCACGTATCGCATCAGGCCACCGTCTGATGCATCCCAGAACACACTACCCCGGCCATTGGTGGACCGACCGACCAATCCCAGCAATGCCTGTGCTCGACACGCCCATGATTGGCGGCACTCGACGCCCGCATGCGTCACCGCTCGCTATCACTGGCTGCGTTTCCCCTACACGAGCCATTCATCGATACGGTCCCTCCCTTTCACAGACGCTCCAGGCCCATAATCGACGCTATCGTCACTATTGCTACGGTCTGCGTCATGGACATGGATACTTCGAGGAGGAAGGAGGGCTTGATCCTGGACGTCTCAATGCAACCGACTTTCGAATTGCTCGCTCTACAGATCATCAAAGAACCGGTGAATCTGCTCTCCTATCCACATAGATCGTCGCTGGATATCAGACACCACCTTGATGCCGTCGTTCGTAATGTAAGCATCGACCATCCCAGGAGGCACCCGTTCAAAGTAGATGTTTTTGACCTCGACCGCGACCGTCGGCGAGCCACGGCCAGTCGTTGCATCAATCACGTCGAGCCCAGTCAGCCTGCCCCCTGCTGCCGCCTCCCTCCAACCCCGCATCACCTCAGCGGGCTGATTGTTTTCCTCCGAGTGGCCGTCCCGCTCGCTCGCCTTGTCTAACTCGCTTAAAACGACCACCTTGACCTGTGGACTAACGTGCTTGGCCACTAGCACCGCCGGGAGACTGCCCGTCTTGTTGCTTACGCCACCGTCTGCTGAGAGCCGATCGGCGCCTAGCAGCAGCACATCAATCTCATTTGATGCGAGGGCCACCGATGCGTCTGTGTACAAAGTTACGTTGAGTTTGGGGCAGATCTCTTCGCGACCATTGCCGCCATTCTTTCGGTTTTGATAAAATGCCAGAAGTGACGAAGCGAGGCTGACACCCTCGAAAAGAGGCCGGGATTCCAGGACCCGCAGATCAACAGTGTGTATATCTGGCGCCGTGTCAAGGAGATGGAGGAGAGATTCCCGGATCGTTGAGCTTGCTGACAGTGTTAGAATCCGCAGCGTCGCCCCTTGTCGCTCTCTGAGCAGTTCGTGTTTGACATACGCCGCAAAAGCCTGGGAGAGTTCCGCCGTCATTGCCCTCCGCTCGTCGATTAGGGCGCTCATGAGTTGCTCAACATACTCTGCATGGTATTGGCCGTCGCGCTGAAAGTCTTCGAGTTCCGTCAGTGCTGTGATCAGAGCGCTTGCTATCGCTGCTCCCATGGACTCTCTCCCGTTCGTCCAAATGTGCCATGCTGCCAGCCGTACCTTTCTCCACCACTCCGCCCAGTTTGCTTCGCCTTCGTAGGCCTCCGAAGGATGCATACCCACCAATATGTCTCTTAAGATGACTAACGCAATTGTGGCCAGCTCTCTAGCACCGCTCGAATGATCGTCTTGTAATTGCTGCAATCCGTCGCGCAATCTCTTCCCCGATGTCGAACCCAACTCATACTCGGGGTATACCCGTATCAAGGAATCAGCAATTCTCGGCACAAGTTTTTGCCCACTGACCATTGCCTCCGCCCCATCCGAAAACAAGCGATGCAAAACTTCCTCCGGGTCGTAGAAGTTGTGATAATCGTTCTCCCAATCAAAAATAATTCCGTCGCTTATGTCTACCGAGTTGTTCTTCTCGTCTACCTTGGTGTGTGAACATGGATACGACTTGAGCAAAAAGGCAAAGGGGTAAATTGTCCATTCTCTGCCAACCGCATAGTCCTGAAACGTAAAAGGCCGCCCTTTGCGCCACAATTTGGCTGACGACGGTGTCAGCGACGTCTCTTCCTTGAGTTCCCTCCACGCAGCGTCCAGTGGAGTCGAATCTGCTTGCTCATCGATGCTGCCGGATATTGGCGCGAGGTGGTGTCTTTTATAGTGATTCCTGTTAGCGTCTTGTCCGTTTATCTGCCAGTCTTGGAGGGAACACCCAACTGATATGTGCGGACCTTGTCGCTGCGCCGAAATAGAGCGACCTCGGCGGCCCGGGCGTGGATGTCTGAGTATTTGAAGAGGAAGCTGGACACAACAGAGCGTTTCTGCAGGACAGCGCTGCTCTGGTCTGGACCGGCTTCTGCAGGTGGCATTTTCAGTGTCTGTCGGGCATTTCTAACGCGAAAGATGTGTGGTTGCCCGTGTCTACTACTACTACGTAACTATGTAGGTCTTCTCTAAAGACTGAGGCCAGGTGACATCATGCGGGGGGGATTTAAACCCGGCAGTCTCCGTTTATCGCCAAGGCTAACATATATCTATACTACCTATTATATTGTTCTAGAGTCTAGACCCTGCTGCAATAATATGCCTTTTACTACTTACAACTTACTCTGTGCACGTATCTCAAGTATCTTGTGGAATAGGTTTGCCTTGAGAGAATAGCTGCCCAGCTGCAGCTTACAAACACCAATTATTACACATGCTCATTCATCAAAATTATATACTGACTAAACAAACGCAAAAAACATACAAAAAACACGCAGAAAATATGCAACAAATGCCACTAATTAACGCGGCTGCTGTGCGCGCGTCGACGCGGCGACGGGAGCCGCGCCTTTCCTAATGTGGCGAGCAGCAGTCCGCTCTTGCTCCCGACGCCCTGGAACCAAACAATCACCACCGCACCTCTCTTTTCCTCCCCGTGCGTGCGTTCGTTGTTTTTTTCATTCGTCTTTTGTTTTCATCGGCATATCGTATTTTCTGCTCCATCGTGTCTGTTCGTTCAATCCTTTGCGAGCTCCTGGCTTCGCAGGTAAAGGCTTTGTTTGGAGAGATAGAGAGAAAGAGCTGTCACTGCCCGTCAATTGCCCCTCCTCCATCTCGCCTCACCTTGGCGTTTACCACGACATGACCATTGCTCCATGGTTTTCCTGCGCTTAACCGTCAAGGTCCTCCCCCGGGAGCGGCCCAAGCCTGCGTGGGAGCGAAATGGCGATACAGTCGAGGCGACAGAGAATGCGCCTGCTGGGAAGACCATTGCCTTTCTCGTGCCAGTGCCAGATCCAGAAGGTGTCTCGCTGGGCGCACTCGCTGGGCTGATACAGGAGAAGTGGAAGAAACTCAGACCAACCGCAGAGTGAGTGCTGCCCCAGTCCCCTTTATCTGGTCTACAATTCGTTTGTCTACGATGTCTAATGCTTTCGTGAAACGATTAACAGGCCACTGGAAATTAAGAAGATCCTCCATGAAGAGCATCTTGACGAGAACCTCGACGTTGACCTCTCCGTCGCCGACGTATTCGTCCAGCATGGCCGTGCATCTACAGACGGGCAAGACCAACGGGCCACTGCTGTTGTCCAGCAAAAACCACTCACACAGGCCTCCTTTTTCGTTCGAGAAGATTCCGTTGTACAGGATTGGGCTAGCGCAGCGACTGCAAGCCGATCGTTCTCCTCAGCTGGCGGATCTCGTTCTTTCCAGCCACCCGCACCTTCAATCGCTACCATCCCAGAAGACGAGTCGTCGTTAAGCCATACCTCGTCCCACATCAACAACGAGCACATAGAAAATGCGTCTGTTCAAAATGGCTCCAAAAATTCCGAACATAAGTCTCCGTGCTCTGACGTCCCCATGCAGTCTGTGGAGCGAGAGCAGCCTGATCATGAAACCGAACTCCCAGAATCGCCAGCGTGGAAGCAAAACTTCAATGTCGATGACCGTGAGATCGTCGAGAGCTCACCTCAGCTTCCTCGCGAGGCTAGCGAAGAGCTTGGCGCTCCAGAACCTTCAAGAGCTCCACATACGTCGTATCTAGAACAAATTGACGAAGAGCGAAGCGCGTCACCTGCATCCAATCAGAACCTAGAGAGGCAGCAATCTGTAGTCAAAGATTCCCAGACTACTTCCCTCCCACAAGAAGTTCCAGGGTCTCCTCGTGAAACGATACCTCAGCCTGAGCTTCAACCTGAAAGCCATGAGTTGCCCGATCAGCACTCAGAGAAAGAGACAGTGAAGGAACCAAAGGTATCCGGGTATGATCAAAGTGGTGACATTGAAATGGCAGATCCGGACAATCTCGCGGAGCCCTCCCCAGAACCACAAGACTCGGCCGAACCTCTTAGCTTCAAAAACAAACTTCTGAAAGACGTCGCGACTAAACGAAAGCGTCGAAGTCTAGGTGAATTACCAGATCCAAAGGAACCTCGACTTGATATTTCAACAGAGCCAACGACACCACTTTCTCGCAAGAAACAAAGCCCACAGCCTGATGACGCAAAAATGAAAAACCCATATGTTTCTCCCACCCCTGTGCGACGTACTGGACCACGATTTTCATTCTCAAGCCCGCAGAGAGGAACCGATTTCATTGGGAGACCACCAGATGTACCGGAAGGCTGCCTGGGCTTTGGCATAACTGACAGTCCACCGAGATACCGAGCGGTGAGGGCGACATACTCGACATCCAAGGCTCCTAAAACACCCGTGCCTGCAGTAGAGATAAAGCTATCTTCAAGTCAATTGACCAACATGACGACGCCTTCTCGCTCAGAAAAAAGTCTGACCGAGTCGGGAACTAAACTTCGTTCTGCCTTGCGCAAGGATGGCTCGAGTGACCGGAACCGAGTCAACCGCTCCATTTCGTTCGTCGATGACGAACCAAATGATACTTTGCCAGTAAAGACAGTGCCAAAGACGTCGTCGAAGCTTGCTCAGTCGATGGAGAACGGAGACCCTTCGCCTGAACAAACAAGCCGCTCTGTTCCTTCGGAACCTCAGCCTGCTCAGTCACATAGCGAAAGCATCCCCACTCTATCTTCGAATACTTCTGAGGGAAAGCGTCGCTCAGTTCCTTCGACATCTAAACTTGCTCAATCACAAAATGAAGGTACTCCTTCCTCGGCCAACTCTGATGGAAAGCGTCGTTCAATTTCTGGAACACCTAAGATGATCTGGCCTTCTGATGTGCCGCAAGAAAGAATTGAGAAGTACAAAAGAGAAGCAGAGCTGAAGGCTCAAAAGAAAACACAAGCCAAGGAAACTAAGCATGCTGAGGAGCCAGCTGAGGAACAAGCCTGGTCTAAAAAGCGAAGCACTACTCCAAAGTTTTCTACCAAATTAGCCACTCAAGATGCAAATAATGGCAGCATCAAAGCGCACGTTGGATCTGAGCATCCTAGCAGTGGCAAGTCCAAGAAAGCAGCTACAAAAACAAAATCACATAGTCCGTCTGATTATGTTCGGGTCCAACACAGCGCCGATTCTGATATTGATAACGGGTCTCAGCTTTCGCAGCTAGAGAGTACTGTCGCACAATCTTCAATGGCAGAAGACAATATCTTGCCTCCAACAGAGAAGAAGATTCGCGAGGAAACCAGCAAATTCCGTGTGGTAAAGACCAGCCCTACTCTAGACAAAATCACTCCGAATGACGCCTCACCCACGAAGAAGAAAGCAGCAACACGCGCAATTTCACAAATGAATACGGAGGAAGCTCCTGGAGATAGCCATCATCATGAAGCCTTTGTGCAACACGCGAGAACACCAGTGGAGCCGGCTGATTTTCACTCGTCTCAATCTTCCATGGCCACGAAGCAGTTGCATTCAGAGTTAGAGATGGCACATAATGAGTCTCCCACCCAGCAAGGATCTTCACAAATTCAACATACTGCAGACGCATCGCCGAAAAGCTCTTCAGACTCGGACTCTTCTGATTCTGATTCCGGCTCGGAGTCATCGGCGGAGTCATCGGGTTCCTCTGATTCTTCAGATTCTTCAGACTCCGCTGACTCTTCTGACTCTTCCTCGGACTCTTCCTCGGACTCGAACTCTGAATCAGGGTCGGAATCGGAAGCTGTGGTAGAATCCAAAAAAAAACTCGAGACTGAGGAGACCAAGCCTGCTTTGGACGAGTCTAGTGCTGTTGCCAAGCAGGAGCCTGAGTCTGGCCGTGTTTTGCCCATCTTCAAGCCCAGTAGTTTCTCGCCTCCAGATTCTGATAGTGATGATGACGACGATGAGGACATATTTGGGCCCTTCACCGCGACGGAACAGCCTACGACCCCCAGCAATTCACAGGACAACGTCTTCGGCAGCAACAACTGGACTCCAGTCAACACAAATAGGCGACACACCTTATCATCGGTTCGAGCAGCCATGCACAAAGAACAAGAAGCTACCAAAGCAGCAGCAATGTCTAAATTTGCAGCAAATGGAACTAAAAAAGGTCGCAAAGACGTGTTTGAAATGCAGTCCAGCAGCGAGGATAGCGATAACGATAGCGACAATGATGACCGCGGCGACATTCTACCAACGGGCAAAGAGAAAACCATGCCTGGACGTACACCTCGTTTCTAGGTTTGGTCTCGCTGAAGTCGGCCAAGTTTCTCTGAAGCTTTTACCCGCGCAAGTGAACCGGCACTCAGGGTGGAGTTGAATGTATACAAATTCTTTGTACTTTTTTTGTGCCGATCTAGTCTAGACAGAGTTGCAGTCACATGTCGAACGAGATCCATGTCTATACAAAGGCTCTATTTCACAGTGTAAAATTATTAATTACCGAATACCAATTGAAAATAAATATGTCGAATTCTCTTTTCTTCTTTTTTTTCATAGTCTACATAGATAGATCCACTGAAAATTTCAAGGAACACTCGTCGCACTCCCATTCACGTCTCCAGCACCGTCAACAAACCCTTTTGGTGGTGCGGTAACCTCGACGTTCCAGCAGAACTTGTCCTCTACCGTGCCATTCTGGATGCCCTTGAGCATCTTCAACAGTTGCTGACATACCTCGCCGCCGCTCTCATCGGCGCCCACGTCAAAAGTAAACTTGTCATTCTTCGACACCATCGTGATCGACTTGATCGGCACCAGCGCAGCGGCCGTACCAGCGGCAAACACCTCTGCAAACTCTGAAAGTTCCTCGTACGGGATGCGTCGCTTCTCCACCTTGTAGCCAAACACGTTGGCGGCGATTTCGCACACTGACGCCGCCGTGACCGACTCAATGACATTCTTGCTGTCTGGCGTCACGAGCGTTACCGACCCATCGCCTCCCTTGCGCACGCCGATAAACGCAGACGTCGAGAACTCGTCAATCTCGCTGCGCGTCTTGCTGTCTAGGTGCAGCGTGATACCGTACTTCTCCGCGTACGCTCTTTGCGAGTGGCGCAAGACAGGCGCGTAATTGCCGCCCACCTTGGCCGACCCAGTACCCTCTGGTGCGGCGCGATCAAAGTCCTCGAGAACGAGGGCGTCGACGCCGTGCACCCCATGGTACACGCCCGTCGGCATGACAAACACCACAAAGGTATACTCATCGCCGGGGGTCAGCCCCAGCTGCGCACCAGATCCAAAAATCAACGGCCGAATGTACATGGCAGCGCCGGTCTCGTGCGGCGGCACAAAGCCCGCGTTGGCCGCGACGGCCAAGTTGACGCATCGCAGGAAATGGTCCTCGGGGACACGCGGGATCGAGACGAAGTCGGCGGATCGCTGCATGCGTCCAGCATTGCGGGTTGGTCGGAAAATTGTGATTTTTGAGCCCTGCTGCTGCGGAGGGGCTCTGAAGGCTTTCATGCCTTCGTACGCTTGCTGGCCGTAGTTCAGGCCCGGCGCCATGCCGTGGATTTGCAGGTGAGGAGATGCGACGAATCTGGGTTCGGACCAGGTGCCGCCGCCAGAATAGCTAAAATGCGATTCGACATGACCGTTCACTATATTTGTTAAAGAGAATCCCATTATGTCGAGCAGAAGACGTACCTTCACGGACCTTGAAGCCGACGTTGTTCCAGTCTGCGAACAACAATGGGAAGTATTGTTAGACAGTTTCACTGAATCAAGGACTGGATAAAGATACTTACCGATAGAATCCACCGGTGGTGGAGGGAAATCCGATGCCATTGTCTGAGTTCTTTCAGAGGTTCTATAGCAGAAAAAAAAGTTCCCCGCAATATGACGAAATGAGATGTTCTTAGTGTCCAACAGGAGCGAGGGCAACGGCCACCGATGGAATATATACCAGGTTAGTAGTAGAGGCAAGAATATGTCGCCAAATCACGGATTGGACTCGGATCTTGAGTCGAGTCGAGAAGAAAGCAGCCTGTAGACGCACAGCGACGTGGTAGAGGTGACAGCTCCGAAAGCGGAGCGGCTGCCTTCCCGGCCCGCACTAAGCCTATCTCAGCGCAAGTATACGATACGTACTATATTGTACGTATAAACCCTACTAACTATACTGTACATGCATCAATGCTCTGCTGTGAAGAGCTCTAGAAAATCCGAAGATGGTCAGCTGCCCTCCGCTGTCCACGTCTAGTCGTCCAATCACCACAACAAACATGCCAAAAGAGTCTAAGTTCAAGCACCAGCCACCCAACCCGAGATTCCCGTGGGATCCTGGACTTGAAGCCTCTCAGGTGTCCAAAGTGCAGGTGATGGCTGTTTATTTTGTGGTTGAGGAACACGATGTATCCCAGCTACCAAAACTTGTCGTTTTCTGACTCCGAAGCAGCACACGTCGGAGAGCCTATATTGATATTTAGAATCATATATATGGTGCCAAGTAGGTAAAAGACTCTTGAAATAGTTGGTAACCAAGGTTGTTGGTACAATCTCCCTAAGCCGGTGCTTTGGATAGAGTCCTGTTCGAATTTGAAGATACCACTTTCTGATAATATTATTAAGAACTCTTTAAGAACTTGTTGAAGAATACGAGGTGTAGATTCACCTTTTGGTCGAACGCACCGGCCCGAGAATAGAACAGCCGACTTGCATAGCTGCGAAAGTAGATCAACACAGGCAAAATTGAAGAAACAAGACATCATGTAATATTCTATTTTTGGTTTAGCGCCGGAATCCAGGTGGGCCTTGACGGAGGCTCGGCAAGTCGTAACAAGCTTACTCTCGCCTCCACCAATCGGAGTCGCGGACCTACCGCTTCCTCGCTGGCGTTCCTTGCTCATCTTTCATCCATAATTATTAATAAACTCATTGATGCTTTGTAAACGCACCATTTGTTGTATCAAATTGTCCAGTCGTCCAAGCAATCTTCTTAGCCGAATTTTATTAATTGATAAAGAAGGGCATGAGCGACTGACTACCCGAACATAGCGTAGGTATATATTTAATTCCTCTGAGCAGTTGACATCAATTAATACTTCAATGCTATCTAAAATAATCAATTGATAATTATTTAGACCAGTGGTATGTACAAATGAGGTCCGATGGGTGAGGATACCAGGACCTGTTCACAAACTTTATTCAATAAGAATCCCCCAGGACCCGATTCATAGGAAAGCCATAGTACACTTGGAGTTTCTCCAACTCCAGGTTTCTCCCAATCAGCCACGCCATTGGGGAAAACACTCTTTAATCGCTCAAGCTCCATCTCGGAGAGCTTGATTCCCGGATAGTCCGCTGGATCTACCGGCTTCAGTCGTGGCTTTGCTATTAACATGGCCTTTAGATTGTTGCAAGCAGCCACAGTCCTGGGGTCTCCATAATAGGGATAGTTGATATTCATCGCTTCCAGATCACCAGTCGGAGTCCCATCTGGAGTCCGTAGTCCATCTGTGAGGTCCGAAGGTCTATTCTTCCTTATCTTCGCCGCCAAATCGAGGTCCGTGGAGTCTTTATGAACAGAGGAAAGCCAGCTGTCCATCAACAAAAAAGCTGATTCCGGGGGTCCTTGCACGGGTACTAAAGCCCGGGCACGTCCATATAGCTTGATTTTCAGCGTGGCCTTGACTCCGGATCAGGCCCGTCCTTGAAACCCAGGTATGAAACTGGGTATGGCTTCTGATACGGTCTTCTTGCTCCGGACAACGGAGATCTAAAATAGCGACCCCAGCTAAATGACTAAAATCGTTGATCAGCCCACTTCGATGGAGACGTTCCAATGCTACCGGGCTAGCCACAGTTCGAGAGGGGATTAAGTTGCCGTCGATATCGACCCCGCCAATCTTTTCACTGAGGTCCAAGAACTGCTCCACACTAATTTGGTGATGAGAAGCGCGTTTAGACCGTACTGTATACCTTCGTTGTCCCAGGGAAAGTTTGCGAATCCTTTCTTAATCTCAGTCTCCATAGGGACCCATTCTGAAGGCAAACGTCTGCCGAGGTAGTTTACCTGGTAATCTTGAAGAGTGCCTCGGACGCCAGCCGGGTTACTTTGCGGGTTGTATGTCTGATCAGGCTCTAAACCTGTTCATGTGGATGGATCCACTCCACCTGTCTTCTCAGAGCCAAATACTGTATTCCAGAAATCCCTTATATCATTATCTGCATGCCCGTCGACCGCAAGGCGTGTCTCAGCGTCTGTCCATAGAGCGGGAGAAACTTCGGTCCAGTAATGCTCCAGAAGTTTGGATTCGATACAGATCCCAGGGACATACCAGCTAGAATGAACACTGGAAAGAGGAATGATCCCCTGGAACAAACCGGGGTACTGATTGGCAATCATCTGTTGCAAAATGGAAGCTCCCGATGGCCCAGAAGCGAGGGTGTACAGGGTCTCTCCGTAATGTACCATGACATGCTGCTTAAGCATCAGAATGGACTCAGCTGCGCGGATAGAATCAGAGTTGGTGGCTGATTGCATTTGTGTTGAGCGAGCAACCATGAACCCGCGTCGAAGCGCCATGTCAAGGAATACCGTGTACTTCAACCCCGGCATTAATTCAGTTTGGAGCATCGACTGGCTATAGTATTGATTCCAGCCTCCAAACGCGACAATATAAAGCTTTTGGTTCCATGCCTTCTGTGGATTGATTGCAGTCCATGGTTCATGTGGGTTGCATAGAGTGGTAAGCTCCCACACTCCTCTATTTGCAGTTCCCTTCTCGTGACGGATGATGTAAGGAACCGTAATTCCTGTGTCGGTCGTAGTCTGGGCTAGCTGATCTAGTTTTGGAGGACTACTTTGGTCGTAAGGGAGGAATTCGGAAGATTTAACGTCCATATAGTAGTATTTGGTGACTGTTGGAGCGTTGCAGTAAGCATCCACAGCAGATCCGAGGCCATTCTGCTCAGTTGTACATTGCCACGGCTGAATATGAGGCCCACTGAAAACAGGGCCTTGGATAGGAAAGCCTCGGACAACAACAGTGGCTTCATCACTAGCTTCTGTTACAAAGATCTTGTTATATCCAACGGTAAGCCCTGCCAATACGCCCTTCCACTTAGACGTATCTCCATCCACACGTTGCAAGCTATCACTTTTGTCACAGTCATTGAGCTTCAGTATTGGGCGATTGCTCTTCGTACCTGACACTAGTACAACGGCTTCATTACCGGTCACAATTCCGTGAATCGCAGATATCACGCTAACATTCAATTTCGTTGCCATATTTTGCACTATGCATGGATTAGATTTTGGAGCACCGAGTTCTTTATTTTGGGACTCAGATTGTACTCTTAGTAAAGCAAACTTTTAAGAACCACGGTCGGGCAATGTTGGTAGAGTGCTCGGTCTTTAATGCGTACTCCGCATTTCAAGACACTAGTCAATAGCAAGGTGAAGATCGGCAATGGTAAAGGATTTAGCCTTCCAGATAGCACCGATAAAACCGAGAAATGTCGATCATTCACAGTGACCTCTATTTGATCGTGCCGATCTTTCCGTGATCAGCTAAAATCCAGGCGATTGACTATGACAACATAATTCAATGAACCTCCAGATGTCACAGTAGGTAATGTATACATATGTATATGTTACCAGCCGTAGGGACATATTATGCCATTATAATCGTGAAGCACGTACTGTGAATTGACATTGAAAGTTATTCCTATAATTGACGCGCACACTACTGTGTAAGAGGCGGGATCGGTATTTCGGAATTTCAAGATACCGACGCTCCGACGCGCTATTGAATATGGATTTGTCTTATTTATGATTATAATGGCTTCCGGAAAATGGGCTCGGAATGGCAGAAGGTGAGGTTCATATCGCAGGTCTTTGATATCGGGTGAGCGGAATTGAGAGACCGAGGTATGGAGAAGGTCAACTGTGCGGTTAAACTATTTACACTATTTACACTGACACATTAATTTACTTCAATATAACTGTACCAAATTGGGAATAGGGTGAAATGAACCATGAAACCGCTTTTTTTTGCTACCAATCATCCCATGTTTGTTAGCAATATGCTTTCTCGTTTGACCTGCTTGCGGCTGCCCTTTCTAGCTTCCACTGACATCTTATCATTGACTGTTATCAGAGCGTCGAATGTTTGTTTCTTCAATTATTTATTCTTTCTTCTTTGAATTTGCTTTTACAAATTAGTCGAATTTAAGGCCTTCAAATGTTACGTGGAGTAGCGGACTTAGGAGATAAAAGTGTCTACAGGTCATGTGATTCGCTATTCGATGATTTTGTTATATCCTCTTCAATCAAACATCTTCCTTCCTTCACGTATCATCACGGCACGATCGATTTCCCAATGAAGTTTTCGATTAAATTTACACGGGTTTCTATTCTAGCCCGAACTTCTACGACCCTATCTCACCCATCATTATGGAAGAGCCTGGCCTCTCAGGCCGTGCCGCGCGCGTCTCTGCAGCATGTGAAAGATGCCGGAAATCAAAGGTATTACATCTAACCTTCCTTGAAAGTACTAAGTGGCCCGCTAAACAGGCATTAGATCAAGTGCGACCTAAGAGATGAACACCGGCCGTGCTCGTCATGTAGGTACCGTAACTACGAATGCGTCCCTGCACCAAGCAAGGTCAAAGCAAAAACAACGGCAAGGTCTGTTAAACATCCAGAAAGGAAATTTTTTGGGTGCTTATGTGGAAAATGGTGTAGATATGAATACCTCCACTCTATAGAAGAACGCATTGCACGTATGGAGTCGGTGCTTGGAAACATGTCACTGGAATTAGAGACTTCATCAACTACTAAATCCTTATCAGATGTGATTAAGGAGCAGACTAGCCTCGATGACAGGAGATCTTTGCATCTTCTGAAGCGCGATGGTGAGACTGAGTTCATAGGTGTGTAGGGGGCTTTCGTGATCTCAGAACGTGCCTGACTTCTAACCAACAACATTGACCAGGTCTGAGCTCGGGTCTAACACTTCTCTCCCCCGCTGGGATTGAATGGCTTTCATCGCGAGTTGGGCCCTCAAGCACAGATAAACTGTTAGCGATCCTTGACTTTTTCCGCTCTTCTCCTCTTTCTTCCGCTCCTGTTCCTCGATCATTACGTCCTCACCCCCGGAAAGAGCTCCCACCTAGAAATCTGGCTATCGTCTATGTCAATGGTGAGTAATATTAAGTAATCTCCAACAAAATTTTCATGCTATTTGCTTACATGGCTTGCGATACAGCGTTCTTCGAGACTTTAAGTCCGTGGTTACCTTTTTTCCAAAGGTCTCTCATCGATTCTCATTTTGAAAGACAGTACTCGGACAACCCTCCCTCATCCGCTTCGTGGTATGCTGCATTTAATGCTATCTTGTGCTTTGGATACACTATCGTGCAAAGATCACCTATTTTGTTTCAGGATAAAACGAGCGCCACTTGGGGCTACCTGGATAATGCTATGAGTGTTCTTCCAGATCTCATGTTTTCTGAAAGAGATACGCTTGGAGTTCAGTCAATCATAACCATGGTGAGCTACAGTATAATCCTGCCCAAAGATTCTAGGATTCTAATTGACGTGGCTTTTCAGGCAAGTATATATAACTCCATGATGTCCTTTAAAACGTCCTCAATGCTGTTATCAGTGGCGATGCGTCTAGCACTAACGAAGGGCTTTCACCGCAAGGAACCCATATCAACTGAAGCCGGCGCTGCAAGACAAAACATATTCTGGATCGCATACATATTAGACAAGGGAATGTGTATCCGATTTGGACAAGCCTCTGTCATAGATGACGATGATATTGGAATTGATCTTCCAGCATCGAAGCCATTTGATGCCGAGGTGAACCCCGTGGAATGGAAAAATGAGACCTTCCTACGCTGCTCAGTCGAGCTTGCTCTGATACAAAGTAAGGTTTGCAAATGGCTTTACTCATCTCGATTTCGTACGAAGTCAGCAGATCAGAGACTGCGCCTGATGAAAGACTTGGAACGCTTGTTGGAGACTTGGAAAAATGAAATTCCGCTGCATTTTACACCAGAGTACTACCAAACTCATCACAACGTGCGGATCGACCCAGTGCTAAATCTGCATATGAACTATTACTATACAGTCATTTGCTTGCATCGAATGTCATTGGACATATCATTGGAGCCAGACCTCGAGAAAGCACTAAGGCAAGAATCTCTGAACAAAGCTAGTATAAGTGCCGAGCTATGTCTTCAGGCATCAAAAGCTACGATGAACTTACTCAATTATGGAGATGGGACTCTTATCATGCATTACATGACTTCCTGGTAATCATCAACAATTCCACTCCATTTCTATGAATACTTATCAAGACTAGGTCAATATCATTCCATGTGCTCATTGCCGCCCTTGTTATATTTTTTTACACAATTGACAACCGACGTCGATCTGAAGTTCAATCAAACGCCACATATCTGCGATTATTCGCTAAAACAGTCCATGCCTCGCCCCTAAGCCGTATGTCACCTATTGGGAAAGGCTTGGAAGATTTAGCGGATTTACTTGTTAACATCACTACGTCCGCGATCGACAACAACCGAGATACGCATCCTGTTGATTATTCTGCTCCCCTTGTCTCTTCAACCTTGAGCGCCGCTTCAATGCCATACCATATGGCCTGTGAGGGCGAAATATCCAACGATTTTCCCTTGGATTTTGACTTCGGAAGCGGTCCATTGCCCTCCGTGGAAGTGGCCTCAAACATCTTTGATTTCTTGCTTGATGCGGCACCATTTTCTGATAACGTTTCTTGAAAATACAATATTTTGATTCGATTCCGCAAGTGCCTGTGGTGGGCTATCGCAAAAGGATCAACACCTATTACCTCATAGTGATTCTGGCGCACCTAATGAAGAGTCGAGCAATAAAGTGGTTACTTTCGCCATTTGTTGCGACTGATTGTGATCGAGCCATCGGAAAGAAAACCTCGGTTTTTAAAAGTCTCCACGTAAATTCCGGCCCTGCAATTCGATTGTAGGCACTGAAAGTATTCGCAATAGCTGCACTCATCGAGTAATCGTACAACAATATTGCATCGTTCGAACGGACAGCAGGGCGAGAGTTTGGCATTGTATGCATCATAAATCAAAACATAGATTGTCATTTGACAAGATACTATGACCAGCTCTTCTAGAATGAAACATAAATTGGATAACCGTCGTTAGGAGAGCATGCCGCGTAACAAGGAAGAGCCGATTGGAATTCCGATTTGTCTTTATCCATAGAAAAATAATCAAGAACAGCATCGAAATCATTAGGAGTATGTGGACTTGAGCTGAACTCGGTGTCTGACAATGGGGAACGTGATGAACTGGGGGACGATGCGACATGTGAAATAGTACGCGCCACCCAAGGGTCATACTTGTCAATCTTTTCGAGAAAGAAGTTTATATAATTGGATTCCAAAGATGGAGAGCAATTCGGACCGAGGTGGCTGAGTATCTTCCACAGTAAAAGCGGTCGTGCGAACGATGCACCGGTAAGTTGAACATAGGTAATACTTTCGTGATTCGCTAATTCCTCGATAAAATTAACGATGGAAACTGTAGCCTCCATCGACTTTGTACGGACGTATTCTGACGGTGGATACGAGGATGGAGTACTCTGTAGCCAGCGTAAGCTGGCTGAATGATGAGAGACAATGCGATAAAATTGGACGAGTGTTCCGTAATGGAGATAAGCCAGCTGGTTCCTTTTGTTTGCAACGTCGGTCGGGGTCATGCTTGTCTGAATGCAAAGAACTTCCGTAGGTATGTTGGCCGTCCAAGAATCCAGATCCTTGTCGATTTGGTCGAGCTCCCATAGATCTGGGGCTCGGAGTGCTGGTCGGGGCCACTGTTCGTCAAAATCATCTTTGTCCCAATCCCAGCTCATCAGAGATATAGGTGCAAGCCGGCTTAATATTACAGCTAGCTTGGCCTTCTCAACAAAAATGGCTCCTAGCTGTCGTTGTTGTGTCACATAATCTATGTTTGAGACGAGCTTTGACGTGTCGGGGCTCGGTAACAATGGGGCCAAGGCAATATCATCCATTGTCAGCATAGGCACATCGTGATCCTGCTCGTCGATAATCCAGGGTGCTTCAGAGTCGAGGCATAACATGCGTTCTCGGATATAAAGACACCACCAGATCTGCTTTCGCAAGCTCTTTTGCCGTGCGGATATTGCCAATACTGTGGGATCCTGGTGTAAATTGACTTTGTATGCCAGAGATATAGCACTAGAAAGCCAATAGCTTTGGCTCCGACTCTCATAATTTGACTGAGGATAGTATGTCATCAACAGTACCGACTGAAGAATGGTCAATTCGTCGGTCTCCCAATGGAGGTCATAGAGCATCCGAGCTTTTTCGAACATAGACCGGGCGTTCGCAGATATCGTGTCGGAATTCTCCTGGGCATCAAGAAACAACTGCGCCGTCAACATGATGCAGTAAAATAGTAACAGGCTGATCTTGGGGCCACGGTCGTTCAGGTGCAGCGATCGCAAGACCTGTTCGCGATCAAGGATAGGCACAATTGGATGGACGAGGAGAAAATAGGCCTTCCATAGCTTCTCACAGGTCTTCGGACTGGGCAAACTAAGTGCCCCTTTTACTTTAATATATTGAATATCGTCTTTGGTGAGATGAAGTGGAGGGGCCTTGATGTAGTTGGGCAATACGATATCCCGTCGGCTGGGCTCTTCTAAATGTTTTCTTTTTCTTCAGCGCGTCAGTGAGCAACCACTCAGCGAATAACTTGGGCAGCGAACTCACTCTTTGTTCTTTATTGGCTTGTATGGCTTGCAGGAAATGCCATCCAGCTTGCAATTCGTACATGGCATACCCAATACAGCAGTATCGCATCGTACTTTGCGATTATGGCACCAAGTGCAGGCAGTGCGCGATCGCGTGCGCTTGGGTTTATCGGAATCAGACGCCATCTTTTTCAAAAACGCAGGGCAGTGTAACTAATTGCATCTAATACATAGCCGCAAGGGCTTCTTTATAAACATGTGTTGCATGGAAACAGAAGACGGCATCCGGACCGGACTGCACATGCACATTGACCAATCACATCAGGCCGGGCCGCTTCCGACGGTACTGATCAACTAACATCTTGCGGGGCTCCAGGAATCACAAAAAGGCAGAAAATAATTATTGCTGTGATGGGCGATACTACAGCCAGAGTGGCTGGATCGGAGATTGTGAGAGACCCAACAGTCAAAGGTGGGTTGCTTCTATGGCACTTTTAGTTTCGCTCCGAGGTACCATAACGAAAATAACTATATGATTGAAACGCTGCTTACACGTATAACGAACTCATTGTCCATATTTTCTCCGAAATGAGCCTAATGATTATTTTTTATACGTAACGATTAGATTAATAATAGCTGGTCCAAGGTGAATGTATATGGCGACCGTGGTGTTCAATGTTTCTCTTATAAAGACTAAAGTTCTTCCAGTTGGAATTACTCATAACAAGAACTTTGAGATAAAATGCTTCGAATATCATATAATTCCTCTGTCTTGTTTCACTCTATACGTTCAGCAGCCTTCAAAAGTAGACTTATGGTTTGCGTCTACAACTTTGCCTTCCGTTGCCTGCGCTTCTTCTCCTCTTCACGTATAACTTTCTTCTGGATCTTCCCCGTGCTGGTCTTGGGCAGGTCCTTCACAATTTCAATCTCACGCGGCACCATGAACCGGCTTAGGTCCGAGTTGTCTAAAGCCCAGGTGCGAATTTCTTGCCCGGTCACCTTTGATGCCGCCGCCACAGTAACAAAAGCTTTGGGTGTCTCCCCCCATTGCTCATCAGGCACCCCGATGACAGCGGCCTCTATGACTGCAGGGTGTTTCATAAGGGTATTCTCGACTGCAACAGACGAGATATTCTCTCCACCTGCGAGATGAGATGGCCAATTAGTCAACTTGATCCATTTCCCTCCGTACTGAACAGGAATCACTCACCACTTATGATAATGTCCTTTGCCCGATCTTGGATCTGGATTGCTCCGTCACTGTGCCATACCGCCAGATCCCCAGTATGCAGCCATCCTCCATTGAAAAGTTCCTTTGTGGCTGCGACGTCCTTATAGTAACCTTTGGCACAAAGGTTGCCTTGAACGATAATCTCACCAATCTCAGATGCATCCTTTGCGACGTCAATGAGCTCAGCGCCCAGACCATGCTTGATCACCCGAGCAGGTAAGGCCGTGACCATGCTATGGCCCTGGCGGGCCATATTTGCGTAACGTTTTTCAGCAGGCAAATCATTCCACTCCGGCATATAATACGACATGATAACGGGGCCGTAAGTCTCTGTCAGCCCATACGCATGCACTGGATGTAGGTTCAATCTGGTCATTTGCTCGAACAAGACCCCTGACGGTGGACTCCCAGCAACTGTCACTTGCACCCGACGGGGGAGCTTTTCGGCCCTCTTATCATGACAGAGCAAAGTATTGACGGTCGGAGCAGCGCAGAAGTTGGTAATTGGCTCCTCCTTCAGGAGCTGCCAGATATGAGGATAGTCGATTTTGCGAAGGCAGTAATGGGTACCTCGTACTGCGGTGATGGCCCAGGGAAATGTCCATCCTGTATAAGACCTAGAATTAGCTTTTTTTATACACGATTTCCGGTGGCAATCATAGCAACTGACCCGTAGCATGAAAGATTGGGAGAACCCAGAGGTAACCGCATCGACCTACGCTTAGGTTGAGATGAGACTCGACCACGTTGCCCAAGGCTGCTTGGTAAACCCCACGATGGGTGTAGACCACTCCTTTGGGCCTAGAGGTTGTACCGCTTGTGTAGGCTAACGCAAGCATGTCATCTTCGTCGTTACTCTGGACCTCCAGTCCTGCCCATCCGAGTCCACCTTGGGATTGATCAAGTTTTAATCCCTGGAGGATGGCCTGGCCGAAAGGCCCGTCTTCATCTCCAGCATCAGTGTCAACAAGAATGGGAATATTTGGGTGAGCCTTGCTGAAGGAGTCAAGCAGGGATGCGTACTCCGCGTCCACAATAATTAGGTCGACTTCAGAATGCTCAAAGATGTATTGGATATCATCGGGCTTGAGGCGGTAATTGATGGCTGTCACAACTTAGTCTTTGTCACCCACGGCCAAGCAAAACTCACCAACATTGACACCCCCAGCACCAGCGATGCCAAAGATCGATTCCAGGAAGGCAGGTGTATTGGGAGCCAGAATGCCAACCCGACGGGAGTTATTCTTTTTTAGATAATACGCCAGGCCCGCGGCTCGCAGTGCGAACTCTTTGTACGTCCGGCGCAGCAGCTGGCCCTTCGTATTGACATGACAGATGGCCGTGGCCTAGAAAAGATGTCAGTATGTGAGGGAAGAAGCAATAATGAAAGGGCCAGCCTCACATTTGGCTCAATTGCTGCCGCACGTGGCAAGAAATGCGTTGGGGAAAGTGAGTGAATATGGTTGCCTTTGAGGGGAGACATGATGCAATGACACACTTCTCAGCGATATATTATTAATCGAGATTCTCCACGAGAGATGGCAGCGTGATCTAAATAAATGTATACGCCTATTTCTCCACACACGGGTACGGTCCGGCTTGCCGGTCTCTAAGCGTGGTGGGGAAGAAAGTCTACTGGGGCGGAAGCGGTCCGGGGTATCGTGTGGGGATCCGGAAATACGGATAGCGACCCAAGTTGGCGCAAAAAGACGTGAGGCATGGAGATCAAATCCATTCAAACTGCTGAATTCGCTTCCTGTCTTCAAGAAAACCCTTTCACGCGCTCCGGATCGAACGCTTTGAAGGTTCAACAGGTAGAAGCCGTGCAGGTGGGTGTCAATGTCTCTATACAGTGCCACTTCCCATGTTCTCTTGTACAGGCAACAAGGAACGCATCGCCAGCAGAGGCACAATACATTTTACAAAAAAATGGGGTAATGTTCTTTACCCATTCAAATACCATGACTGCCCAGCCCCACCATAGTGATACCGTGAGAATGACTGGTGTTCTACGAGATGGCGTCTGGAGACCATACAGTTGCTTGCAGTCATAAAACCTTTCTCTGTTCCACTCTAATGTACAGTGTCCGCAAGTAAATATACTAGGTCAACCAAGGCCTGCACCTGCAGGCATTTCACCGACATATCGCTGCAGCACGTCTGGAGCGTTCCTTGATATGGTGCTGTAGTCCAGAATACTCCAAAAGAACTCCCGTTTATGTCCTTCTAGCGGTGATGCTAGAGATTCGCTGTTCATGAGAAAACTGAATTCATGGACACATGCCATGAGTTCCTTTAACTTCGATGACTACACTCGACGTCAGCTCAGAACCGTGATACTATGTGAATGCTGAAAATTTCCTACCATAACCACTGAAGAACTCCAATACTCTCCTAGAGCCTCCAAGTTAACTAGACAATGCTGAGCTCGCAGCAGGGAAGGCGAGGCGCCCTGTTGAGCCTCCTCTGTTGCCTGAAGTGCCTGGATAGTAGCAGCCACTGTCAGGCAATATGCGCAGAAAGAAGTCGCCAACATACACCCAGCTTCACGCGCCCGTTGGAACAAGTCGATCATATCATCCGAAGCACCGCGACAAGTCTGTTTGGCATTGTTCCAGAAAGTCTTAGGGACGTGAAGACGGACAGGTGCCATCATTTCACAAAGAAGAAACGGGTGAAATAGCAGGCATTGGCAAAGATAGAATAGTAATCGCGATAACACCAAAGGACCGGCTGCGTGCTGCTTAAGTACACCATCCTCGTAACATAGTTCCTGAAGCGCTGCCTCGATGGGTTGATTTACACAAATCTGCGATTCCAGGAATATCAAATCGGAAAGAAGGCTAGCATGTTGTGATTTAGGATGCCAGGGCTCATTTTCCGGTCCGATAGATTGCTTCTGTAGCATGTATTGTGCGCATTGGCTGAGCAAACTAGCCACTGCAATCAACCTACCGAAAGGGCTCAATTTCTCATTTTCGGCGAGTCGGTGACGGCGGACATCATATAAGGTTGGGGTCTCCTGCTCCGTTGTGGTCTCCCAGGCTTTTTCATCGCAAGGAAGCTGGAGTGAACATGATGAATCCATGATAGCTGGAGGGCGACCACGACCGCATGAGACGAGTCGCTCGAGAAGATATAATGACCAGAAAACCCTGCGCCGCTCCTCCCTTTCAACAACTGAGAACTCCCGATCTGGTTCTTCCATTAGATGCAAGTCCTGAGTCAATCGGACCGCAATGCCAATCTTAAGCCATGCTGACTTATGCCTTTGTTTTCCGGCTAAAAAATTCGCGATTGCTATTAGGTACCAAGATAGAATTTGATGCTGAAAGATTCACTGCACCTACCAGTAAAGTCAAATATAGATAGCAAAGTCAGAGTTTGGACAGTAGAAATGTCCATCAACTGTGTACCCAAGAAGCAGTCAGTGATTATAGCCTGCCAAGCGTAATCAGCAAATCTGGACTCCATCCCGTGGTATTTAGGTTTCAAGGAGGAATTGCTGGCGAATCTAGTCGCGTTTGCAAGAACAGCGAATAACAAGTGGGTTTCAAGGTGTCCCTCGTGAAAACGTTGGCGGAAATTCCCCTCATGGAATATGCTGTAAGGCTGGTTGTGACAGTACGTGAAGTAAGTGTCGATCAAGACAAGCTGTTCGTCCAAGGGTGGTAGGGAAGGGAGAACATCCATTGTTGGCGAAGAGATGAAAGACCAGAGGTAGGGGTCGGGCTCTAAATTGGTGCTAGGGACAACGGGAAGATCGTTCGAGGTTGTCATAGCACACGGAATACTAGAAGATGCTCCGAATCCTCCGGCTATGCTTAGAAGCCTGATAGTGGATGGAACTTGTTCAGTACCAAATAACCAGCCAGCTTTTCATGTCTCGTACCTATCAAGCTTTTCCTCAACTCTCCCTATACAGTTCTCTAAGTGGTCGATTCTCTCCATCATCTTGTTAAGGCAACTGGTCAGGCTCTCGGGTTTACAATACAACAAGGAATGGCATACTTGGTTCATACTTCCGGGACTGTGACCAGGGGCATTTTCGGACGATTGAGCAGGAGAGGAGCTGTAATTGCATTCCTGGAAAAGACGTTGGCAGTTCGAACATTCTGGACGCTCGCCCGTACAGCGAGCCTTTTTGCGCCTGCTCCTATAATTAAACCGAGGCTTCCGCGATTCAATCAGAATGTCCGTACCTGCAATTGATGCATGCCTGCGCAACGCGTCGGACTGGCAAGTAATCTCGACGACGTATTCCCTCGCCGCTGATGGATGATATTTGTGGCCTCGGCATGGCGGTGCGATTGAAAAAAAAGAAGCTGGAGTTCTACTGCATGAGTTGACGGGGGATGCGGGGGTGGAGTCGAGAAGTCGAATGAGGATGGCAGTGGTTGGAGTAATTACATATTAGGTGTAGTACGTACTACTAATTGGTCCCGCGTATTCGACACCCCCGCCCGGATGCGCGCGGGCCGATGTGAGGACAATGATTATGCCGAAAGTCTTAGGAAATACGTATACGTATTCATCTAATAGCAATTCACTAACTTTTAACAAGATATGCCCCAAGATTGTTAGATTAATATATAACTTACTAATACTCAAAGGTGTATATAGAACTTGTAGTTTTGATTATACCCGTCCCTCATATTGACTCTCCATCACGCACTGATCAATCTCTGATACCGTAAGCCGCGAAGCTGAGACATCTTTGCTTTTGACGCGTTCAGATTAATTTTTATCTTGGAAAAATGGTCTAATTTGTTGTGGTGCTGTTGTTCTGCCTATTTATCTCCCCTGATCCACATTTGATGGACGATCCCCGACGCTGTAAACTACTGTCTGACAGGAAAATAGCGTATCGAAACACCATTTTTACTGTCTGCGTATATTTGAAGAAGGCGGGGGTATCAGTCCTTTGAAGTGCTGTAGCTGAGCTTTTTGGTTTCCATGAGCTTCAAAAGTTGGGCGTCGACGCGTCGGCGTGTTATTGATGGGGAGTAATCGCGCTGTTGAGATCAATCTGACACTCAACAACTGCCATATTACCCTTTGCTAGGGTTCGGACAAAAAGTAGAAGTTCGTCAGCCATGTCGACGTTTTGATAGGAATCAAATCGCGAGATACGGGACGGATCACACCCTTCAAGGCGTATAAAACGCGTCTCGCGTCTCTCGTCTCTTGAATAAACAAATAAATAAACCACTGCCCTTTTACAGCCAGCGCTAACGGATACATGGTTATATCCTTCAGTGTTTTCTATGCGTGACCGAAAGAGAGCCAAAATTTTCCGAATCAGGAAGCTACCTAAAACGGAAGTCAAGAACCATGCAGGAACATTGATTTTATGCCAATAATTATTTGTCGAGCACTCTATAGTTCAAGTTCAACAAAAGACAACCACCTCGAATAATAACAATACTGACCAATTTCATTCAGCCCTGACTCGGATTACAGCCTCAGCCGGGCGTCCAGCAGCCCCAAGACACGGCCGTACTCTAGGCAGTCCGCACTCCGTACCAACACCTCAATGCTATTTATACTGTGAGGCTATTACTCCTCCAGGACAAAGCCGGTTTCGAGGCATTTAAAACACCAATCCCGGCGAATCGGCGGCCATGATTTACGGGGATAAGTTCACAATTAAATTTAACGAGCGTGCGTAGGATCACCGCCAAGACGTCGGGATTTCTACTCATTGGGCCAGGAGGCTGAGCAAATGCCGCAAACAAGAGGGACAAGCACGTTACCGGCGATCGATAAGATGATAGCGCCGCCTCGTCGCCCCTTTAGTGGGCCAAATGCCCATATCGATAAGCGCGCCGGGGAGACTAGGAGGCTTCGCGTTGAGACTTGGAACTTGGCGTCCCGTGAAATGAGAGTCCCCGCCCCTTTTCGCCGGTCGGTTGGGAGACTTCTTGAACTCCTTTTCCTCGAGAGGGACGAAGGAAGAACAGAGGACAACTCCGTCCGGATTGCTGCACCTTGCCATGGAAAGTTCCCAGGCGACGATAGAAAGTGATACACCCGGAGAACCGTTGATAGCACGCGACTCCGAAGCCGCACAAGCCTCCGACCAAGTAAGCAGCTGCAGGTCCTCTTCTCCCCGTGCTATCTTTGCTAACCCGGAGTCCAGCATTCTAGAACATTTCGGTACGATTATCTCCGCGGTCTTGGTGACGAAGCCAAAGCTCATTGACCATTTTCCTAGCCATCACAGCGGATACAAATCGAGACAACAACACCGTGAGTGGGAATAAAAAAGAAGATAATGTGCGATCGTACGGGCCGGGCTAAATTATCTGCGCTTTAAGGAAGCTTCTTTTCGCAAATCCGTAGCCTAGTGAGCAACGGTTCCGATAACTCATATCGCTATGTCTCGACCGAAGAACAATATGAGCCCTCATTTCGAGATCAGCAGCTGCAGCCGAGCCCGCGGCCCTTGCAATGGATTCTACAAATAGTCGCATCAAACATGAAGCTAGCTCTATCAATGACGATAGTCCCAGTCGCGCTGGTTATCGGCGTCATGAAAATCCATCCTGCCGCGGCGTTTTCCCTGAATTTGGCAGCTGTGATTCCTCTATCAGTAGCGTTGACAATGGCTACTGAATCCTTGGCGCGCGACTTGGGACCTACTGCCGGTGCGTTGCTGAATATCAGCTGCGGTAACCTGGCCGAGATCATCATTTTGTGAGTTTGCACCTTTACGGCTTGGCTGTTGCGAATACTAATACAGTGTAGGATGTAAGTTCTGTCCAATGCAAGAATAAGAGGGCAAACCCTAATTGTTGCAGGACTGCCCTGTCTGAGGGACATGTGCGCATTGTCCAGGCATCTCTCCTTGGATCGCTTCTGGTTAATCTACTTCTCGTCCTTGGACTCTCGCTGGTCGTAGCTGGCCTGGCGTATAAGGAGCAAAGTTATGACGACACATCAGCCCAATTATTCATCGGTCAATTGAATTTGACCGTCTTTAGTTTTATTCTGCCTGTGAGTTGACATCCCAATCTCTCTTTGAGATCCCAAACGACTAATGGCCGGCAAGACTGCATTCTACGGAGCTATGAGCAAGGTCCATGACGCTGACAACGCGTCGCTTGCATTCAGTCGCGCGGTTTCTGTGATTTTGTTGCTCGTTTATGCATTTTATTTGGTCATGCATTTAAAATCCCATGAATCTCAACCCGATGATATCCTAGAGAAAGGCGGAGATGGTCGAGATGGGCTAGAGCGGGGGTCTGAAGGTAGGCAACAATCAGCATCATTCACCTATAGTTATCTCTGTCATGCTAATAAAAGCCCCAAAGACGGAGTCGAATTACCATCACTATCCCGATCCGGCCACCGTGTGAGATGGAAATCAAATAGTTACAGCGGCCCTGCACCCTTTGACTACCGTCAGATACTTGTTAAGCCGACAGCATCGCCCTTCTCCCATGTCCGTCATAGTCTTGACCACGAGCGTCGATGGGCACCCAGTGCCAGCTATACAAATGATAATTTGGACTCTAATAGCAACGAAGATGGAGAACAACAGCCAGCTCATTTGTCCACATGGCTGAGCCGCGCCTGCGCAATCGCCGTTCTTTGCGCTTCGACCTTTATCATCGGACTCTGTGCGGACACAGTAGTGGATAGCTTTCGCACACTAAACGAGCGTGGCACGTTACGAGAATCTTTCGTCGGTCTGATCATTCTGCCGGTTGCAGGAAATATTGCGGAAGTCATTACTTCGGCCATGGTAGCCTCAAAAGGCGACATCGACCTTGCTATCAATGTTGCTGTCGGATCCGCTATTCAAATCGGTGTACTGGTCACACCTCTTACGGTGCTTGCTGGGTGGGCCATGCGAAAGGACATGAGCCTTCATTTTAATGGCTTTGAGACGGTGGCGATTGTGGCGGCATCCTTGATGGTGAGCTTCCTGCTTGTAAGAGGCAAAGCGAACCATTTTGAAGGAGTCGTCTTAATCGCTGCCTATGCCGCAGTCTCGTAAGTTTTCTCAAGAATTCGTTTGAGTTATATTTTAGCGCTGACTTGCCTTGGATTAGAATCGGAGCGTTACTTCTTCCAGACTCCCCGTGATACAAAAATGCTACAGCGAACCTTGACTTGTGCCTCCAAAAACTCCTCTCTGAATTTCAGAGAACTTCATCTTCATCGAATCAATTCTTCTTCGCCACATTGTAACACTATAACTTTGTACATACTGTGGGCAATAGTGCAGTATTATCACTCCCACGCTATATTCTCTGGGTATTTCTTCTCTCTTTTATTTCCGCTCGATGCGCGAAACACAAGCCAAATATACATAAACTTTCTTGAGTGTTGTCAACTGCGCTACCTAAGACTACTAAGAGTATAGCTATATTGAGGCAGCTGGAAGTGTTGAAATTGCTACATAAGTTACATCTCTAGCACCGGCTAATCTTCGGCACTACGTACAAAGCAGTCTGACCTGACTGTATATCAAATACCCCCAATCGACACATAGTATGTAGGGGTTAGGTGTCGTCATGGGGCACTTTCCTAAACAAGTCACGACCTTATTATGACCTGTGGCAAAGTTACAACAACTGATACACCTAAGCGTTGAATCAACACACTAGCTGACTCGCCGCTACACTGGCTAGTTTGAAGTTTGTAATTACTATCAATTGATTATAAAGTGTCGGTCAAATGTTAAAATTGTATACTTATTGAATAATATTAAATAAACGAGTCCCAAAGATCAAATCAAATAAAAAGAGATGTAAGAAAAATTCTTCCAATATCCAATGCTCTGGACATTTAAGGAGCTATAGGATTTAAACCCACTTGTCCTCAGTTGTAATGTGGCTAGGGTCCAATCCAGCATCTCTTAACTAGGCCAGCCCCCAAAATCGGAGATCTTAGTGCAGCTAATTGTAACACAAGCTTGACTTTTCGTTGTAGCAAATATAACTAATCCTAGTCAACAGAAAATTCCAAAATAATGTCCACTTAAGAATGCATCCGCGATTAGAATTTGCATCTAATCAAAATGAAACGGGCCCAACACCACTACATACAATTACAACCCTTTACCACTCTTTAGTTCCAGATGTCAGAAATTAAATGTGACTTATTATCATGTCTTACTTCCGTACTTTTGACCAGTTTCCAAAAAGAGAAATGGAGAAAGAGTGGGGGCTAGAGGCCCAAATCTTTCACTACTCTTCAACGCTCATACGTAGCAGTAATTCCATGTGCACTCTTTGATCTTCAGTCACCCTGAGATTAACGACTAGCGCATCATCATTTGAGCTCTGTCTCAATAGATCCCGTCCAATAAGAATTTCACTTATCTGGAGGTTGCCCAGGGGCTTCATTAGGCCGGGGTTTCTGTCATCCAATAATGCTTTGCATCGTCTCCCATGGCGTATTTTTTAAAAAATAAGTTTACGTCAAACGATACTATTAATAGTCAGCACGTGAGAAAAGGGATCTTGACGTTACCAATCTTTCTGGAAAACCCCATTTAATATGTAGATCCTCGGTGCGTTTCACTTTAATGCGCACAGACGACTTTATGCAATGCTACATCGCCCGCGAATTAGTTTGCTGATGAAGTACTTTATCTCCAGGATCAGGTAAAAGCCTCCTTAGCTAACTTTGTGTGCTTGTTTAAATAATGCTTATCTCCCGGCCGACGTATTTGATATATTTCTTATCCTCTTCAAATTTCGAGTACGGATAAGGTGGTTGTTCTCATTTCTTTATCCGAAAATGCATTTCCACAGTACAACAATTCTGAAGCTTCTTCCACTCTTCCAACTAGGATGGGCCTCACCAACGCTGAAGACAAAGAATTCTTCCGACTGTGCTCCAGGATATTATGTGCCTAACATCGGCAATTTTGATCTCCAGCTTCCAGTTGGTAGCGATGGAAGCCCCAAAACTGTATCCGGCTCCAACTTGACAGGCTGCGATGGATTCCAAGACCCAGATTGGTTCTACTGGGACGCTGACACAAATTCCATCGTCATGAAAGCACCACCCAGCTCTTCTGGCTGCGTTAAAACAACGAACAGCCAGCATTGCCGCACTGAGTTCCGCGAGACGAACCCCAAAAGCTGGTCTGCAAGTGGCACCAACACGATGACCGTGTCCTTGACTGTAGTCACGGCCGATGATGGAAGCCATGGAACCGTTATTGGACAAGTCTTTTCGGCCGAGTACTCCAAACCAGTTGCTGAGCTGTACTATAAACCGTCTGGTGATATCTACATCGGCGTCGAACAGTCAACCAGTGGCGGAGACAGCGATTTCACCCAAGTCGGAAACGTTCCTGAAGGGACCGCATTCACATATGAGCTCAGTTATTCGGATGATAACTTGACTTTCTCATTGAATGGGGGAGATTCTCAGAGCTTTGAGACGAGTCAGCTTGGTAACCCGGACAGCTATTTCAAGTTTGGCAACTATAATCAAGGAACAGATGTCGACAGTGAAGTCGACGTAACTTCGGTTGATGTTGTACACAATTAACTCGGCTTGGAAAAGAAGTTTCAACGTTCAATTTGTCAGCATACTATTAAGTTATACCAAATCATTCGAACCAACAATATTCAGTCGAAGTGTTCGTACTCACTCATTCACTCATTATCCTTAAAACGAGGCTTTTTCTTACCGAAAGAACCAGTGTTTAGGTTATAACATACAAACTTTTTTACTGAATAAAAACAATGAGAAATAGGAAATCAATAGATGATTTAATTATACAAAATTTAAAAAGCTGATTTGACCAAATTAAAGAAAATCCAGTAAGGTTAGATTATAGCTATATCATTGGTAATTCACATGTAAAGAAAAAACATTTTAAGAAAGGAAATCCACTTATTGACCGGTCAATGCATTTGATTTCTCATTTGGAAAAGTTGTTCGTACTAATACTCGCTGCACTACGTTCTGCGATAAGATAGGTGAGGCTCCGGAAAGAGACGGTTTATTAGCGGCGGGACAATTGCCGAGGCGCCGACTGCCGACACCGATTTGATATGTTCTTCCCAATAATTAGTCAATATATCATGTGAAAATGACTCATTGCTAACATTATAAAGAGAAGATGTCTGTTTCATATTCTTCAAAACGCACTCGTCAACTAAAGAAGCCATGACATACTCACAGTTACCCCTCCCAGAGGGCATTACCTCTCGCCAAATCGACCTTTCGTCCTTTGGCCATCTCTCTTTTCATATCCTTGAAGCAGGATCCCCATCAAATCCTCTTATTTTGCTGATTCACGGATTTCCGATGCTAGCCTACTCATGGCGAAGAATCATGCTCCCGCTGGCAGAAGCTGGGTACTATGTAGTCGCACCGGACCAGCGAGGATATGGTCGGACAACTGGATGGGATGTGCGGCCATATACGGAAGTCGACTTGCACACATTCTCAACAATTATGTTCGTCCGAGACATGCTTGCTGTGGTTTCTGCTTTGGGCTTTGCGAAGGTGAGATGTGTAGTGGGTATCGATGCAGGCGGTGTAACGGCCGGTGGTTGCGCAGTGATTCGGCCAGACGTTTTTGAAAGTGTAATGTTGCTGACCCATCCATTCAACGGATCTCCCAAACTGCCCTTTGGTGTTGCGAATGAGAATGGGCAGACTGGGACCACTGATGTAGCTGCTGTTGGTCAGAAACCGGGCTCGTCATCAATTCACGAACAGCTTGCAGCACTCGGTCGCAAGCATTATAAGTGGTACTATTCTACACCGGATGCAAATACCGAAATGACAAGCCCGGCAACTCCGGGGGGCCTAAGTAGCTTCTTGCGCGGCTACTTCTATGTTAAATCCGCGTCTTGGGCAGGCAATAGTCCCCATCCACTGGAAGGAGGATGGACGGCCTCCGAGCTTGTCAAGCTTCCTTATTACTATATTATGCCTATTGAAGCAACGATGCCAGAATCAATTGATAGGCTTATGGTGAACGAAACTGAAACAGCAGTGGAGTTGTCGAAAGAATGGCTGTCAGACGAAGACATTGAGGTATTTGCATCAGAGTACAGTCGTACAACATTCGCGGGTGGCTTAAATTGGTATCGCGCATACATAGATGAAAAATTCAAGCGAGGCATGGATGTCTTTGCTGGGCTGAAAATAAAGATCCCTTGCGCATTCATTGCTGGGGACAAAGACTGGGGTACATATCAGGAGCCTGGGACTATAGAAAAGATGCGTGACGGCACATTTTGTGAGGACTTCCGGTTCTTCAAAATGGTGCAAAATTCAGGACACTGGATTCCACAGGAAAAGCCTAAGGAAGTCATTGAGGGAATTTTGAGTCTTGTAAAGAGCCTCGACTGATGTGGTCTTTTTTCCTCTTTTTTTTTTTTCTCTTCAAAAAACCCCCCACTTTGTCAAACATAAAACGCTCATCCCTTAGACTTTGAATGTTACATATAAATTTAATGTTGGTTCTTTCCTTCATGTTTCATTTTTTTGAATTTAGGCGTTCTCTAATGACGCCAATATTCACTTAGTACCAATGAAATCAAGTCTACCTATATGTAGGAGCATCTGTTTAATAGTACATCTTTATCAATTAAATTTCAATATTAAGTGACAAATGGAAAGATTATAGTAAATTATGGAAGGAAAGTTCCATTAAGAAAGAAGCAATGCATCACCTGATTTATTTCGCTATTGACAGATGTGATCATCTGTGCCTTTGAGCAAGATGACAAATAAATAATGTCTTCATTCATTTGCTACAAATTCTGCCCGTGTATTTGGTTTATATTTCCATTTTTCTTTTTGAAAAGAAGAATGAGCAGAGTCCTACCTTCTCGGGATTTTTTACATGGTTGCGAGATTTCTTATTACGAGGTCTCTGGAATCCTCAGGTGTTGATATGCTGTCTATGTTGTCTCAAACTAGTATCTATAAATTTAGAGGGAAAATATCGCAGATAACAGTGGACAGTAATAAATCTGATAGTAGCATCAAGTTTCATGGGAGAGGTGTACTGCTGAGTACAGTATGTACCCATCACCTCGACAACATGATGCAAAACACGAGTCACCTGGGGAGTTTTAGCAACAGCACTTGGAGTTAATATTATTCCTTATAACGCAGCTTTAAAGACAAAAGAACATACCGTGATATGAAGCGCGGGCCATGACAGGGGCTCGTTGCAAAATTATTTGACGTCTTGGGGGGTTGTATCTTGGAAGAACGAACTCATACGTCAGCGACTGTGTAAAAGCTTATTCTGAGCTTCTCACTCTAATTTAAAAACTCTGCCTTTTGATTCATGGTCTTGAATTGCTTCCTCATACGAGGGAGGCGAACATCTGCGAAACAAACGCATTTTTGACATAGCCTTATGAAATTTGTTGTCCATGGCGAGTGGCAATTGATATTTTCTCAAAATAAAAAGACCTCAAGAGCTTAGCGGAAGATGTGTGGCCTATTTAAACACAAATGCAAATGAGTCGTGCTGTATTCAGATGAGGTATGACAAGATTTTGGCTGTGAACCGACCAAAAAGGCACCGCCTTGGTCGTATCCTTGGAATAATCAGCGATCAATCTACAGCTCAAAAAAAAGTCCCATCATCATCAGTCTAAAAAAAATTCTTTGTGCTACTATATTTTGTTGAGAATTGTATTAAAAAGATGACTGGGCAGTTTGTTGGCATGTAACATAGCACACAATTTGTACTCTTTCTAGTCGAGTACAACCCTTTCACCACCGCTATATTTGACACAAAGTGTTCTCAATTCTTCTTGTTTCTCACGAGATAATAGGCCAATGAAAATCGCTTCCTGCGGTGACAATTACATTTGTGACGAAGGCAAATTCATAGAGACAGCGACGTCGAAATTGCGATATCTGCACACACAGATATAATGATAACTTTCCTATTTGTCCTTCTTTCTTTACTGTACTCTTCTCAACGAGAGTTTTTTTTCTCAATTCTGTGACATTTGTTTTGGCTCTAGATTTCTTGGTGTTGACAATTGGCTGGTTCAAAATCCGATTATTCATTATGTCATGTGCAGATATGTCTACTTGCTAGGCTAGGATTCTTGAAGTCATATAGAGAAAGTTCTCATTGAATTCCGCGTGGCATGGCTTGAAGCTGTAGTAAGTCAAAGGCAGTATATGATGGATTTCCTCGTGACCGAAAACTAAGTTACACACACCTGTAGTCCGCTAGAAAGTGTGTGGGACGTTTGTCCAGACTTTTTATGAGCTTTGTATTATTTGAGGTTTAGAGCACGAAAGAGTCTATTATTAGTTCAAATTATTCATCATGTCCCGTGCTGAAAATTTTCAAAACTTCGTACAAGCATTTCTTTCTCCAAGTCATTATGGGAAAGCAAAGCAATATATCGAGTAGAAACGGCACGGATACTGAGCGTATAAAGTTGCTAGTAAAATTTTCAATCTTCCTATCATACCCAGCACTTGAGGTGTTTGTCACGGGCGATATATTTCCGTTCTTAAAATAAAGCTATGCTCTTTAAGAGTGCGATAGTGTCCAGAACAAGGATCGATTGAAGGTGTGACGCATGATGACATTGTGTTAATAGATCAATTGATACAGCTGACGAAAATTATATAAATTTAGCTCTATGTTCATATTTATCAGGGCGTTTCATGTCGATTGGTGGTTTCATGTTTAGGCTGTCAGTTAATCTGTGTATTGGTGACATCGGGAGCCTACATATGCAAGTAACTACATGTAAATGATGTTTCATGTCAACTGTTGTAGATGTCACATTATTGACATGGATTTAACAGCGCTCATAACTGTACTGATATACTTATAGCTGTAAGATTGGAAATTATTGGGGGTTAGCCGTTGATTCTCCTGCATTTAAGATTGAGTGAGATAGGTGATAGACTATTTAAAATGCTTGGGAGTCATTTTCTTCATCACAACAAGTTTCATTTAGGATTCTGTCTGTATTATGATGTAGATTCATTCGTACTATGTAGCCAAAAATAATTTACTGCTTTCTGTTTTAGACATGTAATTAAGATCAATTGATGTTGTAAGATTTGGCATAGTCTCAAGAAACCGTCAATGTTGCGGATAACATTGAAGTTTGTCTACAGTTTCAAATGACCGTGGCGATACGAAAGTTGAGACCTTATCATGCAAGAATTTGCCCAAATATAGATCACTCGACGTTAATGCTTTGAATTGCAATATGGTTTATCTATAGAATGTTCCAACTTTTATAGAGCAAATACACAGTTGATATCTAGTCATCTCTCAATATTGAAGTCTCAGATTGATGTATTGGTACTAGAAACCCCCTTTCCTTGAGTATTCAACAATGATGGATAAATCTCAACTACATATTGAGTGTCCCATACGGACACGGCTGGGTGCTAAGCTCGCCACAAATCAGCACTGCGCAGATAACACACTACTTACTATGTTACTTCGGATCTCTCATACGTGCCAGGTGGACGAGGCGCAGCCACGCAAACATAGTTTCACTAAAAGAGGATAAAAAGCATTAAGCTCTCAATAATGGTATAATTCTGTCAGTTACATATCTGGTTTAGACTTTTTTCGTGGTCCTAATCAGGAAACTGCTCAGGAACTTCCCGCCCAGGCTGACCAAAGCTTGTAGTGTACCCATGAGACGAGCCTAGACTCGCAAAAGGAAAAGAAAAGAAAAGTTCACAAAAGTCTTAGTCTTAAGCTAAGGATTTTCCAGTTGGCCTATGCCCATGACCTCCTTGATTATAATATCCGGGACCACAGAGGTTTTGGAAAGGCGAAGGACTGGGGCAAGGCACTAGAACTGAAACCTTTTGTCGACATACGGAGCATTCTGTGGAAAATTGAAGGTTCAGGGTCCGACGCCACGGGGGAAGCTCCGAAACCTTCTGTGATAGGCTTTTTGGGTCGACAGAACAAGCAGGTCGTGGCTGAGGCCCACTTGGCCTGCAGCGGTTGCTCTTTGCCAGTAACAGTACGGACTAGAATTAGATAGTTGCATTGAAGCCAGCCACTACGGAGTAAAGCGGTAAATATTTTTATTTAGAGTTCGAGAAAAAAAAAATGAAGGCCCGAGTGAAAATCTTTTGCCTGTCTAAGAAACAGTAAAAAAGCGCTGGGGTGCAGTTGACGCCATCTCTCTCTTGTAAGTCTAGTCACTCCTCTTTTGGCCATTCCGAAACCAGAGTCGATCTTATATTACCATCATACGGAATTTACCCGGTGCACAGACAATGTTTTGGACAATTCGACTGTATACTATATAATTAGTGACGCGGCAGCGAGTACCATCATTAGAAAATTTCAAGCTACGAGGCACTAGGGTCCTTTTACAAACAAAAAGAAAATCCCCTCATTCTAGATCTCAAATCTATTCCAAGCTAACAATTATATGCCATGCACTGGACAACAAGCCAAACAATATTTCTTATCTATGTGGAATCTGTCCCTCGTTCCCCAGATGTTGCTCTTTCATTCGTCATCTACTCTATACTACAAACTCATCTAGGGCAAAATAAAACTAGCTGCTATTATCGCCTACTTGTTTATGAAAATCATTAGAACAAAAGCATCGCAAGGAAGTATATAATAGATTATTAGTGAAGTAAAATTTGTTAAATTCTTTCCCCCTCCTCTCGATTATCCCTTACTCATGCGTTTTCTCCGTCTCGTTCAACGCTTTTTGGCTAGCCCCTGTCCCAGACAATTTAGCTGCGACAGCGTTGTCGAGCTTTTCGTCAACTGAGACAGAGAACAGGGCAGCAATAACAGCCACGCCTCCAAATGCAATACTGGCCAGGAACACGGTCTGGAAAGACTGCGAGTAAGCTGTCTTGATAGCGTCAGCCACGACAGCCATGACACTGTCGGTAATACCTGGAACAGAGCTCAAATCGCCGCTGTTGACATTTTCAAGGAGATCAACCAAGGAAGATGCTGGTAGACCCGCATCAAGGGCCGCCGCCGAGACATCACGGGGCAGGTTGTTGGTCAGGCGATTCTGGAGAATGGCGACGTAGATTGCGGCTGTAGAAAAGGAATATCATGTTAAAATGGTGTCAAAATGTTTAGTGAGAGAACTTACTCGCAATGGTTCCTGCAACTTGCTTTGCTGACCCGAGGAATCCACTCGCAAGCCCAATATCCTCCGGCTTGCAATACAGAGGGCACATGATCAACGTGATGAGCTCGAGGTAGCCCACACCGAAACCGCCAATTGCGGTGAACTAGATGACATAACTATCAGCATTATTTGGACAATAAAAAAAAGACTTGTACATTCATACCGCAATGCCGAGCGATTGCCGATTTTGGTTTACTGCACCCAACGCCCCGGAGAAGGCGGTGATGATGATCGTCGAGGCGACGAGCTGGTATTTCGAATGGCCGAGAGGCTTCATCAAAATTCCAGCAGCAACTTCACCAACAATGACACCAGTACCAGTGGAGATCTACGAATGCGTGATTAGAGTTAGTGCCGTGTAGAGAGGATTCAGCGCGTTGTGTACATACCGAAAGCCATCCGGCTTTGATCGCATCAGTTGTGAATAAGGCTTGAATAGCTTCAGGCCAGAGAAGACTAGATCAGAGTTAGGTAACTCTGCGCGTATATATCGAATAATGACTGCGGACCTCATTGAGAAGAAAACCATGTTACCGACCAAGGCGGAGCAGACGGTGGCGGTGTAACCACGGTTCTTGAGCAAGGACATTGGCAGGAGTGGTTGTTCAATGGGAACGAAGATTTCTACAGAATATCAGTATGCGGTGTCCTCTTCCTCCTCAACACTAGATGATAACGGGCACACGTACCATAAATCACAAATGCGATCAACGACACAAACCCGACAACTAAAACTCCAATAACGTGACCAGAGGCCCAAGGATACGAAGAACCACCCCAAGCTTCGTTAAAAGTTAGCACGACAGTCTAGAGCTGAGAGGGCAATGAAATCTTACAAAGTCCAAGCAAAACCAGGATAAGGCCAGCAGCATATAGGATAAAACCAAGGTAGTCGAACTTTTTCAAGCCGTTTAACTTAGACTCACCCTTGTGCTTCACATTCCAGCCGGGAGGGAAATAGCAAAACGCAAACAAGATGACGGAGAGACCACATGTGATGATGTTCAAGTAGTAGTTCCAGCGCCAGGATTTTTCGGTGTTGGTGATAAATTTTTGCGCGATGATACCACCAAACGCGGCGAAGGGAAATGTAGTGATAAAGATAGCTGCATTAACGAGAGGACGGGCCTTGTTAGGCACTAGTTCGGCGATGACGAAGGTGAAGGTCAGCTGCACAGAAGCTGCGAGACCGCACAGTGCGCTGCCACCGATCACAGTTGGAACATTCTTGGCCGTTGCACAGACAATAGCACCGATCAAGCCCAGGAATTGACCACCAATCAAGAAGTACCTGCGGCCAAAGATGTCGCCAAAACGGCCAACCAGCAGGACTGCGACCTGAGAATAGACAGCAAGGTCAGTACACATCAGTGAAAATTCCAAGAAGAGGAGTTCATACACCTGATATAAGGGTAAACATGGTAGTGATGAGGGTGTAACTTGGGTCTGGGCCAAGGTCAGCATTGATTGCAGTCAGACTGTTAACCTATCAAGGAGTCAGCTATTCCATAGCCTCTTTTTCAACGCGTGCAAGGGATTGAAATCAAGTACCGGCAAGCTGAAGCCCAGGTACAAGCTAATTGCCATCAGACACACAGCTACGAGTGACCCAACGAAGTTTTTGCTACGATAGTAGCCATCTGGTAGGTTCTCAAGATCCAGAGCCTGCTGCGAGGTAGACATCGTCGGGCTGGGAGGGACTGGGCCGTCTTCGACTGTCAGTGATGATTTGAAGTCTGCCATAATCCGATAAACGAGTGACAGGCCAGTCGGATTTGCTTGTAGTCGCGCGCAGACGAGGGAAGCATCAAACAGCCATGGGAGGGAATAATAAAGGGCTGCAAATTCTCAACGCCTATTACCACGTTCCACCCATGTGGCTGATACAGCAAAAGACTAGGGGCTTGGCAGCCAAGGCTCACACGTACTTGCACGGCTATCTGGTTCAATGTTTATGCAAGAAATGCCGGTTGGCGCGCCCACGCGACAGCCCAAGTTTGGGAGGACCAAATGAACGATTTCTATAGGGCACAGTTGGACAATGCAGCGGAGTCAGAGCCGAACAACGGCGAAATAGCGGCTAACTACAAAGTTGTTTGGGGGTTTCTCCGTCGTACCAACCTGATCAGGTCGGAACAGACGAGTCTCGACAAGAACAGGACTTGTAGATGGTGTAATTAGGAATCGGCTATTCCTCTCTGAGCGGGGCGGTGGATTCGACAGAGTTACATGGCTGATTTAACATTTTTTGCATTTTTAGTGCTGACCACTCAAAGCCGAATGGCGCCGGCTCGGCGCAAGTCCGTTGCCCGAGGCTGGCTGGGTCTCCAATCAGCTGATCTGGTTTATATTGCGATCGTACGCAGTACGGGGTAGGTTTAAGGTCACTAAATTTACATCTAAGCTTGTGGAAAACATCCGGAACCTTAATCATTGCACTTGAAAATACATGACTCGAGTTACTTGGGTCAAGTGCTCCTCTTGAATCCAGCCATTACGAAGAATGCATGCTTTTGATAGGATCAATCGTTATTTCTGGATCGTGGAGCTATTTTAGACATCTTATGTTTTGAATCATGGGCGATAGGGTGAGAGCGTTGAGGTTAGGCTTAGGCTTGGAGTTACGATGATCAATTGCAAAACATCTACGGAATAATCCGTGCCTTGCGCACCCGGTCAAATGCGCCATGCCATGATGTGGCCGTATCAATCTCCTCGTGAAAGCCTAACGCTCTGGCGCGGTCAAGGGCAAAAGGCCGATCAAAGTCCATCAGGCGCAGAGTGCCCATTCTGGAGCCGGTGTTATGCGTGCTTCTGTAGATGATGTCCTCTTGTAGTCCATTGCTACGGCAAAGGTCCTGGAATTTGTCCCAATGGCAATCTATATACTGGGTTGGGTGAAGGCTAGAATCATCTGGTCCTACACCTTCCAGTCCAAAGTACGCTGCCAACACCGGCCAACGCTGGGACCACGCAACTGGGGTCGCACTGTCAGCAATGTTAAAGGCACGGGCGTGAACCTTGTCTCGTGGTTGCAACGACGAAAAGATGCAAAAGCGAGCAATAATATCCTGGTTTGAGTCGGTCGAAAGCACACGCCAGCCAGCTTCATTTCCTGGGAACGAGACGCGAGCGCCCTCTCCTTCAAGAACACGATACAGGCTCAAGTAGATTCCCATTGTTTGAGCCATACAGTTTGCATTTCCAAAGGGCGCGAGACCAACCTATAGGGAGCATGAGAAAGATATGGTGAAATGATAGGCGTGGGGTGACATACAATGACGTCGGGACGGACTTCACACCATGACCATGTCTTGCCTGCAGACAGCTCATGAAGGAGATCTACTTGATGATAGTAAAACAGATCCTTGGCATACTCGGGAGCAACACGAGGCAGATCCTCTCTCAGTGGCACCTGTCCACGGAAAGGGAATTTGTCTAAAAGATAGACGCCATATGCCTGAGATTTATCCGAGTGTCATTTAGTGAAGTTCCGTATCCACGGACGCATAGGGTGTAGAAATTGCTTACCTTGGTGCCCGTAATCAGAGTCACAAAGGATAATTTGGGGGAAAGCGTCTCAAGACCTTGCACAGCTGCTCGAAGCATCTCCTTGTTGACACGGCATTCTTCCGGGGCGCTGCCGTTAGCTCGATATGCTGTTTACTCATTTGAAATTAGTCATAATAATGCAACCGGGAAAACCGTGCATAGAAAATATCGGGGGTCTTACCAGCGTAGTATACATGACTGACACTTTCAAGCGAAGGAATTTTTTGTTTCAGCGTTCTTGCTAGCGACGAGTCGTCACCGACCAAAAGATCGACCCCGGATACAATATTTAGTCGATCGTCAGCGGGCCATTTAGCATCGTTGGGAGTGAAGGATCGATTCGCAACGGCAGTGATCTTCGCAAACGTTCCAGTTGAAGGATAGCCAGAAAGGAGCTGGTTGACGAGCGCCCATCCATTGATTCCGGAGCAGCCAAAAACAACGGCATGATGCCCGCCTTCCTGGTTCTGGGTCTCTGCCATGAGAAAAACTAGAAGCCAATGATATTGAAGCTCGGGAAAGGGCTGGTATGAATTGCGAATGATTCTCAGGAATCGCAAGGACTTGGTCTGTGTACGGAGTACTAGGTACAACTCCACGTTGCAGGAGTAAGGATTTTACGCTGTGTTATTTGGTCGGTTGAAAGATAGCGCTGTCATCTATCCTGCAAGAGATTTCTTGTATCAATTCGTTTCGTCTAAAACATAGTGCAGACGCTGTACTAGCGGGTCGTTTGGTGCTTTCTAGTAGTCCCTTGCTACAGGTTATGGGCGAGTACGTCCTAAATAAAAGGATAAGAATAACAAGAACGCGTACTCAGTACAAAGTATTAAGGTGGTTGGTTGTGGTGTGCTCGGAATTCCGGAGACCAGCAGGACTCCGTTGCCTCGCTGTATATCTTTCGTTCAAATAACAGTAATAGATGCTGCAGTGAATACTAAACTAGTCCGTTTCGCTCAGTATGGTCATGATCGGTAAGTGGCGAAATTTTCTAGATGGGGTTCGCTTAACCTTCAAGATCAGAATCCACTCTCCGATTTCCGTAGGGTGACAATAGTAGTAAATACCCCACAGCGACCTACAGTAACTCGCCGAAATCTTGAGCTAGAGAATTTCAAGGACAGATCCTGCGCCGACTACGGGGCTTCATCTAATCCAATAAGATTCTCGACCCCAGGCCCTCATTCCACAGTCTCCCGAGTCCCGACGTACTAATTAAGCAGTGCTCAAAAATGGACTGAACCTCTTAAATGACTTTCCGCGACCCTCAGTGGGTTTGTGGGGTGATTGTGATGGGCTAAATCTGTCTTACGTGTCGTTCTTTGCCTTGCCTTGCCTCAAACGGTATAACTTCTTAAAATCCGCATGCGAATTAACTTTCGTGGACTCTCCAAGCCTCAAGGTCCCAGAGACTACGTACCAGAAAAGCAAGGATAGTCAGAACCAGCAAGTTGCAACACTACTAATTACGCTGTTAGTGTTCCCTAATTACACCTATAGTTGTGGGTCGGCTTCAGCTTTGTCCCTGCAGCAGTGCAGTAGCTGCTACCCAAGATCTTAGTAGTAACCTGGGGACCAGCCGCTTTTTCATCCAATTTTATTGACCCTAGAACAGAGTTTGCACTTTTCCAATGCAAGCATGTTGTAATAATAGTAAATGAAAGCACGTAGTAGGCTGAGCTGCTCTATACGAGGACCGCATCCATCATTGGTGGCATCATTTTGATTTTTGAATGAGCTAACGGACATGTCCCTGAATTGTTGATTTCATGCATATTCCCCATTTTCAAGATCGCTGCGGAGATCGATCACTTTTTATAACATTTCAGGCCCATTAATATCACACTTGTTACCACTATCATTCTCTTTTTCCTATTCTTCTAGAACAGATTTCGTCTATCCACGCATACGGGCTGGGGCCTATGACGCCGTATGTGGTTTCCAATATTTGACATCTGTCCTCCCTGAAGGCATAAGTTCTTTTTATTTCATCATACTGCATTTTATTCTCCACTTCTAACCTCTTCTCGGCATTATTCATTCTGGAAGGAGATATCAACCTAGTCTGGGATCCCTTCCCGGATCCTGACATCAAATACAAGACAACGGTGCACAAGGGAGATTAGTATTCACAAAGCGCAATGGCCGACACATCCGTGGACTTGCATGAGTCTAAAGTGCAAGCCATCATCGTCTGTAATACAATCCTTATTGTCGCCAGCTCCCTAGGGTTGTTCGTGCGGTTCTTTGTGCGAATTCGTTACCTCACCGGAATTGGACTTGACGATATTTTTTGTCTAATCGCATGGGTATGGTCTTGAAGTGGCTCTTACTCTTCTAACAGATATTAATGTCAAATTGCGAAAACAGATTTTTACTTTCGTCGAGTGCATTGTGTGTATATTGAGTAAGTTATGTTATCGCTAAAGGACCGATTTGCTTTCACTTCGCGCTGATACTCAATCGCTACCCAGTGACTAACTATGGCTATGGGAAACATATTGAAACTCTCACCGACCCCAACGATTTGGCAATGTTCCTCAAGGTACGGTTGAATTTCCGCCGTGAAACAAAAGCCCAGGCTGATTATGCTGCGTCCTCGTATAGCTCGACTTCGTGACGGAACTTACCTACCTCTGGGCTCTTGGTGCGATCAAGATTTCCTTTTGCCTATTTTACCTCAAAGTCTTCCCAGGAAAGACATTCAGCATTCTTTGTTGGTGTGTGATGGGACTGGTAATTGCCGAGACGATCGAGGAGACATTCGTGGTCATCTTCCAGTGTAGTCCGGTTCACAAGGCTTGGGATGCGACCAATACTGTCCCAGGAAAATGCCTCCAGTTACTCAGTTTCTTTTACATTTCATTCGGCATCCGGCTAGCAACAGACATTGCTCTGTTTGCTCTCCCAATTCCTAATTTGATCCATCTGAAGATGTCGACCGGCAAGCGAGCGGGTCTGATCTTTATGTTCAGCTTAGGTGCCCTGTGAGTCCCCAAAGTCATTTTCCTTCGTCTCGTGAACTAATATCTTTACCCAGTGTGGTAGTGATGAGTATTGTCCGAGTGACGTATTTGAACAATTTTTCTTTGGACCACACTTGTGAGTCGTGTCCCACTTTAATCACCTTTTCCGGAACCCGGGTTAACAAAATGTTTAGGGACTCTCGTGAACACACTTAATTGGTCATCTGTCGAACTTGGCGTCGCCGTTTTCATCGCATGCTTCCCATCCTTCAAGTCTCTTGTTACATTCTGCTTCCCAGACCTAAAGCGGATGTTCGGCTTGTCCTCAAACCGCAGCTACTTGGCTCACTACGAAATGTACGGAGCATCGGGTCCTACCAGAGACCATACTCGTCGCTCTCAATACAATAACATGAGCCATTTAAAGGCCAGTCAGGCTACATCGCGCACCAGAACTCGGGTAGAGAGTACGAGCAACGAATCGGACGAACATATCATCCCGAGCTCGTCGGAAGGAATCCAAGTTCGAACAGATGTGATCATAGATCGCTTGCCAGTCTAATTTGTATGGGGGAAAAAAGTTCAGATTTATACACAGGAGTTGGTTTTTTATACCAGTTGACTTCTAAGTGATAGGGTTAAATTTTGTAATAGGACTTGTCTCTTGGTTTTATTATTTTCGATACTCATGTATATATTATCATATTGTTCCTGGCTTGAAACACCAGACCGTTTTCTTTTCATTGGAATGCTGTGATGTCAGTGATGTTGCTTGAATTGACGAAGTTCAGCTGGGCATATTTGTGTACGCTTTGAAGGATCAATTTGTTTATTCTAGTGCACACTAAGTAAAGAGGAGTATCTAATCACCTTTTATTATGACAGCAATTATATTTTTCCTCAAAGTTCGAACTAGTTTGGGTCATCAGGTGTGCATTGGGCAGTCCACGCCACATGCAGCGTATCACATACAAGCCCGCTGATAACCTCGTTCCCTGGAAGCTCTCTATGACAGGTCATAGTGTGTTGATTGGTTCATTATATATGTAAGTATATAGATATATATTGTTATTTTTAATGGATTCAGCACTACATTTCATTGATTGTTTTAAATTTGTAGTATTGGACACAATATCTGGAAATTGAACAAAAATGTAACCCAAGATAACAGTAATTTCTATTTCTTATCCCCTGTACTGCTGTATTTAAAGTATCGATTCATCTTTATCATACTGAAGTTTTAAACACTACGAACCAAATACTAAAAACCGGCATTCACAAGTGGTTACTTGAATGTTATCTCGCGTTCAATTTGAACGAAAGATGCTGGTGCGGCATATAGTCATAGCTTAACTCACAATAGATTTAAAATTACTTTAAAGTTCCAATTTTCTTTTAAAGAATCGGGTATTCTAGCAGACGATGGGCAAGAAAGATGCAACAGGAAGAGGGACGTGTCGAGGCTCTTGATCCCGTGACTTGCCTTAACCCTATCCTATGTACAGATAGGATCACGACTTCGGCAGTAGGTATTTCTACTCTTTTTTATAATAAGTAACTTATTTCAATCTTCGGTAGTTCAATGTTAGTCAACAATCAGAAGGAATTTCTTTTTTAGGTGAATAATATCCCCCTTTTTATGACCTATATAGTAAGCACAGATTACATGTAAATACACATGGAGGGGTTTGTTGCTAAGTTATTGATCCATCCACTCCAGATGTCATGTAATGAACGTTTCACTTCTTCCAGCAATAAACCTGTAGATTTCGCTTCAAAAACACCCCGCCTGTCTAAAAATACGTAAGTGTAGTAGAATGCTACAGAATGAAGCATTCCATATTCAACTCGAATTTCCTTCACAAGTAATTTCAAACCCTCGAGTTCATTCTAACCAAGCTTCAAAAGCCCCCTCCAGAGCGTCATGAAGCAAGTTTTGCTCTAAATGAACCGGATAATGAAAACCATGATGTCCACCATCCTAGATCGAAAGCACAATCTTTCGGCTCCTGTTCTACCATGCAGTTTCTCTCGCGCTATCTTGATGTAACTCTCACTCAGATAAGCCGGTACCATGAAATCATCTCCCTCTTTAAGAATGACCAATCCACTATGAGGGAGACGAGTATCGGGCTGCTCGAGCCGCGGAACTCGAAACAGGCGATCACGATGAACGGGAGATTTATCAGAGCCCTGAAGAAAGAACCCCAAATCCTTTCCATGGAAAATACTACCTCGGAAGAAATCAAGTCTGATATCGTTTGTATTACTCGTCACGACTTGTCCGGGAATTATACCATCCAGATACTCCGTATAAGAGATACTGGAGGTGGTGGCGGTATGTCGCTCGTAGGAGGAAGCGAAGACGACCAGTTGACGCTCATTCACTATACATGTACTCGGCGATTTCAGATTCTTGGTCCAACGGCGGGTACGCTACTATAGAAGCTCGAATCTCGTCGGGATAGGTCAGCGCAAGATAGAGTGTGATAGGTCGGACCGCCTGCTGATTGACCCGTGCCAACCACATCGACAGATAGCTACCAGTAATAGCAATAAAAGCTCTCAGTTTTGAAAGAATGCTCTTCTGAAGAGACCTGCCCTCGGAAAAATTTGGCAGCGAGCCCATGTACCTTTATCAGGAAGTTTGCCAATTGGCCTGGCATGAGTGTATTTGTAGTTCCAGACTGGAGATCTCGAGAGATGGCATCTGAGTTTCTCTTTTAGCTGAACTTTGGTTTTATGTGCGGTTGCTAGAATATTGTTACTAGTATTTCGATCTCTGCGGGTTTTCTACTTGAATAGTTCTCGAGGCGATGTTTACAATCTTGATGCTTACTATGGCAACTCGCCCCTCACATGAATTCCAGAGCTGTGTTGCGTGTCATGAAAGGGCCAGTTAGACAATATCGAGAGCTTATAGGACACATCAGGAACTTAAACATTTTAAAACGAGCATCTAAGATTGCAACATGTAAAAGTGAAAAGAAAATGATTAGCGCTGATTGTAAATGCTATGTAGAGTGATGTCTAACTATATCCACCCTTTTCTGTCTATGAACAAAATAAATTAAAACAGTAATATGCTACAGGGAACCACAACAAGTCGAGAAAAGACACAATAAAAAAAAGACAAAAGAATGAAAATAAACCACAGCCTAAGCCTTCTCGTTGCCAGTGGCAGGAGGTGTGGTTTCACCAGGAGAGGAAGGGGTAGAAGTCTGCTCCTCCTTCACCTTGCGCCCATTCTTCTTGGGCACACGTGCAAGCCAGTAGAGGGCCAAGGCTCCCACGACATTAAACGCGATGTAAGCCCAGATAATGCCAAAGTTTCGCCACGATTGAGTAGAGTCGATCGATACTCCTGCCAAAAACGTATTGGTATCGTGAACAGAACAGTAGGAGCAATTGTCGGTTGCATTCACGGTGCTGCTCTGAAGATACCCACCAACATCGTTGATGTATGGTTCCATAAATTGATAACATGTTTGACCAGACGGGGGACTAAAGGTGTGGTATTCGTTCGCAGCGCAAGTGACGGTGGTATCCCGCACTGCGGTCGCCAGCATGCCACCGATGAGATAGGTGAATGGCGAAACACGGTACATGAAAATCCAGAAACCTGGCAAGGCATTTGGGCCAGCAAGAACACTGTCGGGCAAGAGAAGTTAGCAAGAAATAAACGGACTGAAATAAAAAGACAGAACTTACCCGCAAAAAATCAAAGTCAGGGCAAAGAGTAAGTTGGCAACGTTACCCGCCGTCTCGGCCGTTTCAATACCAGCGACAGCCATATGCGCAAAAGTCGAGGTGAACATCAAAAATTGAAAAACGAGCATCCACATCAAGCCACCTCGTTCAGTGACAGTGTTGGTTGGCTCCGCATTGCGGTACAGACCAATGGGGTAGTACCAACAGAAAAAGAGAAGAGTTGCGCAAACAAGGTTCCAGGGGATTTCAGCGACAATGTTTGAAAGTATGAATGCCTGCCATGAGAAAGCCTTGGAAGGGCGCTCACGAACTTCGTAGAGTGACCGCTGTGCGACAAAGATGGGCATGATCTGCTGGCACAGTTGACCGAAGATAGTCATAAGCATGAACAGCCCAAACATTTGGTTGGTAAGACCTTGCTGAGTGTTTTGTGCGTGGAAAAAAGAGAAACCAATGAAAATACCAGTCAAAACACAGAGAGCGATCTTGGAGTAGATATAGCTGGGTGTGCGCCAGTACTGCTCAAACACCCGTCTCTGCACTTGAAGATACTGCACGTAGAATGGTGCCGCAAATTCCCGGTAGTCAGCCTTGTTATGCTCAGACACCGCGACTGTCATCTTGGACCTTTCAGCCTTCATTTGATCCAGGTTGGCAAGCACGTCATGATATTCGGGAGAGTTTCGCCATGTCTCAAACCAGTCAATTTCAGTGTGGGATCCAGGAGCAGCGCCAATAACCTCAAGCATCCATTCTGCTGGGTTCGCACCGGCAGGACAGTCGTGTGCGCCGTTTTTCACAAAGTAGTCAATCAGTATTCGCGAAGACTCTCCGATATCGCCAAAGTAAACTGTTCGTCCGCCTTTGGCAAGGAAAAGAAGTCGGTCGAATCGTTGGAAAAGAATGGCGGAGGGCTGGTGAATGGTGCAAAGAATGGCTTGTCCGTTCTCCTTTAATTTCTCCAGCAAACTGAGAATAGACCATGATGTTTGCGAGTCCAGACCGGAGGTAGGTTCGTCGAGAAAAAGGAGGAGCTGGGGCTTGGCAGCAAGTTCAACACCAATTGTAAGACGTTTACGTTGCTCGACGTTGAGACCTTCTCCAGGGACACCAACAACGGCATCTGCGTACTGTTCCATTTCAAGCAGTTTGATGACCTCGTCCACGTATTCAAGTTTCTCCTTTCGTGGTACATGAGCAGGTTGACGCAAGATGGCACTGAATATCAAAGCCTCGCGCACTGTAGAAGTTGACAGGTGCAGATCCTGCTGCTGGACATAGCCGGTTTTACGTTGGAATGAGCTATCACGTTGTTTGCCATCAACCAAGATCTCACCGCTAATCACACCCATGGTCACACGTGTGGCAAGAACGTCAAGGAGAGTTGTTTTACCCGCACCACTGACACCCATGAGAGCAGTTAGGGTTCCAGGCTTGATCCAACCATCAACGTGGTCTAGAATGCGCCGGGGTTCACCTTTGATTTTGATGTCGTAGCAAAGGTCATGCCATTGGAAAATAGCAGTTTGGCGTTGAATGAAGTTGGTGGAGCCTTTGTCGCTTGCCTCGTCTTTGCGTGGACCAGGATCGCGAATGTTCTGATCTTCAGGATCTTCATTGAAACCCTTCTTCATTTCCTCGGGAATATGGCCGCGGCGGAAAACTAGCACCTCGCCCTTGGACTTCTTGGCTGAAATGTACTCTGTGGTGAGGAGGTGGACGGCAAAGAAGAAAACCATGAAGGCACACAAAATACCAAAGTTTCTCCATCGGTGAGAAGGCTCGTAATCGTAGGCAGACTTGAGGTAAGTATCACCATCAACAGAGTCTGCACCAGCTGCGGCGCCGACAGCATTGCAGAAGCCGTGTTCAAAAGATCCATAAGTAGGTGTGACGGTAGTGCAAGGGAAGCTACGCTTGGTGAATTCGTTGATCATAAGTGATTCGAAGCCATAAGCGACCGGATCAATGTAATTGATCCATCGAGACCAACCGAGCATGTATGTTGTCGGAATGGCAAACCCAGTGTACATAACGAGACCAAGAATGAATAAAGCAGCCGGTACCAATGCTTGAGACAGTGTACGTGACACAGAGGCCATGGTGCGGAAGATCATACTCATGGTGAGCGTGATGATGAACGCAAACAGAAGGAAGAAGAAAAATGGACCAGGCTCGCGACGCAGGTTCGTCATGAAATAGAGGGGTAGATTAAAGGCAATGGTATTAAGAATTTTGTAGGGCATGTCCGTTAATGCAGAGGCAAAGGCTTCGGCAGAGGCATGGTAAAGGGCGTAGCGAGTGTGTTTTTCGACAATCGGTCGCTGAGCATACATGATGAGAATTTCGAGGGCGGAACTGAAAGCGCTCATCAAGGTAGCGTAAAAAAGCAGAGCACCACGAGAGTAGAAGGATTCGGCAGTGACAGGAAGATTGAAAAAGACGGAGGCGATGATCAGAGACATGCAAAAGTTACCAATAAGTGCTGTTAATGTCAAGCTTGGGTCGGCGATCAATCGTTTGAAGCCCCGCCACAAACAGAGATTGACTTGTTCGATATAAGAAAGGGTATAGGGTGAGTGGAGACGCTGGCGCTTGGATTGTTGCAACTTTCTCGATTGCTCGAAGGCTTGCAAATCGTTTCCTCCGATTGGGTGTTCTCGCTCATAGCGCTCGATCTCTTCCAAAAGAGCCTTATGCTCAGCACTGTTTTTCCAAGCGGTAGCAAACTCATCGGGGGTGCGAGGGACAATGTTTTCATATCCTCGACGAATAATGCGCTCCTGGGGGTTGGTCATCGAGGTCAAGAAATCGGCATCTGTTTGGCGGTCGGCGCACTCGAAACCCAAGTTTATGAAGTAACTCTTGGCCTTCTTTGCATCCCCAAAGTAGATTTGGCGGCCTTCATACAGGACGGTGGCTTTGTCGAAAACATCATATGCAGCCTGCGGCGCCTGGTAGATGGCCACGGCGGCAGTCACTTTGGAAATTTCGGCTTCGAGACGAAGGGTCTTGCAAAACTCAATGGCATTTGCACTGTCGAGACCTCTGGTGGAGTTGTCCCAGCATTGCAAAGGGGCACCGCTGAGAGCGGCCTCGGCGATACTGACTCGCTTGCGTTCACCACCGGAAACTCCTCGAATGAAATCATTACCGACTTGGGTATTGATGGTGTGACGAATGCCAAACGTGGCCATGATCATGTCACGCATGTGCTCGGCATACTGGTGGACGGAGACACCGCCGGGGATGAATTTGGGGGCTCTCGCACGGGCGGCGAAGTATAGGGTGTCGCCGACGGACAACTGGGGGAAATGCACATCCTGTTCAGCAGTATAAATGGCTTCACCACGGAAGTGCTTGTGCATATCGTTGTAGGGGATGCCCTGGTAGTTGACGTGTGAATTCGAGTCGATCACGAAACCGGCCGTTTCTCCAGCGATTGTTTTCAAGAAAGTCGAGCAGCCCGAGCCCGGCGGGCCCAGGACGACGAGCATCTCGCCAGCGTGGACCAAGCCATCGAAATTGCGCAAAATATCGATGCGACGCTGGCCAGTACCCATGAGCTTGCGGGCCAGGCCGATGATCTGCAGGGCCGAGTTGCCGACTGTGTTCTGGAAGTCGGCGGCGGTACCGAAGCCATAGGCACTCAGATTGCGGAAACACACACCGGCAGTGCGGCCCATGAAGCGATCGCTGTCCTCGTTCCGCAGTTTGAACATAGCTCGCATCCAGGACCTCGCATTGAAGTGGTCTGACGCCGGGTCGAGGGAGGAGCCGGGCTCTGCATTGAACGGGTTCTGGTCGGATGTGGTGTGTACTGATTGCCTGGTATACTCGCGGGCTAGAGCCTTGACGTTGTCATCGTTTGCTTGTTCATCTTGAACCAAGTCGACGCCCTCGACCAAATGTGCATGGCTCTGGTCAGGGCTGCCGACCAAGGTCGACTGGTCAGCCTCGGGCGACAGCGTGGCAGAATTCGACAGGTCGCGAGGCAAGCGAGACTGAATCGAGCCGCGTCTGTTGGTCCCAGGGCCAGCGGACTCCTGGGTGCGGTCGTTGTTGAAGTTGGAAGCAAACATGGCTGCGGCAGTCACGTCGCGATGGCGGAGGTCACGTTATTAGGGCCCAAGCATGCAAGGACCAAAACGGGAAGGAGCGATCAATCGGTGGTGAAGAAGTCGGAAGTCGCAGCAAAAGAAGAGATGCAGATGTCGAGTGTATCTAGCAACTCCCTGACCTGGTAGTGTACTATTCTTGGTTTTTTTTCACGGACAATTGTGAGAAGAGGGGGACGATGATAATATAGGGCGACGCGCTGGGCAAGGGAGCGTCCCGGCAGTGAAGGGATCCGGGCCCGAAACAGACAAGGAATGCCGCACCGCGGTTGGCTGCGCGCGCGATCAGCCCTACTGCGGGCGGGTCGGAACGGATACGCCTTCGGTTTCTGAGTAACGGGCGGTTTGGTCCGCGGGCGTGGAGTTGGATAGACACTGGATGTTACTGGATAATTGACAATTGTGCATAATGCTGAATCACCTGTACAGTACATGCAATAATGATTACAAGTCTTGCAGGCTTCGCTCGGCTCGTACAATGACTATGACGATGAAATATGGCAAGAAGTACGCTGCATGCACGGGAAGCAAAGGCCTTGTCCGCGTGGGATGCCAAGCCAGGAGAATTCCAGCCTGCCTGAGTTAAGCAGCACAGTTTGGCGTTGTTTACATGTCTGTGCTCGGCTCCTATGGACATAATAATTGCATATGTGTGTGTTAGGGTTATGGGTATATATGGATATTTGATCCGGCTATGCAACCATTGCAGCATTATTGCTGCTGTGTCTTAATGAAGAAGAAGAATAATAATAATAATGCCAATAAAAATGATATTATAATACGACTCATTATTGCTGCTCGGAGCAATTCTTGAATCTTCTCTCCGCTCACCACGTTCTAGCCGGGCTTCTACGGTCCTAGCCTTCTATCCCTCTAGCCTTATCAGTCCTAGCGCTGTTACGGACTCGCGCCCTTCCGAATTTAGATAGCACGTGACTGCTCCCGGGATGGCTGGCAGCCTCCCTTCCGGCGGCCCAGGCAACATCGGGTCGCCGCACCCCAATGCGGCAAGGGGCCTTCGCCAATACAGCTAGCGCAGTCGGCTCCGGATAGCTTGGCTGCCGGTGGCCCGTGCGGCGTCCCGTGCCGTCGCAGCCTGTGGTTTCATCATGACTCAAATCGCGTCACTGTGCTTCGTATCTTATTATTGTTGCTTCGGCGCTACGATAACCCGCATCAATTGCCACATTCGTACTACTCATAAGCTGGATTGTTATGTACGATTCCCACGCGGCAATTCTGCACGATCGCCCGGCCTAATTCGCCCGTGGCGTGTGCCTTGGCCTGTTTCGAGGTTGAGCCGGGAGTCGTGCCAGTTGCTTCCGTGCATGATTCGGGTAACTTTCATGTGGCTCGGGTCACGGAAGCTATAAATAACAATAATAATGTTATACATATTTTACTACGCCGTACTTACGTATCAATATTAAGTGCAGAGGTCGGGGCTGACCCGCGCTTGGACGTTCTTTTCACTTTCCCGTTTCGGTAAACAACAAGGCCGTGTAATTACTGGGCGGCCCTCGTTATAAGCAGTATCGATTGATGTCTCGTGGCTTGTTTAGAGTGTTGCAGCTACTATCAATATTGCTATATTCATCCTCTAGTGCTTTACAAAACATCTCCATTTCCCTTCTTTTATTGGAAGAAAAGGGGGGAAGGCTCCTTCCCTCTACGTGTTGTCCTGTCGCCAGAGCCGGGGCACAAAATTACTTCATTGGGTAGTTGTTTTTCATCACTGGGAAATTCGTTTTCCGCCTCAAAATGACCAGGCAAACCATTAACATTGTCAACCTTGGCGTTAAAGGTGTCTCTCTTCTCAGCTACAGAATGAGCTCACTCATAGAAGAGAACGCTCAAGACAAACGTTTCACCTCTGCTATGCGCGTAGCTCCGATACCCTGCCACGAATGCCCTCTCTCTCCTCGTCCGTCAGCGTGATGTTAAAGAACTCTTTCAGAGCCTTGATGCGCTCTTCTTCTGTTTTGCAAGACAGTACCACAGACGTCTTACCGCCAAGGTTCCGTTTAACCTCCCCACCAACAAGCATCACCTTTCCATAGATCTCCTTACTTCCCGGAGTCCTCAAGAACCGAACGATCAACACAATATACGTCTGGAAGCTGTCTGGATGAGTACTAGCCCAGTAGTTGATTGCATCAAACTCCGACGGCGCCCATTCGTTCTCTGCAAAGGCATAGAAAGAGTTCCACGGCTTGTCCGTGCTGTTGCGGTACTGGTAAATCCAAACTTTTTGAGACTCTGTCAGATGCCCCGGCAGGGTATCGTGCAGCAGGCGAATCTCCTGGGACCCGAGGTTGGGAAGTATTTGTCCACTGACCATGGGGAGGGGTTTTGTCGGCCCATCTCCGCCAAAGCCAACATCGCATGAGTAGCGGCTGCCATCGGGGAAGATGATAATGTTCACAATGTGCCGCCTGTCTAAGAATTAGCAGCTTTCCTTGTTGCTTTTATAAATTACACTCAATACCATCCACTATAAGGGCCTTGAGGAACCCCATTTTTCCTCAACCGAATACGGGCGCCCGTCAAATAGGCTCGAAATCCCAATGCGCGTAAAACGTGGTTAAAAAATATACTGGTTTCCATGCAATACCCGCCTCGTCCATTCTGTAGAAAAAGTGCATCGAGGCTGATGTTCACCTTCTTGGTATAGTGAAGCGACAAATTTTCATACGGAAACGCGGCGATGTGATGGGTATGCAGTGCCGTGAGAAAAGCAAGGTCGGGCTCTGTTTCCTGGGTTTGCCGGAACTGACGAGGCAAGTCGATGTATTCCAGGTATTGATCAATGTGATACGACGTCAATTCGTCTTCCCTGGCCGTCATGATGTACCACTTTCCGATATTTTCCGAGTGGAAAATGAGTGTTTCACAAGATAAATCAATCCACCTTAATAGTGTGCTTTTTGCAACATTTTACAGCTGACAGTATACTTATCTATTCATCCTGTCAGGAAAAAAAAAGCGCCAGGGCTCTCGCATATTAGCGCCGGTCGCTTATCAGCGGTGAGTCATACTGCAGTCTTCTCGAATTACTACTGCGGATGGCGAACTAGGGCTTTATGATTAGCTCATAGTAAAGTTTACTTTTTTAAAAGAAAAAAAAAACATCTTGGAAAGAGCTAATTGGTTTTGTCTTTATTATACTTATAAAAGTAGTGGTGGTTCAATGTTGATTGTACACAATTTGAATGTAAGCGGCGAATCTATCTATAGCAAATTCTTACAAGCACCAAACTCCCTCTTAGCACCAACTCCCCTTCTAAAAATATACTGAAATAAATATAAGATCCTTAAAAAGTGAGATATCCACATTCCTCTCGCGGTTTCAGGCCGAAGGCTTTCTGCCCGGCTTGCCAGCTCATGGCAACCCATTTCCTGGCAAAGTTCCTCATATCCTGCTCATACTCTGCAATAACATCTCGCGTGATATTAGAGCTACCTCCAGCTTGAACAATCTTTCGAGCCAGATCTGCTGCATCACGCAATGCCGTGTTGACTCCAGCGCCACCAGTTGGCGGAAGAGCATGGATGGCGTCGCCCAACAAGGTAACTCTGCCTGTAGCCTCCCAGTCTGGCATTTCCGGGTCAACCGAAGACATTCTTAGTGTCGATGTTTGCGATCTGTCCTGGAGCTCAATTACTGCCCGGACGCGAGGATGCCATTTCTCGGTCAATGTAAGCGCAAGGTCTGAGGACGCCTCGTTATCCAACCGAAGAACCTCGGCGTCTGGAATCGGCATATGTTCTTTGCGGACTACCAAGACCCAGTAGATATAGTCGTCTGGTAGGGAGATATGTGCGACAACCTTGCCCTGGGGAAACTTAATAGCTTCCAGGACCCCCGTTTTTGGTCCATTGTCCATCGAACCGTCGTCATACAACAGCGACATCCCGTGCTGTGCATTGTCGAGGAATTTGCTCTTTAGCTCTGCTGTCATGGGCGATTTCCCGTACATAATTCTCATTTCCGTATCAATAAATGGGTATTCCGGAAGCAGCTGTTGACGAATGGTTGACTTTACTCCATCGGCACCGACGAGCAACGCCCCGGCCTCGCACGAGCCGTCATCAAAGTACACCGTCACCCCATCTGTAGATTCCTCGTAGCGGGTCACAACTTTTCCAAACTGCAATTCATCTTCGAGGCCCGTAAGAAGCACGTCGCGCATAGCCGTGCGGTCCACTGTGTATGGCGTCATATTTCCATGCGCGCCTGCTGGTGGTCCTCCACCGAGTGCACCTTGAGTTAGTGGCTCAGCGGTCAAAGTGTTGATGCGTGCTCCTGGCCCCGGTGCTTCAAACACAGCTGCGGTCTTGTCGAAAAGATCCCAAACATTGTCGTTCAAGGCATACTGAAGGGATAAAATACCGAATTCGGAGATGCGAAGACGGTAACCCTGCGCTCGAAAGTTTTGTTTCATGTCTCTTTCGAAGATTTTGAAGGGGATTGAATTTTTTTTAAGGGCTTGAGCAAGACATAGCCCGCCGAGGCCAGCGCCTGCAATAAGTATCGTGTTGTTCGCTGGGTTGGTAGACATGGTGTTCAAATGTTCATGTATTGTTTTTGCACTTAGAAAATGGCGAGATGAAAATGTGATAGATGATGATGATAGATCGATTGAATGTTGAATTGTTCGCCATTTATATACTCATCCACGACTGTTGCGACACGGATATGACTTCGGAGCGCCGTAAAATCGTCCCTCCGAGTCTATCCTCAGCTGTAAATATTTATCTTGTTAGCTGAAGGTGTTAGACTGTAAACGGTCTAACTTGACGGGGAATGGCACCGGGGGCCGTTTTAGAAGATCTCCGGCCACGCACCTTTCTTACGGCCACCTTTCGGGACCGAGATACATGTATGGCACAGTAGCTAGTCTAAAGAAGATAGTGCGTGCATGTTTATAAAATATCGTCGTGGAAATAGTATGTTATTCCCCTGCCGATTTACCAAAAATTGAAACATTTTTTTTGTTCTAGGTATAATTCACATGCCCCAGTTTCATGGCGAAGAAATTTGCCCAGCCAAATATTCACGCACCACGTCTAAGCCTGTATACTGCGACCGTATGCTGTCGTCAGGCAAACTTTGAGTCCCCCGGGAACTTGATGGCGCGAAAATAGTTTGTAGTACTTGCCGACATTCTCAAACTCATCTATCATTCTGTTTAGCGTTCAATATACACATTATAAAAGCCTGGCAATATTCTCACCATCATGAGTGAACATCCATGAAGGATCATATTTGTCCCGGACAAGATCCAGGAGTTGGGGATAATACTATATGCAGATATTAGCATGTATAGTATGGAAATTCAACGACTTCAGATGCCCTGACTACCTTTTGAGCAGATAAATACCCACCCCTTACTGTAATACCCTTCTGCATCATCATACCGATTGGAAAATCGTTCGTACCATAAAAAAAATCACCAATAAGAGCAACATGCCCCCCTTTCCGGGTGGCTTTGAGTACTGCATGAACTGTATCCCCGCTATCTGTCTCTGCACCCGTCATCCGCATGGCCAAATGCTTGGTCGTGTTAGTGCTCCGGAACCCACTAGCCTCGATGCCACAGTCCAATCCATTGGGCTGCACGGAAAGGATATAGTCGGAACGGTTAGAGTGCCGCACAACATCCACAGGAATCATACCATATGACTCGGCAATTCTCAGTCTGTTGGGGTCTTTGTCGATGGCGTATACTTTACTTGCTCCACGCAGCATCGCCAGGCGCTGGATCGAGAGCCCAACTGGCCCACATCCCCATACCCCGACGACGTCTCCCTTGCCCACTTCAGCCAGTTCACATCCATGCCATGCGGCGGTTGTCACATCTACCAGACCAAGTAACTTCTTTGGCTCCATGTCAAATGGGACCTTTATACAGGTCAGATCAGCATTAGGAACACGGCAAAACTCCGCTTGGTCCCCCGGAAAACCACCCATGGCATCGGAAAATCCAAAAGAGCCTGATATACGATACCCATATTGCCCTTCCATTTTCTTTGATGGATTTGTTTTATCACATAGCGAAAACTCTTTTCGTTCACAGTAGCTGCATTTCCCACAGGCGATAATGGGCAGAATGAGGACTCGGTCACCAACTTCTACTTGTTTCACATCGCTACCTTTCTCGGCCACAAAACCGATTGCTTCATGGCCCATTATCATACCCTGTCGTGTGTAGTCTTTAAGCTCGCCTGCGTATAAGTGTAGGTCTGAGCCACAAATGGTATTGTGCGTGATATGAACGATAGCATCGGCAGGTTCGGTGATGACTGGCTTGGCCACGTCTCGAAGTTCAATGTTCCACGGGTTCATCCACACGGCAGCCTTCATCGTCTCGGTCGGATGGGGCTTGTACTGGGTGGTACATACTGGCCTGTACAACGTCAGCACAGATTTGTGGCCTTGTCTTGATCTGGAACGCACGGTGCGACTTCTGTCATCTTGAACTTTCCAGAAATCCAAAGTACGACGGATAATTTAGGCAGACGATAACATTTCAGCACGTTGAATTTGGTAATCCAGATTTCCCATATAAGTCCTATTTTCTTTTCACATGTATAAAAGAGCCCTTTACTGTCGGGGCAAATATGTCATCGTAGTGGCAAGCGGAATAAAGTTCCGATATCATCTACCTATTGTTACGAATTCTTTGTCAACTGGAGTCACTAAATCTCTTTTACCTATGTAATGCGACTTAAATCAATTAGAGGTATCAATCATCTAAAAGACTGTTGGTTTTTACATCCTCGAGCAGTCATTCGTGCCGAGAGGTATAGTTTAGTCTCTTGCCGCAACATGCACTCGACTGCCTTACTAAATATGTACATAGTAAAGAAATTGAAGTGAAATCTAAAGACTAACATATATAGGACTTTAATGTCTAATTTAAGCTGTGATGAACACAATAAAGTTAATAGCTTGTGGAGCAACGTGAGAGCTAGCACTGTTGGTGGTGGGCATGATAACTGGCCCTAGTTCGCCACAGGCATTTTAGAGTCGTGGTCGCGAAAAAATTCATGATTTCTCGAAATGGATGGTCAGCTAGCGATCACAGTAAATTATGTTTTGCTTCAAAAAACCCTGTTTTTTACAAATGTTGACGTTAGCCAATATGCACGGCAGCACCGACAAATATTCGCCCCAAAGCGATCATAGCTGCACTTCAAAGTCTTCCAACCAGTAAAAAAAATCCTTTTCCTTGGTTTCTCAGTCCCGTCCACTGGTCATACTCCCATGTGGCATACACAAACAGGCTGTCAGGTGGGGATGGACGGCGGTCACCGCCATGGTCAGCCGACGCTATTTCTCTTTCTCTCGCACTCTAGTGATCTTCCATTCTGTCGGAGGTTTGCTTTATCTTGTCGCCAAAGCGATGTGACTCTCTGTTGGAAAGGTGACGAATTTTATGTCGTTGATAGGTCACCAAATGCTAGTTGGGGTGGCCTAAGGCGACTAGTTTGCGCCAAAGCAGAATTCAGGGGAAAAGCAAGTACGTAGTAAGCACTCGGAGTCTCGGAGTAGTCGTTGTTTCGTTTACTGGGGGGTTAACTGTATTTGGGATCGGCAGGCCTAAAAGCGAGCCTAAATCCAGCAGTCGATTACTACTGATCTATGATGCGTCCTCTAGTCTCCTGCGTTATGCATTAGAACATACGAAGCCAAGCTGCGTAATCCTAATGGCCCGAGCCACGGGTCCTGCCTGTCATATGTGTTCCCTACCCCCCAAAAGGAAGAAAGATCACGCTCGCGCCACAATTCGACTTTCAAACAATGTCATCTGCATACCGCAGACCTATGGTAAGGCAATGGGAAAATGCGGGGGAAGATGCAAACATGCGCTAGCAAGCCAGGCCCGGAGATGATGTCTTCTCGCCGGCCAATCAGGACGGTGTGGCTGCAACTGAGGCGTACTCTAGTCCCTAGTGAAGTCCCTAGTGGCTTCAAATAATCTTCGATGTGACTTTGCACGGAGGTAGTATGGTGCTTTCTTCATTGAATCAAAGTACAGTTCCTAAATGTACACGCCGGGATTTTACTGTGGCTTCTCAAATGCCGGGTTAGCACTTGAGGTGGCTTGTTCCGTAATGCAAGCCATTGGTTAGCTAACTTCGCCGGTGTCGGTTCTTTTTCTTGTCTCCCTGGAATGTGCAAAAAAATGTCGACTTGTGAGACGCACATGATGACGCGCTATGGCGATTTTACACACTATTTTATGAGTAGATGTGGAAACGACCCGATGTCACCATCCACGGGAATACACCACTCATGTCGGTTCTTTATGGGTTCATGACACCGTGCATAATTTAGCAATAGCCAAGCTTTTCATGAAAGTAGGTGTTAGACGATCTAGCTGCCCAGTGGCCGCGTGGAGCTCTCGCCAGCTCCGGACGCCCGGTCTGCTGATACACATGCTTGCCCAGTGGCCACATACAAAAGGAATGCATACCCCCAGGGAGTGGTAATACCAGATGCTGAAGTTGAGGGTCCAGTTTCTTTCTTATCGCTCCTTTCTCTTCTCCTCGGGCAGGAGATAGGTTTTACATATACGCGTGCCAAGATATCAGTCTTGCATCGTCGCGTTCCCATTGATTTATCAATCATTGCGCGTTGTTTCTTCCTCTCCTTGATCCCGGATTTTTCTTGATATTTAATACGGCAAAATGCGTTGGACAGCTATCGCTTCGTCTATTCTGCTAGCTCACGCGAGCGCGGAACAGTTTGTTATCCCTGAAGTGCAGAGCGTTGTTGACTCGGCCCTCGACACGTACTCTAAATACGTAGCATATACCGGCCCGACTGGAGCAGCGGCAGCGAAAGCAGCATCTGCCACTGGGGTTTCTCACGCTGTCGAGGCGGCTGATGCATCATACTGGCTAGCCGACATCACCCACCAGGGACTCTCACCTCACGCTACTAGTGGTTATGTGGTCTTCCGAAATGTCAAGGACTATGGAGCCGCCGGTGAGCAACTTTTCCCGAATTCTATCAAAAAAGACAAGAGCATGAACTAAACGAATTCATGCACAGGCGACGGCGTGACTGACGATACCGCGGCCATTAATGCGGCTATCAGCGACGGAGATCGCAGTGGCCCATCATCTGGTGTAACTACATCGACCACTCCGGCCATCGTCTACTTCCCAGCAGGAACCTATCTCGTCTCCACCCCTATTATCGACTACTATTTCACTCAGCTTATTGGTAATCCCAACTCACCTGCAGTCATAAAAGCCACTGCCGGCTTCTCTGGTCTGGGTGTAATTGATGGTGATCAATACCAGAGTAGTGGAAACCAAGGCTGGGGGTCTACCAACGTCTTCCTTCGCCAAATCCGGAACCTGGTTATTGACTTGACCGCTATTCCTGCAGCATCTGCGGCGACCGGTATTCACTGGCCTACAGCCCAGGCTACGAGCATACAGAATGTTGAGATTCATATGAGCTCTGGTTCCGATGCACAGGGACAAGGTATCTTTATTGAAAATGGTAAGATTATTTTCTAGTTGGGGTTAAGCTACATTATGAAAGATGGTAATACTAAATGTTCATGCAAGGATCTGCTGGGTTCCTTACCGATGTGACTATCACTGGTGGTCTGTATGGTCTCAATGTTGGGAACCAGCAGTACACTATGCGCAATGTCACAATTTCCGATTCTCTCACCGCGATCAGCCAGATCTGGGACTGGGGCTGGACCTACATTGGTCTCAACATCAACAACTGTAACACTGCCATCTCCATTTCTCAGGGTGGCTCGTCTGCTTTGGTAGTTGGATCAGTCCAGGTGATCGACAGTACTATCAGCAACTGCGATACCTTCATCGACACTGCCTGGACCACTACCTCTTCTCCCACGGGAGCAAGTGGCTTGATCATTGAGAACGTTCAGCTTGAAAGCGTTCCCACTGCCGTGCAAGGGAACTCAAGCGTTTATTTGGCCGGTGGCTCCACCACAATCTCAGGCTTTGGTCAAGGTCATCAATACACCCCAACTGGACCAGACACATTGCAGGGTACTTTCACACCACCAGCCAGACCAAGTGAACTTTTAGCAAGCGGCTCATCCAACTACTTCACCAAGAGCAAGCCTCAATATGAAGGTGTTTCTTCTTCCGATGTTGTCAGCATGCGAACCTCTGGTGCCAAGGGTGACGGGACAACCGATGACACCGCCGCCATTCAAAGCGCGCTCAACTCGGCAGCCTCTGCTGGAAAGATTGCATTCTTCGACTTTGGTCTTTATGTGGTTACCGACACAATCTATATCCCACCTGGATCCAAGGTTGTCGGAGAGTCGTACGCCACAATTCTCGCGAGCGGCGACAAATTCACCAACATGGAAGCTCCCTACCCAGTAGTGCAAGTCGGCAGGAGTGGTGACACTGGCACCATTGAATGGTCCGATATGATTGTCAGTACTCAGGGTGCTACTGCCGGTGCTATCTTGATCGAGTACAACCTCGACGGTGAGCAAGGATCTGGCCTTTGGGACGTCCACACTCGCATTGGTGGCTTCACCGGCTCGGATTTGCAGGTTGCTCAGTGCCCCACGTCCGCAGCAGTGTCTGCCAGTTGCGAGGCGGCCTACATGTCTCTGCACATCACAAGCTCGGCTAAGAACGTATATTTCGAGAATAACTGGTTCTGGACCGCGGACCACGATGTCGACGACGCCAGTAACACCCAAATTTCCATCTACACTGGCCGAGGAGCTTTGATTGAAGGATCCAACATCATTCTGTAAGTGATCAATGAATTTAGCGAATGAAAAGCCGCGCAGGACTAACAAAGAACTAAAAAGATACGGTACCGCGGTCGAGCACCACTCCCTCTACCAGTACCAATTTTCTGGCGCTTCCAACGTAGTAGCCGGATTCATCCAGACCGAGACTCCGTACTACCAGCCTTCCCCAGATGCGACGGCGGGTCCATACAAGGCCAACTCAACCATCAACGACCCCGACTACAGCACCTGTCTGTCCGGTAACTGTGACGCTCTTGGCCTGCGCGTCTTGGATAGTGACAATGTCTGGATCTACGGAGCTGGTCTTTACAGTTTCTTCAACAGTTACAGCACCACATGCTCTGACACTGGTGGCTCGGAGAACTGCCAGAGCGAGATCTTCCGCGTTGACGGAACGACATCCGGGCTGAGAGTGTACACTCTCAACACCGTTGGTGTGACGAACATGATCACGGTGAATGGTAACAGTGAAGCGTTGTACTCGGATAACGTAAGCGTGTATCCGGATGGTTTGGCCTTGTTTACCTACAACTAGGGAAAGGACAATCGCTGGTTTCTAGATCAATTATTCATTTGTACAATGACGAGTGATTTGTAGATTGCACTTCGTATATAGCTTCTATAGGGCTAGCCCTGTGTGTGTAATAAAAAGTCATGATTTGATATCACAAGTAAATAGCCTTCTTCGAACCCCCTAAGTAACCTAGCTATTTGATACTGTTGTGAAGTAGCTATTTGATACTGTTGTGAAGCCCGGTTTAAGTCACCGAGTGTCTCTTGGTGTTTCCGCTTTTGAAGATGGGCCCATGCAAGGACAGATTGTGCACGATTCTAGACACTACCGTGGAGACAAGCAGGTCAATCCATCCCCCATTGAATCAAGGCCCCCCACTGAGCAAAACGGTCAAAGCGGTCTACAGCATCCCTGTAGGGCCATCACCTTCACCAGCCCCATTTAGCCCCCGCGGAAAAAAAATAGCTCAACTTCGAGGCTCGAGGGCGAGGCTCGAAGGCATAGTATCATTAGTGCGGTGTAGTCAACTGGTATACGCGCCAATGAGTACTTGTATTCTGGGAAGCACTCCGGTTGGGAATTAGGGATTTGGAATTACGTCGGCGGGCATCAGGCATCCGTGGAAGCAAAAGGAACAGAGAGCAGCAAAACTCTGCCCTGTGGTTGCCACAAGCCCCCAACAGCAAATAAGAGACCCGGAGAACCGCCGATGTGGAAACGGGTCTCGCCCCGAAGCCGCCCAGGAGGTGGGTCCAGGGAAAATGACGCTATGAATAACCTTATTTGCCAGGCCTCCTCAAATTGTGGGGAAGACCGATCCACGTTTCTTGCCTCTCGTTTTTTTTTAAAAAAAACAATTTTCCATGGATCGGAAGGGCTGCACTGACTCGTCATTTGACGTGCAGGTAGAGGTGCCTGCTCCATCCGCTAATCGGCGCTGTTCCCACTTGTCTGGTCCAGACTGCCGGCCCATGGATCTGTTCTAGACATACATACTGCCATGTGCATTGCCGAACAGAAAAGTCCCGAGGAATGGAAAGGATGCAGTGGGAACTCTGGATCTGGTACAGGAACAGGGGGGACAGCCAACCAAATTCAATGTGTCCCTTTGCGAACCGCTTTTTCTCATGTGGCCGTACCAGACTTCGGTCTCGTCCCTGAAGGAAGAATATTCTTTCGCATGAATAAAAATGGGAACGAAAGGGGAAGATTGACCCCCCGGTGAAGGTATATAAGGACCGGGTCTGTCCTCCATCTTTCAATGGCTTTGTTTCTGTCTTCATACCAATCTATCATTCACTCACTCACTCACTCACTTTGAGTATCACTCTCTTTTTTGCTCTTCTTCTGAAGAACACATTCATTGAAAATACATTCACCCAATACCTCTTTCGACAAGAGACCTATTCTTTCATTTATCATAAAGAAAGAGACGATACACACTCACTCAAAAAGACGAAATGATGTTCATCAGGGCTTTCGGTCTCCTCGCCTCCTTCGGCGCTATGGCTTCTGCCCTCCCAACCACACTCGAAACTCGTGACACCAACTCCACTGCTGGTGGAGTCGAAATCATCAACAACATGGGCCAAGACATCTACCTCTGGTCTGTTGGCAACACTGCCGACTCCCAAATGGTCACTCTTACTTCCGGTGGCAAGTCATACACCGAGTCCTGGAAGCTCAATCCCGACGGCGGTGGTATCTCCATCAAGCTGTCCACCACCCCCGACCAGGCCGATGTGCTGCAATACGAGTACACCCTGGTCTCGCCAACAATCTTCTGGGATCTTTCTTGCATCAACATGGGCAGTTCCTCGCAGTTCTCCACTGTTGGCTTCGCCGTCACTTCCAACGACGAAGGAAACTGTCCTAAAGCCACCTGCAAGCCTGGCGACAGTGCTTGCGCTGATGCCTATCTGTTCCCCACTGATGACCACGCCACTCACGGTTGTCCCGAGGCTGTCCAGATGACCCTTAACTTGGGCCCATCAGAAACCGAATAAATCAAGCCATTTCGTTTTGTTTGACGATTCATGAAGGATACCTCTAGTCTATACTAGACTATTTGTGCATTTCCATGTATGAAGGGGGGAGGCTTAAGAGACTTGTGGTGGTCAGACCTGGTGTCTACACCACAACACGAAACTTGATGATCAACGATCGATGATACAAAAGGAGGGAGGACTTGGCGTTTTACCTAAAATTTTCACATACAAGGATAGACTATTGTACAATACTTTTTACAGTGTTGAAATCCAAGCGGTCTAGTACCAGCGGTTGATACAAAATTGAAAAAAATCAACAAAGTTAACAAACTTATCTTCTTTTCAATTAGTAAAATTGACTTCTGTAAGATTGAGGAATTATCAATCCATTATTGCGATCATTAGTAATTAATCAAGAAAATATCAGCATCGGGGCTTAGTCACCACTCTGTGAGTCTGTGGTGGCAAGAAATGAGGGTTGTAGCCCTAGAGTTTTTGCCTTTTCTTTACTTCCGAAAAACTATATAAAGTATATGGCTTGTTTTTTGCCACTGCGTCATAAATGATATCACATGTAAACTTCCTCTTTTGAATATTTCATAACATTTGTAATAATCTTACTTTTGTTATTGTTTATCTTTGAGAAAGGGAGAAGAGCACGCTAAGTTCTACAAAATCAACAAACACATGTGAGATGAGGTCTAGGCCTGGTCACTGGTGCCTGGTGAACCCACCTCCTCACATTCGCATTGAATAATAATAATTGATGGCTACAAAGAACATCCTGATCTCAGCTGAGAATGCTTCCAATAGTATCTGCATATATGGCCATGCGACGACTTTTCCAAGCCCAAAACCGAAGCTGCCCCGAGGCCAACCGAGAGCTCCATAGGCCTCTCCCGCAGCGTCACAAGTAAGCAAGTATGAAAATATTTTCTCTGGCTTAAAATAACGTAACAAACTGGGCAACTTTGTGGCCAGGCGTTCTATTATGCACGGAGCGGCAAGCGGAATAAAAATCAGACTAGAGCGACTGCTGCAGGAACCCTCGGACTCGGAATGGAGCTCCGATGTTTTATTCCGCATCTAGCGTGGATCTGAAGCTGTTCGGAGTATACAGCCCCATCGTCGCCTGCATTTCGGACAAGATGTCGATTTTTTTAGCAATGAAAAATTTTTCTTCAAAGTAATCAAATTCGAGGCAGTGAGCCTTGAAGATGGGCTATATAATCCAAGGCCACGACGCCTGGATTCATGTCGGTCCATCAGCACATTTCCAGCCATCTTAAAGAAAACCAACGTGAACAAAACTCCAACCTACGCCTGCTTTGACAGCCCTCTTCATACAATCGCGATCAATATGCCTTCCGGATTCTCCATTCACCGTCTGCTCCCATCCAACCTCGAGATGGTGATGGCCAACCGACGCGCCGCCGCAGCCAAGGGAAAGAAAACCCAAGACGGCGATGCCGAAAGCACAACCACCAGCACATCAAAATCCTCTTCTGCTTCTTCCAAAAGCCGAGCGGAAAGTGTCAAGGTCCCTATGGCAAGAGTTAGCTTGTAGGTGGCCTTCCGAAGCTAATTACCTATTGCATTTCATACTAACAAAACTCTTAATAGCGCACGATGCTAATCAGTGCAACGCCACCGCCGCCGAAAAAAAAAAAAAAAAAAACCATTTTGCTCTTAATCCAATACACTACGCCATAATATTAATTTAATGCCACTTGTACTTCGGTACCATCTGGGCTGATGTCGAAAAGCCGAACTCGAGGGGAGAAGACAACGCGAAACGGACACTCGCTCTTTAATTTTGCTACGTGAACACGAACAATTATCATCGATATGGGCATAATACAAAAGCATGTTAATTAATGATTGATACCCGATTGAGGATAGATATAGAAAATAATACCTTGCTCCGACAGCATTTACATCTAAAGAAGAAGAAACCGAAATGTGCACAAATCTTAATAGCAGAAGTATTCAAATGTTGCACAGGAACTGTTTACAGTTATCCATGTCAATGAAGTCTATAATCATAAGAGCAGTTAAGATTTATTTCATGCGTATATATGCCAAATAATTAATCGATATAAAACATTGAAATTGTGTTCAGTCACACGCTTTTGCTCTCGACACTCGTGCGTATATACTCAAAGTATGATGAATAAGGAGCATATACGCAGGATTTGACTTTCTTGCGTCTCTTCTCTTTTTGAGGGTTTGCATGATTAAAGCTTGAGAACAGTTCAGATGTTTCCAATAATATCTTCCAGGGTTGTTGGTGTGTTCCCGGTACCGGCAATCTCACGAGCGCGGAACTATAGATCCAGAGCGGAAACGGCTTTACCTCGCTGCTACATAAATTGAAGTGCACATACGCAAGAAGTTCATAAGTACGTTATCAAGTGTTCGTCTTGTGTTTGGTCTTATTTTTTCATTTACCTGAGTAAAATCTGGCTCTTGGTCTTATATTTGGTGGGAAACGGGCACAATGGGTAAAACAGTGATGCTGGTTATGGACATCCAAAATGGCGTCCTAGAGCTCCTTGGGAACATGGAGCCTTATATCAACCGTCTGGCGCCAGTAATAAACTCCGCTCGTGAGGCTGAAGTTCCGATCATCTACGTTACTACCAGTTTTCGCCCTGGCTACCCTGAAGCATCTGCACGAAACTCCTCCACTGCCAAGGTTGCTGCTTGGGGTGCATTTGTCGAAGGCGACGAGTCTACCAAAATCCATCCGGCCGTTGCCCCTGCCAAGGAAGATGTGGTCATCACCAAGCGGCGGGTTTCTGCCTTTCACGGTACCGATCTCGACCTTATACTTCGTAGTATGGACGCGGAAACCCTGGTCATCACCGGGCTAATATCTAGTGGTGTCGTTCTTTCTACTATACGCCAGGGTGCCGATCTTGATTATCGACTCATAGTTTTGAAAGACCTAAGTATGGATCGTGAGCCAGAAACCCATGAGATGCTTGTCAATAAAGTCTTCGCAAAACAGGCTCAGATCCTCTCATCGGCAGAATGGGTAGCGGGGCTCCAGAAGCCATGATCCCAACCCTAACGCGCCGTGGAAACCGATCCGAAAGAACCTTTACTCTGAAGCTTTTAGCGATTTATCAATTTCTCTGGGTTGGAGTGGCTGGCACGTTGCCTAAAATTTGAAGTCTTGCCAATTGATGGTATCTGCCTCTCTATACACATCCCTTGCCAATTAATTGATGTACCCGAATGAATCAAACATGCGCAATTATAACAGCTTCGATTATAAATGCCCGTATTTTTAAGATACGTAGTCATCAAATGTTAAAGAAGGGATATGACATTTTGTTTGTGTCATGAACCCTGACGGTCGACGATCATCATTCCAGGCGAGTAAGGCACCACTCATCCCTTGCATCGACCGTTAGAAGTCCAATCAAAGACGGAATTCACAACAACAAAAAAATAGTACTTACATTTAGCATTTAATCAATTCTCTCATTTGTTTACACATAGTTTGCTTGTTGTGTGGATTCCGTGCCTCAGCAATACATGTCAAAAATTTGACGTGTTACCAACACTGTCTCTCTCGAACTAGCATTCCAGCATCTAAATAGGTATGGAAGTCTCGTACGATGTCATCAATTGCAATATGTTCCAAACTCCAAAATTAAAATTTACCTTCTGAATTTATGCATGACATGCACTTGAGATTGCAGCATCTATTAAAACATGCGTTCTCGGGAATCATCATTGTCAATCCACTCTGAAAACGAGTCAAGAAATGAACGGGCCTCTCACGAAACTATAAAGAGACCTATAATAGTTCAACAACATCCGGCAGCTTCTCAAAGCCAACTTTTCCCTTCTTCACTCAGATACAGTGGGATAGAGCTTCAGCAACATGCTCACGGATTCGGTCATGATTCGGGCGAATTGTGGATGACTGGAAAGCTGGAACTATGGATGGTTGGGTGCTTCGCAATCATGGCGATGATGATATCATTAGATGGACTTATGATGATTACATCTCTGAGGGTTTGCTGCACGCTAAATCTACCAATGCAAAAGGCGTACTCTAACACCATGCAGAACGTATCTAGTATATACCATTCTGATTTCTCGCACAACGACACCTGGCCTATCACCGTGTACTTCCTCGCGACTATACCGATGCAACGACTTGCTGTGGAGGCTACAGAGATTTTAGGCCGTCGAAATGTTCTCATTGCAGGAATTGCAATCTTCAGCATCGGCATCATCTTTCTCTCGGCCTCCCGCGCTTTGTTCCCAATGCTTCTTATAGGGCGTGCGATCCAAGGAGTTGGTGCCGGTGCCATGTTCTCTGTTGCACCGGCAATTTTGACTGAGATGATCCCCCCTCAACGGCGGTCTAGATACAACTGCGTCATACTATTCAGTGCTGCTATTGGAGTTGGCGCTGGGCCTGCCGTTGGAGCCGTGCTGCTGGAGGACCCGGCTAACTGGAGATGGATTTATTACATCTCTGCTCCATTTTGCTTTTGTCTTCTGATATTGACTCCCTTAACAGTCCGACCAGTCGGCGAGATACTGAGTTTGAAAATGACCATCTTGAATTGGGACTGGACTGGCATTTGCCTATTTTCTGCCAGTTTTGTGGTACTTATTCTCGGAACTACGTGGGCAGGTATCCCAAACCGGGCGGCAGACTGGCGCACTCTTCTCACTCTGGGAGCAGGGGCTTGTGGGCTGATTGGGGCGATAATGTATGAGCGGCATGGTGCATCAAAGCCTCTCATTTCGCTTAATATACTCAAAGCGACCCCATTGACTTTTGCGTGCATATTCATACATAGTGTTGTGGTAAGTCGGGGTCAATAAAAGGGTTTGGGACAAGAACGAGACTGAAAGTTATCTAGATGTTCACCGAGATATTCTATATCCCAGAGTATGTGCGAGGAGTATACGAATTGTCCCCAAGCTATCTTGGCGCATTACTCATAGCCTTGACAGCCCCATCACTACTCGCTACTGCAGTAGTTGGAGTTATCACCGCTAGGTTCCGAGCATATCGTTGGGCAATATGGAGTGGTTGGGTGTTGACTACAGCTTCAGCCGGATGTATGACTGTCCCCGGCCCAGATACCAGTCTTGCCGTGTGCGTCGTTCTAATGCTTTTCGCCGGCCTGGGCAACGGTTTAACCATATCTGGGAGTAATACTGCAATCCGAAGATCAGCCAACGCATCGGATGAACGCGATGCCTCGCTACTTGCCAACTTCATTCGTACCCTTGGAGTCTGTGTAGCAATCTCTGCTGCTGGGGCTGCGTTCCAAGCGAGACTCAAGGACAATTTATTTCAATCAGATTTGCCCAAACTGGTCGCGAACTTAGGCTTCAACGAGGCATTTTGGAATATCCCCAAAATAACTATCTCCCATGAACTTGCCGAGGCGCGGAAGGGGATATTTGTTTTGACTTTCCACGAGATCATGTATACAATTACCGCTCTAGCTGGCTTGGGGGGGCTGTTGTCTTTGTCGCTGATACGAAGGTCCTATAGATGACAGAGTTTGACGCGCGCGCATTCTCTTCTATGTAAAACTAGTGTATTAAGGTTTTTAATAAACTTTTCGGAAATCCAACTTAGACACTCGAGCTATTAAGCTCCTGCGTATGAGACGAAATCTTGGGAGACCAAAGGTTTCCATATTCTATTCTTCCGGATATACCATTTTTCTCGTAACACCCCCATCCACCACCAGCTCTGTCCCCGTAACGAATTCTGTATCAGCGAGGTACTCAACAGCACGTAGAATATCTTCAACCTTGCCAACTCGGCCAGAGAAATGCCATCGATGGTCTTCTTCAGAGAGACCATCCTCCCATTTCGTCCCAGCTTCATCTGCCTCTTTGCATTCGTTTGCAACATTAATCCACCCAGGCAAAATTGCATTAACAGAAATTTCGTACTCTGCAAGGCTTGATGCCATCGAGTGTGTCAGACCGATGAGGCCTGCCTTGGTGGCGGCGTATCCTTCGGAATTTGGCTCAGATTGATGTGCCCGAGTCGAAGAGATGTGAATAATGGACCCGCCGTGCTGGCGGTCATTTGATTTTTTCAACAAGGATAAGCATCCTTGACTCATTAGCATGGAACCAGTCAAATTCGTCTGAATGCTTTTATTCCATGCATCAAGGCTTAGCTCCGCAAATGGGGCGGCTCCGACTCCACCGGTGTAAGCCGCATTGTTGATGAGAACGTCGAGAAGACCATTGAAAAACTTCCCAGCCTTCTCAATGGTGGACGATATTTCAGCAGGCTGGGTCAGATCACATACCGCCTTATCGTATTGGCTGGAAGAATAGGCTTGAGATAATAGATGGCTTGTGTGCTCGAGCTCTGCCTTGTTGACGTCCACAAGAAACACGCGATGGCCCTTTTGTAGCAACAGTCGGGACAATCCACGGCCGATCCCGCGTCCGGCGCCAGTAATGAGAAAGTTCTTCCCCATTGTATTCAACAATGGTGCATTTGCTACGGACTACACGGTGTTCGTTGGTCTTCAGATGTTAGTGTTCAGATATTAGTGCGCGGTGATGACCGTGATGTCATTTACAGTGGCGTGTCACGGCGATAACCGGCTAAGCTACATTAGGAAACACAGATGTCGCCTACAGTATGGATTCGTCCTGTGCTTATATTCAATAATAGTATTGCATTTAGCAGAGACCAATAGGAAACCAGGGGGCTTTTTTAAAACTTAAAAAAGGTTTAGACTCAGGGGAATCCAAAGGGCCATTGCATGTTGTATGAATCACTGGACGGGTATAAAGAATTGTCGAATACGTACAAATAAAGTTGTGACTTTAAAACTTCTGAGCAGGCCACACAATAGTCGCCTTGATATTAATGTTATTCGGACATACCTGAACAAATTCTAGTAATGGCGAACTAACAATGAAGCGCAACGAATAGTTGGCATCAGAATGCCGCCGGTAAATCTCAGCCCAAAGCCGTCGGGTTGCTGATCCTACAATTCCCGTGAGCAAATCAAGTTGTTTTGAATTCGTCTACTTTAAAGCTTCATCGTGTCGGTCATACTTTAAAAGGTTAAAACAATTAAGCTAAATTAATTTAATAATGTCCCTCGATGCCGTCGCGTAAATGTAATGCGACGTTGGGGCCGATTTGAGTCCAGTGTCAGAAAGCTGACTACATTTGTAAGGACGTGGTTAACGTATTATATTGTCCATAAATCCAATAACAATTTATGGTTTTCAAGATATTCAGCAGAAAAACACTTCCACCAGTTATTCGTATTCCATACAACTAAAGGGATTAAATTCGCCATGAAGCTTGCTCATCCACTTGCTTTCGTTGCTGTCTTGCAACAGGTCTCAGCCATCGGGTTCTCGACGTATGCACAGATAGTCGAAGGCGCAGACAACTCCGGAATAATAGCATACTCAAAGCCAGATCGATCTACCACACTCTTTCTTTATATCCAAATCACTCCAGACGGAGCGGATCACAGCGCAATAGTTGGCGACTTCAACACCCTTGCCGAAAACTACGGAAGTCAAGGTATTGCAGTAATTCCCCGAGTCCGTTATGGGTACTCGGATGGATCTGTTACGACGGAGCCAGATGAGAGTATATTGATGAACGATGTGTCTACATGGGCGGCCGCTTTTTCCAACATCACAGGCACTGTGGAAATTCCCGTGATTCAGGCTGGCTTCCTTGGTGAATGGGGAGAGTGGCATGTAAGAATTCTCGGGACAAAGTATCACATTATAGAAGCGAAAGCATCCGGACTAATTCAGCCAGGATGGACAATACTGTCAGAACCATGGAACGGATGACACAGCGGCAGACCTTAAAATCAAAGGAGACATTGTCAACGCTCTTCTCGACACTGGTCACAAGGTTGCACTCCGCTATCCCCAGGATCACAAGGCCTTATTCAACGGAAATCGCTCGGTCACGATTCACGACGATTGCATCTTTGATGGAGGATCTAACGGCACCGACGGAGGCACATGGCCAACAGACGACCTCCAAACTTGGATTGACTACACTAAGCAAGTGGCTTCCAATAATACTTTTGGCGGAGAAGGATGTGATGATGCTGGTGACGCGACTTTCAACTGGTCGGATTACAGCGCTGTATGCGGAAGCAACGGTCTCGCTGCTTATATTGATTCGTTTCAAATTGCATATCTAAATGTCAGTTATTGGCCGCGTGGATGGATGGAAGGGTCCCGAGGTACAGATTGCTAACTGAAAAGTACAGGCTTACAACCCCAGTGAATTCCAATCGCTATTCAAGGACTCGAGTGAGACTGATTGCGTAGATACAATCATGGCCGCTCTGGAGCAATGGAGCTAGGAAACTTGAAAATCGACACTTCAGTTTAATACATCTTTCATTCAGCTGTAAATGATAATAAAAGCCGGCCTCGGTGGTCCGTTACCTGTTAGAAGGAATATAGATCGCTAGGAACAGCGATCTTTCTGTTATTATCACCTTGTAGATATCAATTGATGTGCAAACAGTGGGTTCTCTGGTTGTATTTCTACACAAATCTGCTGCTCCAAACTAAACATTTAGGTGTAAATATTCCAAGAAGACTCATGACAACGTACATTCAAGTCCTTCTTGTGAGAAGTTCCAGGCACTGTTGCTCCATGACAGTTTTAAGAGTTTAAAATGTCATGACATAATAAATGAGAATAAGTGTATTCTCTCGCCTTGCTCAAGTGTGAATCTGGGAGTAATCCAGCGCGGATTCACACTTTGTTGGGAAATGCTCTTAACTCCGACGCAAATGTCGTTTGCCCAACTGGAAATTTACGATTCATATGTAAATGAGACTTTCAAGGGCACCAGTAAACAACTCATCGTCACCTTTGGCCCATTGGTGACAGCGGCAGATCTCAACGGCGACTACACAATGGAGATGTCTCCATGATGGAAAGCCCTTTTAACGACCGGCACAAGAGGGAGGATCATGCTATAGGCTGGACCCAAAATTTGTTCACGTCATGTCTATTTGTCTGAACCCGTACGTGTACAGACGAGGCAAAGGTTGGGGGCGTGCTGCTGTTCATGAAAATGGCCGTCGCCAGCGGACAACTGATCTACATTGATGACGGAGACTTCAAAACGTCAGCAGAATATGTAGATGGCCCGGCAAATATGTATCACCTTGCTGTCAACAAGAAGAATGTTGGCGATTTTCCCGTAACATGGGTGAGATTGACGCGCTGGCTACATATGGAAACTTTCCGCCCAAGCTCTTTTGTGCAGTGAATCGAGCGTCTAGTACCAAGGCAATCAAGATGCTAAAATGGCAACCTCGCGAGACAGGTGTCCTTGAGAAGATCAATACGGGCTCTTATAGCTCAAGAGATGCGACCAAGTAGGTCATATTTGGACACAATCGATTGATGTATTCTAGAAGCAGAAAACCAGAAAATCCGTATTAAAAGCGTTAGAATCCGATTCAGTAGGACTTGTACGCTGTGGTATCCCTAGTTTAGACGAACGGATGACTGACTATATACAACCTCATGATAACCCAAACTCCCAGACCGATCCAAGTTTCCGAAGTAAAAACACAGAGTCAACACCGCCAATAAATCTGAATTTATACATAAGACATGAGAGAAAGAAAAACATGCTTACCCAACGTGAACGCGTATACAGATGATATGGAAGCACTCCAAAAGAAACAAGACACATGGAACTTTGCATCGAAATAAAGTAAAGCAGAAACGAAACACCTGCACATTAAAATGCCAGTTAAAACCTGAACTCGCCATATGCAACCCATACCATCATGCCAATCCATGCTGTTGTGAAGACAATAGTGAGAATAGCGGCACCGGCACGGTCACCGTTGGACACTTTCTTCGGAGTGGGAAGATTTTGTTCGCCACCACCACTCTGACCACCACTCGGATCACTCGTGCTGTTACCACCAGTGTTCGCTGTTACGGGCGCGGGCGAGCTTGGGGGAGTGTAAGAGGAGGAAGAAGTGCTCTGGTATAAAACAAGAGTGTTGGCAAAGGCGCTGAGTGCAGCCATCTCCTGCTCGATTCCGCTGGTTCCGTCCCAAGTGGCGTTGTGCCATACAATACCGCATTCATTGTCAGGCCCAGAGCATTGTGTACCAGCAGCCTCGGCGGAGGCCTTGAGCTTCGGCTCGATCTCACCCAATGTGTAGGGAGCAAGCTGGGAGACTAGCGATAACCAGTTGGTTATCAGGCCTTTGTAAATGATCTGGTCTCGGTTGCAGTCGAAATAAGGCTCGCACGAGACTTCGGATAAGATATTGCCCCCAAATTGTTGGGGGAAAAATGTGGTGAAAAGTTGGCCCATCAAGCCATCGATTCCAGTCTTGTATCTGGTGGCTCCGTTTGTCTACACAAGGGTTAGTCTTTTGTTCTTCTTTTTCTTACTTTGTTACCTATGCGGAACGAAATTAGACACAACTCACTATGTTGTACATATAGGCTAGCCCAGTGATGTAGGAGCCATAGTTGTAGCTCCACTGTTGGGGACTAGGAGCACCGCAGTCCTGGTTGATCTGGATCGAATCGTTCATAAACCACGTCTGGTTGTTTAAAAGCGGAACAGACAGCGTCCAATCATAGACGGTGTTCGCCCAGTTGGTATACGATTCGTTTCCTGTGTATCGGGCGAGACGTGCGGCTAACTGGAAGAAGTTGCCGTTGGAGATGGCGTTTTTCGAGTTATAACCGGAACCTTGAATGGAGTTGACCTGCCACCGCAATCCTCCACCACACTCAGCTTTATCCTGATTCCAGCGATCTGCAAAATCGTTGAACGCGCCTTGCGCCAAACTCAACCAGGAAGGGTTGTTTGGGACGTCGGGGAACTTTTGCTCAATGGCCGTGGCTGCAGCTAGGGCCCAGAACTCTTGATCGTCGTTTCCCTATAGTCCTGTTAGACATGACAGATAAAAAAAAGAACGAGGATCAATTAGAGAGGAGCAAGCATACCATATACAAACTCGCGTTGGAAGGGTCGAAGTCATTGCTGTCTCCCTTCTGCCATAGCATGCCTTTGTTGACCAGATCATTGTACTGGTCGTCCCCCGTCCAGTGCCAGTAGTTTATCAAGAAGGTGAAAAAGGCGCCACCTTCCCACCAGGTATTATAAAATTGACCGGGGATATTGCGCACCGACGGGTCGCGATTGTTGTAGAAGTTGACGGCAGACGCAGCCGCGGTCTGGGCGGCGCTTTTGAGCGAGTCGGCGCTGTCGGCATCGACCTTCAAACTGAGGGCCAGCGGCAGGCTGGCGAGCAGTTGGCCGTATAGAAAAAGCTGATTTGAAAAGCGCATGTTGGGACTAAACGTGTGAGCACGTAGTGTCGATTTGGATCTTTGCCAGCCAGCAAATCTCTGGGGCAGCACCGGCCCGGAGGGTCGAAAATGGCCAGATTTCGGAGAACACTGGGCTTCCAGACGCAACTAGTAACTGAAGCGGATGACAGTAGGTGAACGGCGTGGTGAGGAATGAGTGTAGATGAAGATTCCAGGCGGGGGGTGGGAGGAAGACAGAGCTGGTCTGGTTGTGAGACAAAAGTCTGGAGAGAAGCCGGTCCGCCGCTTCGGGCAGTGACTGAGCTGAGACAGCACTGAGCAGAGATGTCACTAGCGTTTCATTCGCGCATGACTGGCGGCGGTGCACGCTAGTCCCGAAGGAGCCAGCGGTCGGTCCAAATGCGGTGTGGCGCGGCCCCCCAACCAACCAGCGGCCGTGATGCGCTGACCCTTGCGCCAATAGGCTGCCGTGTCAGGCCCCATCGCAGTTTGCGCCTTTCCGCTTATAGTATGGCGACGTTAGGGCGTCACGGTGCCTATTGGCTGGCGGCGGGTGGCTGTGGACGCGTGCGTCATCGAGACGGGACTACCAAGAGGGCGTCAAGAGACGAGTGCAGACGACCAGCCCTGTGTTTGCTGGATATGAAACTTCCCACAGTCAGCGACCGCCGACAGAACTATGTAGGGCTGCACTAAGCGCAGAGCAAGCTGGAATGGAGTTCCTGAGCACTGCGTCACTTCGCAGTAGGCGTTGGTAGGTCTCCGCCACTTTCCGTGCGCTTTCCCTTTTGGGGCTGAGGGACTCTTTCTACACAGCCTTATTGGTCGCGGACTGTGAAGTGCCGGATCAGCGCCAGTGATTCGTTGGATCCCCATGGATCGCCCCACTATCGCCAATGTATACAAACTATGAAGTATAATTGTCATGTGTTCTGCTCATGCGTCTTCGTCATGATCATCGAAGCCAACGATAAGCTGGCTATATTTTTTTCAGAAGGATGGATATCGTTGTGTATGATATTAGGCAAATGGGCCTTTAGTCTAGAAAGACGCAAAAGGCAATGTATTTGAGATTTATATAAATCAATAATGCAGTTTTCGGGATCAACTACGTAGTAAATTACTAGTCCGCTTCAGTTCGACGTCCGAGATACATATGTAGAGGAAGCTGAAGTTCTGTTGGTTATTCTGGGAACGTGTTTAAAAGAAATCCTAGTCCAGGGTGACTGTACGTCTTACAAACATGTGGAGTACTCTTTGGACAAAAGAGGCTCTTTAAAGGATGTTTGAGAAAGAAAAAAAAAGTGATTTAATATTCCATTTTTCAGCTGCACATGTGGCTCTTTGCTCAAAATGCTAAGCTGATTGATCAGGCTGATATATAAGTACAGTACAAAGATTCATCGTTGCACATGGGTTCAGAAAATGTTGAGTCCTGGTCCAGATGTCTACTTTGTTTGATACATTAAAGATGGTATTGTCAAAACACTTCTTATGGGAATTTTTCAACCGGTCTTAACACTATATATTATGTATAAACTTTTCCTATTAACTACACACATATGAAACCGCAGTTTTGCAGACACATATACAATTTTGTTGGGCGTCTTGAAGTTCTTAGTTGTCTTGAAATATAAAGACGTGTACTACTCTTATGTATTAACCGTGTACCATTACATATTTAAAATTTCATGTCAATGTATGAAGTATTATTGTTATTGTTATTTACATAAAAACGCGTTCCTGAGCCCGAGCCCGAGACTGAGAAGCCTATAAACCAGTCAGTGAGGCCTCATAATGTGGACTTGACGTCAGCGGGTATTTAGAAAGCTACAGCGAAGCAGCGAAGTTCGTTTGCACGCAATGATTAGTCTGCACATGTGGTGAGGCCTCCAGATGTCGGAGCAGGTGGTTGACGTTGATGAGATGTAAGCCGCGATTATACGTATATACTTGTTAATGTACAACAGGGTCAACAGGTGTTGGGATAAATAAAGGCAGAGCGCATGTGTACATTTAGGTAAATTATAAATATTGTCTTTTGAATTGAATACTATTGTCATCTACATAGAAAGGAACAGGTCGAAAAAAGCCCAAACAAACTGCACGTGCGGTTTGTACTGAAAAACACACTTGGGAAACGTCTCGGAAATCGAGAAACGTCTTTGGATCTCAGTATGTTCTGTAAAAGCAGGTACTGATTACAATACGTTTCTATAAATGGTAACGAGTTTAGGTAATTAGTCGTTTTGGCAACGTATTTTACCCTTGATATGTGTAACTAACGTCTTCCCGTCCTAAAAGGGTTCCCAGATGTGTTCCAGAAACCCCATTTCCCGCTATTGATGAGTTTGAAATAATCACTATCTTTAGCAGTGCTAATAATTCTTATCATAGGCTTGTTTCACTAGCTAGACTTCTGTATTCTTTACGCAGTGACCAATTAATTTCCGCGATTTGTACATTCAAATGTTGTGACATAATTTACATGTAAGGGTATTTATAATGTATCTATGGATAGCTTAAGTGCCATGCGTCGTCACGAAGTCGGAACGGACAAGATTTCACTCCTCCAAGACCCCTCATTGTTGCCACCAGGTGCTCGCGAGTGACGATACCACAGTTCCACCCTTGAGTCTTCGTCTCGAATGTCAGCAAAGACGGAATCAACGCGAGAGGTCTCTGGGACCTTCTCCCCCGGCGTGATTCCTTCTGATTCGATTTCAACAAGTCTCTCTAGGACAACAATTGTTCCTGATATCCACAAGTCTCCTTGGTCTCGCAATTCACGGAGTAGAAGTAGAATCTGATGTCGGATAAACCAATCCCGGCACTTGGATGCGCAGAAGATAAGAGGAGGGATAACGGCTGTTTTGGCAGGGAAGGTCGGCGACGATGGATTCTCAATAGACGCTGTTATAAAGGTTTTTGCGAGAATGACTGCTCGCTGGAAACGTGAAAGTAAGCCGTCATATCTCATCTCCTGCGACCCAGGTTGGTTTCCTGCAGTGACCTTGATATAAATTACTTCGCTCCACAAAGCAAATATGGTTAGTGCATTGCGATCCTTTTGCGGGACTTCGATTCCGTGCAGCATGACAGATCGTTTCAACTGTATCCTCCAAAGTCGAAGCATACTCAAAATAGCAGCTTCTCCGCTGCGGATGAATGAGGTTGCGGGTCCAATACTGAATCCTTTGCGATTGCTCTGCAACACGACCCATCCAAGTATTACAATGAAATGATTGACAGTCTCCGAGTTGTCAATGGATTTCCTCGGGTGTGCTTGCTCAGGGCATGGTGGCGAAAGTGACGGGTGTTCGTCTTCGATAAAAGATTTTGGATCAGCACAGGTCGATCGATGTAAAAATAGATGGGAGAATGCTTGTAAGAAAGCTGGGCCGTTGGGATTCTGCTCAAAGTTGACTTTTTGCCATTCCTGCAACAGCCGATTGCCTGACTGAAAATGATAATCGGCAGCATGAGCATCTTCTTCCAAAAGAGCAAGGTATACTAGGACAACGCAGGTGGCCAGCACCACCTCTTTTGGAGAACGACCGGCATGTTCTTTCGATAGGTACTGCCGGAGGTAGGTAATCGCTTTGTTACATTGCTGGAGACTCAAGTAGCCTTCGTCGCCCGTTGATGTCTGTCCCAGCTCTAGTCGTTCAATTTGGGAATGCCGAGCGCTCATTGCAATGACTGCATGTCGAACTGCTGGATCTTCTTCGCTGAGTTGATGTACTAGTCGGTGCCAGAACTCGTCATAGAAATATCCACCACAACGCGGCGAGGTAAACTTTCGGAAATGGTCTAGATAGTACCCTTCGGCGGGCGTAAGATCCACCAGGCTTCCGCGGCCGAGAGAAGAAGACACTATTGAGATGGTCGGACTCCGAGAGTGTTGCTGCGATGCTGTGGCTTTGGCAAGGATCGGAACGTGGACAACAGCTTGGCCCGGCCTTCGTGCAGCCCTCGTTCTTTTATCGGGGACGTTGCGATACCCTTCGCATTCACGACCGGAACTGATACACATACGACATGACGGGTGACTTTCATCGCACTTTTTATGCCGGCGCCTACATATTCATGAGTATCTGCTCCATGCTGGGAAATGAGACAACTGGCGGTAGGGGAGTCGGCCATCAAAGCGAAACGTGAAGGACAGAGTGAATTCAAGAAGTCTTGAAGAGTGTTCGAGGCCCAAAGAGTTGGACAACAAATGGAGTGTACTCACTTGCATGTCAGGCATCCTGTTCGCACCTTTGGGTGACTTGTTCTCAACCTTCTCTCTGTTTTATATTCCCGCTCAATCATCATCGTGATATGTCAAATGAAAATCATGGACACGCGAAAATGCTGGAATAGTGGCTAAATGGCATTCAGGTGAATAGCTTTTCCCGGGGCGCGGTCCAGCCGCATCACAGGCTTTATATCTGGACGATAGCGATGAGCATTGAGCATAATGTACTGCTCCACTTTTTTAGGTCTTGGACTAGCGCCCTATTTCACAACAGGGTTGAATTAACTTATCAGCCGGCGTTGCGCAACATCAATTTAACGTTGCGCGTATATGCGAGGCCGTCCACGGCGTGGCCGATGCCCCCGTGTTGGTACCTATTATGACGCTTTTGAGTCGTGGATAAGGGGCCACGTTTCAACATTCCTGGTTAGTCCGTGAATGTGATGGCCTATGAAAGCGAGTTTTCGGATAGTAGATGTTAGGCCCTAGGCCCTAAATGCCGGGAGGAGGCCGGCAAAGGTGTGGGGACATGCCATGGTCCATTAATGACAAATACTAAGCATGCAGGGGGGGCGAGTTGAGGGGGAGAGTTGGGAGACGTGAGGCCGGACGATCAGCACGGGATGAATTGCGGCGGAATAAGCTTCTCTGCAGCGAGCTTGGCAGAGGCACTTTTTATATATTTTAGGCATAGATTACGAGGCTAATGCGTTTTAGCTTCTAGACAGGTGGGTCACCAATCCTGAACAAGACAAGCGCATGCACAATTTTCACCTTTTTAGGCTAGACACTTTTTGCTTTAGGGTTCAGGGTCTCCGCTTAAAAATAGAAACGCTTCAGTAGTGACTCCACAAGCGTTTGGTGGAGGACACTACGTACGTATTAACTCCATAATTCGGCGACGACTGTGATATGAGTGGTGGCCAGCTCGTCAATATTGTTGGTTTTCGATTTTGGCGTCTTGGAAGTTGGGACGCCTTCATAGGAGGCCAGCGATGGGTGGATTGGATTCGTCACAGCTCCTGGTGGAGTAGTACGTATAGACTCCAAAAAACCTTCCGTAACCCTACGGAATATGGAAGTACGTAATTTAAAGTTGTGGTGCATCGTAGAAATGCAGGGCGATACATAGTTGGCATTAGACTTCGTAGATAGGCTTCACTGACATGTCGAGTTAAATCAGCCTAAAAATAATTAAAAGAATCCATTATAACACGCCCCTGGAGATCTTCTCTCGGGTATCATCTCCAACAAAGAACGGCAAAATTTGTTGTTGGGCTGTTGGTCAAGACTTGTAAAGCATGGTTTGTACCTCCGCGACTTTCTAGACATTGTGGTCGGCGAATTTGGCCAGGCGCATCGTCGTTCATCAAAGTTATCACTGCTACTCCGTAGACTTACTGTTAATGGTCTTTAAATGCGGAATACTTAAAATGGAATAAGCACTGTTCCAAAATAGAGTGATCCATTTGTTCTAGTCTTTTCAAGGATTTGACTCCATTCACTAGTCTATCACACTAGTAATCATATACTAGATACTAAATAGTCGATTACTCTAAATCTCCAACCCGGCTACTCCGTAGACTACTACTACGTACTCCGTATTACACTAACATATACTCAAACTGTTAGTGCTTCTGTAGGGGGGCTAAAACGTATATCTGTTGGTAAGTCTTCAGTGCACACTGAGTACACCATGTACATGAGCAAGGGCCACTGGACTTGGAAGTTAATATGAAAATGTACCCTGAAGGAAAGGGCGCGCCTAATCTAGCTCTAGGATAACTACTGACATCATCCGAGCGGAGTACTCCGTACTCTGGTCGGAGACACGGTATTGAAATAAATCCGAGGCAGGATTTTCTATTAGAGTGCTGACCAGTATTAACCGCCTTCAGGAGGATGATTTCACCGCACTTTATTTTCCATTCCGGCTTAGCTTTAATTCTAGTTGATAGCAAAATAAATATGATGTTGTGAGGAATCTGAGGATGGAGGAAAAATGGAAAAGAAGTACTCGCGAGAATGGCACCATATTATTGAAACTTGCCATTACGCATCGTGTTGCCGTCACGAGTCATGGGGCCAACCTGATAATCACAGGAGCGGCGAGCCACTCATGTCACCATTGGGGCGAAACGACGCTACTGAGTGCTAGACTTAAGCTTGAACGTAGTGATTTAAGGCCAACTCTCCAACAGAAAGCCAAGCGACGGCAAGACTATGGCTGCTAGACGGGACAACTCCTTTTCCCAACACTGTCCGGATTAGGATCAAGGTTGGATTTTGTTGGCTCTAAGAGGATCTTCGTCGTCGCATGACTGTATTATCTTATTAACTATGATTAGAAAGTGTACTAACGTAGATTCGCTGCGGCGCAAACGGTACTCCGTATGAAGTATGATGCAACAAAAGAGCCATGAAATGGAGGGACTGGTGTTACCATAGAAAAGCCGACCTAGTACCTTGAAAGAACTAGTTACTATGATTACCACAGGCAATTTTATTTGCAATGCATCAAGGATAGGGCCTAGCATATGTAACATTCTGGAGCCTGCCAGAGGATTACAAACGTCCCAACACATTAAAGGGGTTAAAAGGGTGACCGGTACAGACTGTCCCCAGCTAATCAATAGTATGGCCATTGATTGTTCAGCAGTGAACGCAATACTTTTAACGAGTTCCTCTAAATATTGGCGTAGAGGGCCGGAGAAACTTTAAGCGTAGTTTATCAGAAGTTAAGCTGCCCCTAGTATCGTTTTCGAGTCATGATTCCACAATGTACTTGCGGCTTTGTTTATAAGCCTGTTAGCTAGCATACTTTGGCTTGATGTCAGCTACACGTCGTTCGTCACACGGCCAATTCCTAGAATTTCTTCTAGCATATTCCTTTCTGTCTCCTCTAATTCTTTTGGTGCACCCAGCTATCCGCTCTTCGGCCGGGCTTAAATGTCGAGTTTCGGAAGAAAGAAGACCCGGCTGCTCGGACGACGTTCTACAGCTGAGTTCCAGAAACAATTGTCGTTCTCTGTGGATTGCCTGCGAGCCTACCTGCCGCTTTTTGTGCGAAGGGGGGTGGAAGAGAACCGATGAAATCCGATAATTATGCTGATATTGGCCATTTTGTGCTACGAATATGTCCCGTGAAGATTCGTACCTCTCAAGGCCTTGTCAAGCACTCAAAAGGTTGAAGCTTGGACTAAGGACTCCTTTACACAGCACACATGAGACGGACAGAAATGAAAGCTAATAAGGAAACCGACACGACCAGTGTTCATTCCCGGCTCAGAACGAGAAAGTGATCTAGGCGATTTATTTTCAAGTACGTCTAAGTTCTTCCTTATTGCTGGAGGTATAATCTGACCCCTGAAAGCTCTTAGAACTAGGATTTTAAGCAGCCGCGATGCTCCCTAACATTCGATGCAATTCCAGACACTCGTTTTTTTCTCACACCATGGTCACCAGCTCACTGCGCTTTATTTCGCAAACATTCGAACTCTACCTCTCTATACAGTTCTTCAAATGGCCGATCGGTGATGGCGCCTGCAAGTCATATTTTTTCTCGCCCTTAAGAGTGGTTGAAGGTACAAATGGTGAAAGCTGTTCACGGGGGAATTTGATAGGTCGACCTCAATTCAAGGATTGGTGCTATCGAGTAACATCCCTAGTACTCCTTTTACCGAAAAGGGAGAACGACAGATGGTGTTAATCGAGACGCGAAACGAGAATTTATTTCTGAGCGATAGAAATTTCACGCGGGACACCAGCTTCCAGCTCATATAACAATGAATAAGAAACCCTCAGCGCTACGTCTCAATGACTAGCCTCTCTTCGCCTCTGGCTTGTCTCCATCTGTTTGTTGATATGATCAAGTCACTACAACCCTCCAATAAAAATCCCCATTTCTTCACAAAACCCTCACTAATTTCCCACCCATCTTTTGACCAAGGCTTGCCCCAAAGGATCATTCCTCGACCATCCAAATCACTGTGCCCTTCAATTTCGCCGCCGACAAAATCAACGCATAATTCATCAAGGTTAAGCGTGCCCTGAAGTCTTATGATATTATCGCGCAGGGCCGCGTAAGGAATCGGATCTATCCACGATTCATGCGGGATAGTTTTTTGGATTTGTGTGAATTTCAAAGTCTCAGGAGTCTGTGGCGGTGGTATAGGCATGTCCTCGGTATAGAAATCCGCCCAACCGTCAAAAGGGCGGCCGACGAGCTGTAGTAAGATAGACATATTCGTCATCACCCCGGTAAGAGAGTTGTATTGTATTGAAGTGAATAATTCTCTTTCCAGAGATAAAGAAGTTCCGAAGGTCAGGTTGTGTTCGTATTGCGAGACTAGTTGTAGAATTTGGCTCAGAGAATGAGTGGGCACTAGGGCATCCACATCATGTGACTGAGTGTTTGTGTGTGTAGAGGCAGTCATCTCTGGTAAGAGATCTGGTAAGAGAAAGCGTGCGATAATGTTGTTCTTTCTTAAAGCTCTGAGCTCTGCCCAGTACGCTAACGTTCCTTGGGATTGACCTAACGTTTCTACGACTTTCCAAAATGTCTCCCGGCTTTGAGACCGCTCAAATGTGACCTTCATACGTTGACGGCCACTCACATGGTCCTGGGCTAACCGCAGAAGCGGCGGATTAGCAGTCCCACAAGGTTTTAAAAGTACCTCCGAATGGATGGCCTTTGTTTGCCCTTCATTGCAAGCGTGTGCATGTGCATGTTTCTGCGGGGGAGCAGCCCGATTTTCTTGTTTGCGCCGTCCTATATGTTGAACAGTCAGTAGCTTAGTACAGCATAGGAATAGACTTGAATTACGCCAGGCCCTCTGATGCAATCGATTCTGTCGTCGCCTGCGCTCGACGGGGTCTGCCTGACTAGTCCAGTCGTCATCCAAAATCCGGACCTGTCCGAACAGTCAGCTTTTCATGTGTCGCAAAAGTCGACAATCCGAGCAGTGGTGTGTCCTAGCCTCTTTAAGCGCATATACATCAGCGACCATTGCGAGACCTTGATTCGCAGGACAAGCGAAATTCTTTGTGAAGAATCAGACACGGATCACAGCAGCAAGTTAACTCCGGGGCTTTTCCAGCTTATCCTGCATGCGCGCTAGTGAAGTCGTATGACCCAATTGGGGGATGTCAAAAGCGGGGCCTGCTTATCGTGCATATGCGCTAGACTGTATCCAGCAGCCGACAATTCCTGATCGGGATATATGGCCTGAAACGAGAAAGAAGAGATGCATAGTAAGCTTCACCGATTAGATTGTATCCAGAGATTGTAAATATTGAGATCTACAAGCGGAATTAAGGTAACGCCGAAGATGGACACCGAGTATCTACTATTTAAACAGGTATGTCGTCCGGGGGCTTTTATATTTTCTGCGGTATAACTACGAAACTCAACAACAAAAGAATCTTCGACTATTTGTTTGCTGGAGAAATTTGAAACTCCAAGACTATATTTGAACAGCGTCGAAAATATGCCGAACCTTGAGCAATTCGTGGATTTCAATCCCGAGACGGAAATTCCTTCCTTGGATGGAAAAGTGATTTTCATAATTGGAGGTTGGTCTCAACCCTCAATCAATCTCAGAGTCGCCTGTTGCATAAGACTGACAAAGACCTTCAAATGTTTGGCAGGCACTAATGGTCTGGGAAGAGCGACCGTAGTAGCCCTTGCCCAGCACGACCCGGCCCACATCTATTTTACCGGCCGCAACACGGAAGCTGCAGAAACTTTGATTGCTGAAGTCAAAAATGATCGACCAGCTGTCGGAACGACGTTCATAAAAATGGACATGACATCTATGGCATCAGTAAAAAAGGCTTGCGCAGAATTTGTCCATGAGCGACTAGACGTACTCATGTAAGACCCAAAAACTCCTTCAAACATGCATAACTAAGTATACCTAATCATAGATGCAATGCTGGTGTTATGTTTATTCCAGCAGGGGTTAGTGAAGATGAATTCGAGCTTCATTTTGCAATAAATCACCTGGCGCATGCGATTATTGTCCAGGAACTTCTTCCTACCTTGGAAAAGACCGCCCAGCAGCCGAAGTCAGATGTGCGTGTCTTGTTCTTGACCTCGACTGCCTGGGCAAGCCATCCACGAAATGGCATCACTTTTGAAACGTTGAAAACCCCACAGAAAGGATTTATGGGGTCCATGTTTAGATACGGGTGAGCAATGTTTCATTCATTTATGTTAAAAAGAAATAGATAGAGAAGGGTAAAAACTGACCAAGACCATTCGACTAAAGACAAAGCAAGCTCGCCAACATCATCTATGCTGCCGAGCTTGCTCGAAGACACGCAGCGACCAATATCAAGTTCGTCTCAGTCCACCCGGGGCCAGTAAAGACCACCTTGTCGACGTCAATTTCCTTGTGGCACTCAATGTTTTTGAGGGTCTATTTCTGGCTCACCGGCGTTTCGATGATGGAGATGAGCCAGGGCCGTCTCAGCCAGCTCTGGGCAGCAGCAGGTGCTCCAGGGAAGGACCTGGTCAACGGCGGGTTTTACATGCCCGTAGGCCGGCTGAGCAACGACCGGCTGGACACGACAGCCAAGGACTTGAAGCTGGCGACAGACCTGTGGAACTTTACTCAAGATGCCTTGGCTCGTATTGCATGAAAGATGAATGGTCCTGGTTAATTAGTCTCTAATTTTAATTAATACATCCTCATTGATTGGTTTGTTAGGCTATGCCTCGTTATAATTCGTTGTGGTACATGTAAGAGGAGAAAAGATGTGGGGCGTTCGGGGGGTTTGTGACTGACAGCCAATCACTGTGGAGACTCCGTAACACCTAAATGCATTTAGCAGCCTCTATTGGTCAGCTGTAGCTGAGTCCCCGCCCGACAGCCACGTGGACTGGGCCCGGTCCCGCAGCCTGCAGTCCGCAGCTTTGCAGACATCAGAGTCCCTGCTGCCCATCTGCTCGTCGTTTAGGCAGTGTTCGAAGTGAGGTGGACAATAGCCATCGTGCTGGCCTCGGAAACGGTGTCAGCAGGTCCTGAGGCTAATGACGTATGCAGTCAATGCATGGAGGGATCGGGGTACGTGCTAACCGCTTGCGGATAAATGCGGGATTTTGTCCTCAGCGTCGAGGAAGGCAACCGTTTCTTTCACAACCTCATCTCTCTGTCTTGCGTCGTGTTGTCTCCTGGCCAGGAAGCGACGCAAAAAGCTGTTAGATTTAGCCTCTTGCAGAGACTTTTGGTATCCTCGTCGCCTTACTTTCCTGTCTTCAAATCGCCCTGTAGACGGGGACCTAGCTTCGTGCGACGGTGGCACCTCGCGACAATGTCGTCCAACTCGACTGCCGTGACCTCGCAGTCCGGCATTTTAGGAGGGAGCAATCCAACTGTCTATGACCCCAAGAATCCAATCCTAGTATTCATTATCCAGGTATACAGTGCTGAGCTACTGCTTTGTCCTCGCTGCCCTAGCCTGACCTATTGCTAGGCCGGCATAATCATCATCTTCTGTCGTCTCCTGCACTGGCCACTCTCTAAAATACGCCAACCTCGAGTGATCGCCGAAGTCATCGGTGGCATTCTCCTCGGCCCGTCTGTCTTTGGTCGCATTCCGGGCTTTACAGATGCCATTTTCCCTTCCGCGTCGATCCCCACTTTGAATGCTACTGCTAATCTGGGCTTGGTACTGTTTTTATTCCTTGTCGGCCTAGAAACAGACTTGCGTTTTCTAATCAGCAACTGGCGCACTGCCGCCAGCGTTTCGGCCGCCGGTATGGCGTTACCATTTGGATTGGGATGCGCGGTATCTTATGGCCTATACAACCAATTTCGTACTGACCCCGGAATTGTCTACGTTGATTTTGGCACATATCTCCTCTTTGTCGGTATTGCCATGGCAATCACGGTAACTTGGATATTTTTATACAGGAGTTGAACTCAAACCGCTGATACATTTGCTGCAGGCCTTCCCTGTTCTTTGCCGGATTCTAACCGAATTGAAATTGCTCAACACCAACGTTGGCGTTATTGTACTTTCGGCCGGTGTGGGAAACGATGTCACCGGTTGGATTTTGCTGGCGCTTTGCGTGGCTCTGGTCAATGCCGGCAGTGGGATCACCGCCTTATGGGTCTTACTCGTCGCTGTTGGCTACATTTTATTTCTTTCAATCCTTGTTCGCCCCATTTTTATGCGTTACCTTCGGAAGACTGGAGCTCTTGAGAAAGGGCCGAGCCAGTCTGTTGTCACTGTAACCCTCTTACTAGCACTTGCCTCGGCCTTTTTCACTCAAGCCATAGGAATCCATGCCATTTTCGGTGGCTTCGTTGTCGGACTGATATGCCCCCATGAAGGAGGCTTTGCAATCAAATTGACTGAAAAGATCGAAGATCTCGTTGCGGCCATTTTTCTGCCTTTATACTTTGCCCTCTCTGGTTTGCAGACCAACTTGGGCTTGTTGGATTCCGGTATTGTTTGGGGCTATGTTGTGGGGATTATCGCCATAGCATTTTTTGCGAAAGTGATTGGCGGAACTCTTGCGTCAAGACTGACCGGTCTTTTGTGGAGAGAGAGCTTTACAGTTGGTGTTCTGATGAGTTGCAAGGGGTTGGTAGAACTCATCGTGTTGGTACGTTAATCGCCCTCTTTTTTGCATCCCTGTCTTCGAATATCATGGTCTAATATCAGTTCAGAACATCGGTCTTCAAGCCAAGATTCTCAGTGATCGCACTTTCACTATGTTTGTTGTCATGGCCTTGGTGGTGACTTTCCTCACAACACCGCTCACCTCCCTTCTGTACCCAAAATGGTATCAAGACAAGGTTTCCCGATGGAGACGTGGTGAAATCGATTGGGATGGAAACGTCCTCAATCGAACAACCGCTCCAGACGGCCCCTCGGACTTGCTGGAAAAACTTCGCGCGAGGCCGATTGAACGAATTGCAGTGTATCTCCGCCTGGACAGCTTAGCCAGTGTGTGCAATTTTGTTGGACTGCTGGGAACACGCGGGAAACTCCAGGATAATGCCCCTCGCACTCATCATTCCAAACGAACTTTGCCGGTCCGATCAGAGTCCTCGGCAGAGAGCCAGGTTGACAACCGCGAGTCTGAAGAGAGCACACTTCTGCATGCTCATGGCATTCGCCTGATGGAGCTGACCGATCGCATATCAAGCACCATGCAGGTGTCTGAGATCCAGGAGTATTCTCCTTGGGACCCTGTTGTTAACGTCTTCCGATCTTTCGGTCAGATAAACGGAATTCCCTCAGAAGGCCGTGTCTCGGTGGTTCCGGAAAGCTCATATGCAGATGCAGTTGCTGATATGGCCCGCGATACCTCATCTGACTTGCTTCTTGTGCCATGGAGTACTAGCGGTAGCATGAGCGATCGCCAGAGTGTCTGGGCTGTAGAAGATTCGTCAACCCGTGCTAATGCTTCATACCCCACTTTTGTTTATGATATCATCAAGCGCTCCTCGATTGGGAATGTTGGTATTCTTATTGACAGAGCCTTGGAAATTCCGAAACAAGAGCATCCCAATTTGGAGCGGTCTACTAGTTCACGAACTGTTCCCAATATCCGCACCAACTTGGCTTCTTTGACAAGTAGAAAGCGCGAGCAGCACATTCTTCTGATGTACATTGGTGGTGCCGATGATCGTTTTGCGCTGCGCCTTGTCCTTCAACTAGCTCAAAACGAAGACGTCACAGCGACTATTGTCCACATTGATACCTCGAGCCTTGAGGGAGTTTCAGCTCCTGGAAGTATCGGTGCAAGCTCTTCTGCCGTTACTTCTCAGGCTAATACAGAGAGGGAGTCTGATGCTGTATTTTTTGCTTCGCTTCGTGACTCTCTTCCAGCCGAGCTATCCTCACGAGTCGTCTTCCGCAAGGAAGCTTTAACAAGTAATGCCACCACTGTCGTTGGCTTCGCTGTCGCCATTGCTCAGGACGAGGCCACTCAAGCACATGGCGAGGCTAGCCAGATGGTTGTTGTTGGGCGCAGAAGTGTCGGTGGCGAGCCTTTCTCTGCTGATCTCAGTGGCGAGGCTGATACACAAAAGGCATTGGGGCTGGTCGGTGACGCACTTTTTCGTAAGGGAGTCAAATCTAGTATCTTGATATTACAAAGTGTAGCACAGTGATTCTTTGCTTGGGTCAACTGGTGTTGGGGTTACAGTCGAATTTATGCTCTCGAGTTTTGATTCACATTGAATTTGCGTTTATATATCGTCCTGACACAAACGGCAGGATCCCACGATGCATGTGGCTACCTGCCACATGCATTTTGTATGTTATCATTATATATTTCTTGGATAGTCTCGACATTGAAATGTTATTTAGGCTCAAGGTATTCAATATTGGCCTGGAAACATTGAAGTTTATGTATGCTGGTTTACATGTAATACATCCATTGATATCAATTGACGTAAAATTCGCACTACTTATAACAGCTTCGAATGAATGGATTGATTGATCGATTAATGCATTTCATATTCGATGATAACAAGTCACTAGTACTTCAAATAACACATACCATCTGCATATATCAATCGATGGATTTATGCAGTTTCGCAAAATAAGCTGGGTTTGGGAATGATACCGAAGAAAATTTTGAAAACAAAGAATTAATATCTGGAGATTCAATAAATTTTACAGAAACATTTCATCTCCACCCGCAAAATCGACGAGATGTCTATTTTTGTCTTGATAGTCTTCAAGACAAAGAGACCTGAAACATATCCCATACCTAATATGAAACATGAAGCATAAATGAAGCTGAAGCATTAAACACGAGCCTTTTGCATAAAATTATCAGTAAAATCATTTCAATATTTGAAATTGAACAATTGTTTTCCCTCACTTGTACCGCGAAGGCAATTCCACACTATACTACGTCTCTTCTCGATTTTTAGTGTACTTTGAAAAGCCTAGAGGCAAAAGCACTCTTGGATCTTTACATCATTGACTTAAGGAGCATTATTGGCTGCAAAGCAAGAGGAAACTTCTATCAATCTCCGAAAAAAGTGGAGGAAACTCAAAATTACAGAAAATGCCCTGCGATCCATCTGCCCGGACATCGAAGCTGAGGATACTTCAGGAAGGGAGCATCAAATCTGCATCCAACAAAGCGCGAATCGCAGAGTACCAAAGAGCTATTCATTATCTGCAGATAGAAATCGGCTTACTGGATCGGGAGAACAGAGCCTGGAACTTCTGTTTCAGCAGGGAAATGTCAGTTTCAAGAGACAGCTACTATGGGGACATTGGCAACGTCGAGGAATCTCAAGGAAGCGAGACAAAAAGTTTCAATGGGCTTTATACAGACTTAAGAGACCGGACTCTTCAGAATGAAGGCAGCTACACAGGAGTCTCCACAGATCATATGGAAGAAGAACCTCGTCGAACTGAAGGGACATGTTCCGACAAGACCAGATCATCCAACAGCGAGACTTCTGCTAGTCAGAGTTGTTTTAGAAAATGGCATCGCGTGTTAACAGAACTGTCACTGAAACGGAAGAAAAAGGATAGCCCTGGACCATTGTTTTAAGAAAATGAGTTAGAAGTCAACATTTGAAGGCTGGAGGACGTGGATCTTTGATTATAATGAAAGATATTTCTCATTTCGCGGGAAAGCCTGCGAAGTAGCCACAAGTCATTGGGATGTATGAGAAATGGCAGCATTTGCCAGCATCAATTGATATTTTAAATGAAATCACCAAAAATTACTAACCGTGTCCCATTCAATATAGACGATGGTCAATAGACAAGATTAAGGAAGAAGACTGTCCGCCCTGTCATTTCGGATATATTCACATGCATAGATCTACATTGAGCAAACCACTGTCTATGGGAGAGACATAAGTAGTTCTTTAAGTTTCGGGAAATCTGGAGTTCCGAGTCCTGTGACTGGATCCCAGCCTTCGACAGCTGAAAATCCGTTACTATCACAGCCCAGATTCGTACCATTCGTGATATCCTTCAGGACATGCGGATTGGCGTAAAGAACCGGGTTCAGGAATCCAACCGAAGACTTGCCAGCTGCTAGTCGCTCTTCGTTGATCTATCGATTGTAAGTATTGATTTTTTTTTTAGTTTCAAATTTACTGAATAATGTACCAAGGTAATGACAGCTGCCCAAAGTGGCGTTGCCAAGCTAGTACCATAAAAATGCGTGAATTTACCATCCAGGAACGAGGAGAAAAATGCACCATTGGCGGATATATCTGGGAAGCCTCTGCCAATGCGATTGTATAAACCCTTGGTAGTGTTGAAATCGACGTTTAGTTCTTCATAGTACGGATACTGGGGATTGCCGATACGGAAATACTCCTCAACAGCCAATTTCTGGTACCAAGGGGTCTTGAAGTAGTTGGAGAAGCCACCGGCAGATGAGAAATTGGCTGCGGCGCCACCCAGGTTCACTTGCATCACACTTTCCGCGTCATTCACATTTTGGTTATTGTAAAGCATCGTGCCTCCGACAGAGGTCACCCACGGACAGCCCGAAGGATATTGAGGATTGAAGATACGCGAATCGGGCCCTAAGCAGCCATTTTCGTGCCCACTGTCGTCCGGAAGTGATGCGACGCCAAAGTCCCCGGAACAGAAGAGCAAGGTATGGCCTTGCATTGCAAGCTTCATGAACTCATTGCATTGTCTTTCGACATACTTTGGTGGCAAATCGGCTTCGGCTTGACCATAAGACGCAGAAATCACGTTGGTGGGTTTGTAGACACCGCATTGCAGTTCACCTTCATATACATGATTAGATTTGCACAAGAATACAGGGACAAAAGAAAATTACCTTTGTACCCACCCTCACGCTCGTCGGGGTAAATTGGGTCAATGTCGGGATCATTTCCGGTCTCACCATATGCACTATATGTGCAATAGGACTGGTCTAGTCAGCAATGTTCGTTACAGAAAGTTGCAAATGCCTGCTTACTCCGTCAAGTGCATCGAGAAAAGTGTTGAACAGGTTTGTAGTTGCGACTTCAGCCGGCTCGTACAACTGATCATCAACCTGGTAGAGAATGACTTCTTGCGGATAAATGAGCGAGGTCCTGTGTACAAAGGTCCGTCAGCCAACAACACCCCCGGCTCTTTTTTGAGGGGATGCACACGTCATTTCGATGTCGATATTAGATTCCCCTCCGTTTAGCGAGCTATTTGCCGGAACAGAGTAATTGGCCCCGTCAATTAGCTGTGGCTTGGGATATGTTCCTTGGGGGATCTCGGGGTAGATATTTTTCCAGTAAAGATCCAGATCCTTCTTGGCAAAGTAGTCACCCTGCTCGTATAGTCCTAGGGCATTCTTGGGATGTGGTTTATTCGTCGGCAACGGAATATCGTACAAGGCACGGATGCAAGGCGGTGTCATGTTAAAACCGCAGCCAGCAAGCTCAGGGGACACGCCCTCCGAGGCGGACCACCCTTCAGGAGGAGTACCCATCTCAGCGGTTGTATGCACAGCTGTGCGGGCGGCACCAGCCTGAATGCTCCGTCTGGTCTTCCGCTTGGGAATCCTTTTAATTGTTCTTTTGACGGCTTGGGTCATCTTGATGCCCGGCGTGATGTAGTCGATGTGTGGTGCAAGGTGCTCCGGGAGATGATAGCTGATCACAATGGCCCAATTGTTAAGATAGCGTCACTTTGATTGAGACAGATATTTCAACTCACCCATCGCAGCCGACACGGACACGATCACTCTGCGCATGCTCATGCTCATAGTACTCTGTCTGGAAGAGACGCTCGGCTTCCTCGGTGGTCGCATCAAATGCAAGCCAGCCCCTGTTTTCCGAGTGCACCAGTCGAGACATATCAATGCCAGACTCATACAGCCACTCCTTGATTGCATGGACGTGATCTTCAACAGGCGCAAACATGGCGTGGACTTGTTCCATGGAGAAGTAGTTCCCGTAGTTCTCGGAGCGAGGGTCAGAACTGCTTTGGTGTCAGCGATTGGCGTGCTATCTCATCGTTCGTTGCGGAGGAAGCATTACTAGTACTTACACGTCCACTAACAGCTGGTTAATCACGGTAATCGTAGATTGTCCGGGCGATACGTACTCAGGTAGTCAGGGCCTTTGTGGAGGTCGGTCTGAGTCAGTCCAATCCGAATGGGCAGAACCGCAGAGCTCTCAATGCGCGCGCCCTTGACCCAGTCGGCCGATGGACGATGGCGTTTCTCGTGCAGAACATGCCTAGCTGGAGAAGGCGCTGCTGTCACGGCCAACGCAGCCAGGGCAGACACAGCGGCGAGCTGCGTGAAAATCATGGTGTGCGAGTCGCTGGTGTGAGGATGGAGAGAGAAGACAAAGGACGATCACGGCGTATTGTTGCTCTTTTTTTCTTTTCTTTTTTTCGCGAGACACGTGAGACAAACGGTCAATCCATAATCCATGATCCATCGCGTCGCCTTGGGGCAGAATCAATGCATCGCCAACGTTGAACAGCAGCGCTGCCATTGGCGGTGGAGCTCGACGCAGGATGGGGCTTTCAGCCTCATGTTACATGGCGCGCTTTCGCAGAGCTTATCAGCTGTTCTTAATGGAATCAACTGATCCAGGCACTGAGCATCCTTAGCGTGTCCACCGATACTGGACGATGTTCTGGAACAGGAGAAGGAAAATAGCAAACAAGGCAAAATCGATGCCGGCGCCCGACTTCCCAGCCCGTCGCGTCGCGCCTTCCTCATTTGTCGCGCTGACCGCCCCGCACGGAGCGACCGACTTGCTTTCATTATTGCTCAACCACGTACAACCACCACCTCTGCCCTGCGATGCTACTGCTCTTACTGCTGCCAAAGAAGTCAATGTTTACCAATTCTTTGCGATTATTTGCGCTTGCGGCTATCGTTCCGACATGGCTCAGCTCAATGCTAGAGTCACCTGGCAAACAGCCCAGCAAATCGGTGACCGCCGCAGTGGCGTATTTGACATGTGACGGCATGCATGGCGTGTGCAAGGCCCCAATCCGAAGTGAAATAGATAAATATGTCGGTTTCAGCTGTGCTGTCACAATAATAACCAGTTCGACTCGACCTGTTCTTTGAGCAAGTTCGTCCTCATCAATGGCTTCTCCAGTCCCGGTCGCGCAGCAAATATCGCTGTCGCTAAGTGTCGAGAAAAACGCCATTGCACCGGCAAAGGCAGCCAGCGCATCGAGACTGGAGCGCGACTTGAAGACAATTCGCGATTATGTCGATCCTATCGTTGCGCTAGCTGAGTTGCCGACTCCGATCCACATGCGTTTGCCGCCCTTCAACATTTGCATCACCAGGCCCTTTGCCCGCAAGGTTGAGGCGGCCCATCGCCTGCTCGACCGCGCGCTCATCGATATCGTGGAGCGATGGTACACCGACACCCAGGCGGACTTTTCCTCGCGGATGCCGCTGGAAGCACACGAAGAGGATTTGTTACGATGGATCGACAAACAAAGTAGCAATGAACATGCAGAGACGAGAACCATACCGAGGTTTGGCGATAGATATGGAATGTGGAGGACAGATTTTCTGATAGAAAAGGGTCTCGAGGCTGAACTCAAGGTCTGCGAGATCAATGCACGTATCCCTTACAACGGCTTCTTCGTTGCCGGTCTGCATGAGGAGTCAACTCGCCTGTTGGGGGGTGGAAAACTAGGCTTTGAAGTTCCCAACGAATACGAGGTGACTCTATCCTCTCTTTTTCTAGTATATAAGTTTCATCGGACTGACATAAATTTACATAGGCTACAAAGAAGACAATTAGAGGATGCTTTGATGAGACCAAACGTCTCTATCATATTCACAAGATGTGGCCCGGGGTAGACTCGCGCATATTCGCCCGTGATTATAAGCAAGTAACCGGCCAGGACGTCATAGACGCCGAGCCAGCGGCGTTGCAGGTCGAACAGGACGAAACCTCTCCCACGGGCTGGGCTGTTTATTTTACGCCCAAAGACAGCCAGGACCAAAGACACAAGATCGAGCAGTGTACAATTGAGCTGTTCCAGGAAGAATTGCGCGACATTGACCCCCGCATCCTTAGGCAGCTGGCTACTTGCTGTGTCAACGATTTCCGAAATATCTTGCTGCTACATGATAAGCGTATTCTGGGAATTGTCCAGCAGGAACTTCCCAACCTCGTGGAAAGAAAAGTAATGGATACGGCAGAGGCACAAGTGCTTCGCAATGGCATTGCCGAGACGATAATTCCGGGATCAGACACCATGAAGAGCTTGCTTCAGGAGTCAAGTCAGGACCCTCTTCAAAGACTCAAATACATCATCAAGCCTGTACGAGGTGCCTCGTGCAATGGCATCCGACTCGGCAACCAGCTGGACCAGGAGGAATGGATCTCTCTTTTGGAGCGATTAACCAGCCATGCTTTACGGCCGAGTGAAGACGCATATGTCGTGCAGAAGCTTGCGGACCACTTGTGGTGTGACATTGTCCGCCATGAAGTCCAGTCTTCGCCAGAAGCAGAGAAGTTCCACCTCATTGGGTCCTGCCATATGGTCAATTCGAAATTGTTTGTCTTTGGCCCGTGGAGGATCGGGCATACCGTCCACGTCGGTCTTTCAAATGAAGGCATGGGGATTGTCATGAGCTGCGTACTACGCCCAGAAGACCTGGAGACGATGGATGGGAAGAAAGAGGAGTGACTTTGGACGACAAACTGGAGCCCACGGCCAAGTAAGAGGAGGGCTGCTCAAGGAAAGATCGTGGAAAGAAGGTTTATTCATACCACTTTTCGGTCAAGGGGGCGCTTGTTCTAGAGGGACGCAAGGCCAAGGGTTGTTTCGACCAGCAGCCAGAAGCAACCCTAACTTTGGAAATTATACCGTCTACATCTGGCTTCAAATACCATGAGACATCTAGAGTAGATTGCATGTGCCACACTAAATCTATAAGTACATGTAGTCATGACAATATTTCACTGGCTGAATGTAGTTGACAGGATCGCTCCCACCGTAAATATCAATTTACATGCATCAGCTTTCAAATGGTGTATCTCAAGCTTTTGCTTCATGTATAGAAGATCTGTCTATATCTTCCACCTCAGTCATATTCTCCATATTGTCAATGCCCTTTTCATTAATTCGAATATCTTCAGCCGTTTGGCGGTTAGCAACAATATTCTGCAACTTCTTTCGGGACCCCGGACCAATGAGCCAGGTGGGGTTGGTCTCGAAAAGGACGTCGATGTCTTCTAGAGCAGCTTTGGATGTTTCGGGGACTGCTATGTAATTAGTGGGAAGTCTCTGTTTTATTTTCGAGACACTTAACTGAGAAAGTAGATCATAGGGATGAATGCCAAGTTAGTGCCACACCACAAAATATACGTGCCGTATTTGATGTTGTCGATCAGCACTGGTGAGATCATGACGACAAAGAAGTCTGTTTTCGTTAGGAACCACCGATTTTTTCCAAAGCTTTCTTTCCACTCCTTTGTGTGAAGCTGTTAGGGTACTTACTGCATAACCAGAAACATCCCGTCGCAATAGCCACCGACTTTCCACGGGTTCTCAGTGGCGTCAACTCGACAGGAAGCAAGAATGGAATACCGTCGAAGCCGATCCCGGCAAAAGTATTAAATACAAACAGGCCCACAGCTGCAACATAGCCGGCTGCTTTGTTGTCCGGGTACGCAATACATCCAGCCAGGACGGCCATGGTGACTGTCTGGCCGATGGCAGAGAACAGCATGATGGGCCGCCGGCCAAGGCGATCGATAAGAGGGATAGGGACGAAAGTGGCAAGCCAGTATTCTAGACCATTGAAGCCTGAAACGAGCAAGCTGAGTTGGCGGGACATGCCGAGGGTGTTTTCAAAAATGACGGGCCTAGTGATGGTCAGTCATGTTCCGCAGAGTCGATACTATCTGCAGGGGACCCACGCATAATAAGTAATCAAATTGAGACCGCTGATCTGCAGCATACAGAGCGAAATAGTCGCGAGGACCAGTCGCTGAAGGTAGCGGGATTCACCCTGAGTGAAAATTTCGGTCCAGCTCGAGGAATTCTGCTCTACTTCCTCTTCAAGCGTGCTCTCAATCAGAGATAGATGAACAGTCTAGCTTTCAATTTTAATATCCAGCTATACCACAGTAGAGGAAATAACGTACCGCAGTTTGGGCTCGCTTTACAGGATCTTCCTCCAGAGAGAGCATGTCAATCACATCGCGGGCATCTTCCATCCGACCCTGTCTGACTAGAGCACGAGGTGAGTCCGGCAGGAAGAATGATAAGAAAATTGTAAGTAGAGAAAATATGATTTGAAGCGACAACGGGAATCGCCATGACCAGTCCGTGTTGACTGTCAGAGAGGATTGATTGACGCCGTAGTCGACCCAGTAGGCTACAGCGATACCAAACTAAATAGCAGCACGTTTAGCGACCTTCAACTCTGGCAAGAATATTTTATAGACTTACAATGTTGACGTTCAGTTGCCACAAAACAGCGCGTCCTCGATTTGATGACCGAGAACATTCACCGTTCCAGGTTGGAAGAACAGCGACAGCCATCCCATTACCAACGCCCGCTATATTTTTGGAAATCTGATTAACCATATCATCTTGAAGATCTCTACCGTCTAACTGTTTTTCAAGACTTACTGACAATGCGGCCCACTATAAGCTGTGCCAGACTGTACGAGGTAAACTGCAACACCGAGCCAACGATGAGAATCGTCTGACCCATCATCACAGTCACTCTACGACCGTATCGATCACCGCCAAATATCACACACAACGCACCAATGGCACATCCAATTTCATACACAGCCACCGTGAAGCCTTGAAGCGTAGCGTTTCCCCCGTTAGTCGCAATTGACGGAAACGTTTGCTCAAATGGGATGGAAGTGAGGAAACCGCCCATGACTCCCTGGTCATATCCAAAGAGCATGTTGCCAATGGCACAGGTTGCCGTGATAAGGTATTCTATCCATGCTGATTTGTGTCCCCGCCCTCGTATGCGGTCCGTCAAGACTGTGTATGGAGCGCTGAAGGGCTTCATCTTTCGGCTTTGATTCTCTTGCCACCGGGTTGCAGGAATGAGTAGCACAGCACTGGCAAAGTGGGTGTTTCAGTTGCTGAAAACCCGAAAGAAACGACATCGAGATGGCGCGGGAAAGAAAATTTGGGGGTTCTGACAGTGTTTATAGTGTATACCTGCTCTTGTGCCCTCTAGTAGCTCCAGACTGGTAAACTTCAAGATCTGGGGTGGTGGAGCTTTTGCGGAGATGCCTCCTTGGGCCTAGCAGACATGGCTGAAGTATAACGGTGCCTCGTGCCGAGGCGTCCTCCTGCACCCGAGCTGGGAGCTCCCCTGGTGGATTGCGTCATCCGGAGAGGTTTTATTTGAATAAGTTTTATTCAATTTGATGCCATAGAAAATGAATTGTTGGAATGAGTAAACTCGCCTTTACCGGCGTCATGGGAAGTGAATGTTGGCTGGATCAAGTTATCAAATTGCTATGGGGCATTCTAGTAGTACAGAGTATGTGCACAATATACGCAGATGTACCAGCTAAATCCTCAACAACGCGCCTCGGACATGCCCCCCTAGCCGAGCACGCCATATCCGGTTTTCGTTGAGGATGAACATCTCGCCTCCCCGGCCAAAGCAGAAGTTGGCAGCTCCCCCTCCGACCAGGATGCGTCCTAGTAAAACACCACCGGGAGACCACACGTTTACTCCGTCGCCGCAGCCGCTGTATACATTTCCTTCCATATCGCACTTGATACCGTCGGGAATCCCCTGATCGGCAAATGCAAATAGGCGACGGTTGGTCAGGAAGGGCTCGCCGTGGATTGTAGATACATCAAACGCGTAGCTATGAAATGTCAGTGTCAATGGTTTCTTGCATTCGTATAAAACTCAATGGGAACATATGCCACTCACATGGTAGAAGCCCTGTCATCGTGCGCTGTCCCCCCACCGTGCAGCCTATCTGTATCTGTGACGTACAAAGTCTTCTCAACCGGGGAAAAACATAGCCCATTTGGGTGTCCAAACCCGTCAGCCATGGCACGGATACTCTTCGTCTGTGGCTCATAGCGGTACAGCTGCGCAGGGAGCTTTGGCGACGGCCGATACTGCTGTTCATATCCATACGTGGGATCAGTAAACCAGATGGACCCGTCGACCGAGTGCACAATCACATCGTTGACCGAGTTGAACGGGCGGCCGTAAAAGTTGGACACCAACAGTTGCACTTTGTACGGCGCAGTCGCACTCATCTCGTATATGCCGCTGGGCTGATCGAGAAGCCCCTGGCCGCAAAACAGGATTCCATCTTTGTAATTGACGCCGCCGTTGCCCATGGGCACGCCGGTCGAGTCGATCTCCTTGCAGACAGTCTTCGATGGGTCATCGTTGAGCGTGATCTTGGATATTTGGACGCGCTGTTCGTGCGGAGCGGCAGTTGAGGAGTCGCTGAAACGATTGCTTGTGACGAATAGCTCGTTTGTTGACTGCACGAACACGCCGGCCTCGTGAGCAAAGGGATATCGCGTGTTTTCTACCAGCACCTCGAGCAGCGGGGAATCTCCGAGGAGGGCTTTGAAGCGCTCATCGTGCGCGACAAAGGCAGAGACTCCACTCATCATGAGTTATATTAGTTATATTCGTGTATAGAAAAGAAAAGAATGATAAGTGGAATAAGTTCAATGTTGTCGCATCGCGTGGTCGACTTTTTTCTTTAAGCAGCTGCGGGCATCGGCTTGGGTCCGGTGCGGGGACGCCGCGGGGTTCAGTACAAGCTTTGCTCGGACAATTGGCCGAGGCTGTACTACATGTAAGTATACATATACGCCTCGCAAGTAAACAACTGAAATAATTACAGGTAAAATAAATGCAGACTGGGTGAATCCTATGCATTTGGAAGTGCTCTTCTATATTTACACCCCCCGGCCGCTGCTCCCAATTATGTCCATCCATCGCTCCGTCTCTTTCGTCAACACATCGATGCCTTCCTGCATGACCCGTGTCAAGGGCTTGTGGATGTTTCCTTCAATGTATTGCTGCCACGGGGCAAGAAGCAGCTTATTGACGTTAATCTTGGAGACACCGGCTTTGACGCATTCTTTGGTTAGCTCTGGAGAGAAATCGTTGGTCCCGTGCAGCACCAGCCGGACGCGCCGGTTGATTTGTTTATAGACTTGCTGCAGTCTGTGTACAACCAATCAGTTAGTATAAACGTCGAGTGTCTTTTTCAAAATATCTGCTTGTATGAAGTTCAAGCATCTCACCTTTCAAGGTCAAGCTGCGGCCCCTTGGGCCCGTAGTCTCCGTGGATGTTGCCCACACTCGGCGCGATAAAGTCGACATCGGCAGAGATGAAATCCTCGACGTCTTCTGCACTGGTCAGGATGCCTAGCCGCATTTCCACAGGTCAGATTTCTATCACTTTCTGTTTGGTTTCAATTGCAGAAGGAATTCTCACCAGCCAAGTCCCCCGTGTCCATGATTCCATCCTCGCCGCCCTCGATGCGGCCAGTCTCTGCTTCCACGGCGATCTTCCGGGAGTGGCAGTATTGCTGCAGCTCTTTTGTTTTCTGTATGTTCTCTTGTCTCTCGTAGTGGCTCATGTCCACCATGATCGAGTCGAAAGGATAGTTGTCCGCAGCATGCCTGATCTGCGCCGCATTCTGGGCGTGGTCAAGATGCACAGAAATCGGCACCTCGGCGGATCGCGCTGCAGCGGCTGCAGCAAAGACCAGCGAAGGGGTCATTTCTAGGGCTGACGGGAATAATTGGAGGATCAGAGGCGATTTGCGATTGTTGGCTGCCTGCACAAAGGCGGTTATGTGCTCGACGTTGTATCTATGAATTCTTTTCTCAGCGCAGTGAAGTACTTGTCTACAATACGTACACCTACACAATGGCTGCAAGAACCCCATAGCCGCCCTCCTCGGCGGACTTGAGAATCTGCAGGGTCTTGTTTGTGTCTTTCCAGCTCATTTTTTTCTTTTTTCCTCTTTTCTTCAGATGTGTATAGTATTTAATTATCTGTTATTGTCACTTGACGCGGGACTATGCTTCGTTTTATCGATGCGACAACAAGCGGTCTCATACATGTACCTCGGAGTTGCGCCGAGCCCCGCTTTACCCGTGCGGCCTCGTCGCGAGCTTCTCCTCTTTTATCCTTCTTCTTCTCCCCAGACAATATTAATGATAAGACATTTGCAGACCCGCGCGCCTCTTGCCGACCATCCTCGCAACGCGCCCCTCGCCTGCCTGATAATAATAATGCATCAGACATGGCCGATGCTAATGCTGATGCTGTGGCTGTTGGCAAGCTCCCCCGTCGCCGCCGGCCGCGCAAATCGCGGGGTCGCGGCCTCCGCACAACAGCTGGCTGGTCAGTGCCTCATCCATGGATCCTGCTTCCCCGCAGTCTCAGTCTCAGACGCAGGCGCTCGTGATTTCTGCTGGTCGTCGCTGACAAGAGAATAGCCTCGTGTGCAAACAGCGCCATGTGAAATGCGACGAGGTGCGCCCGCAGTGCGGCCCCTGTCAAAAGGGCCAGCGCCCCTGCGCCTACGGTAGCAGCCACAGCGACACCAAGCCAGCGTCTGCAGACAATCCGTTTTTCCCAGGAGAAACAGACAACTCTGCCGATGCTGATCATGATAACGCGGATGAGAATGTCAGTCCCAATGTGCAGGAACAAGGTCATCTCGCGGCTATCCTATCCCCCTCCGCTGTACCACCTCACGCAACTACTGCTACTGCCACTCTTCCGCTCGCTTCGCCTATCTCGTATCACACCGCTGCTGCCATATCTCCTGCCACAGAGAAATCATCCGGTGGACATGCGCCATATAGCTGGTTTGAGTTGCTTGCCGCCGATGTCGCCAACACGGACAATACGTTTTTACTGTCTCCCGCAGGCAAGGTTGACGCACCAGGAGAGTCTCTTCGAGAACATGAGAACCACACCTCTCCTTCCAACGATCTGTTGATCCCCCGAAATCAGAGAGAACAGCAGAGTTTTCGAGCAGCTGCGTTCGGAGACATTTCCGGTAACAACATCGCCACATCAGGCATCCAGACAGCAGCATCACCCGCAGTGGTTTAGGACGACTCCAAAACATCCTGGAACTTGACAAACCCGGCGGAATTGATCTCCCAGGAAAAATACATACTATCGCACTTTGTCCGCCATCTCAGTACCTGGCTGGATTTTTTCGACCCGCTCCGACATTTTGGGAGCCTTGTGCCGCACCTTGCGCTCAATAATGTAGGGCTACTAAAGGCTTTGCTGGCGTTGTCAGCCCGCCATATTTCGCTTTGCAGGAATGTCACTACTTTTGAAAGATCGCAAGGGGAATCACCAGATGCGCACCGAGGCCATCCGACAGAGGCGAATACCATTGACCGAAAGACCGCTGTCCAGTATTATTACGAAACTCTTCAGTATCTTCACAAAGCAATGCACTACAAGTCTTACACGGGGAGCCGGGAACTGGTGGCCACCGCCCTTTTGATAAGCACTTACGAGATGATTGATGGATCCAACAAAGACTGGGAAAGACATCTTAAGGGCGTCTTTTGGATCCAGCGCTCGCAGGACAATGACGGAGAATGCGGCGGCCTGCGACAGGCCGTATGGTGGACGTGGCTCCAACAGGACATCTGGGTCGCATTGATGGAACGCCGGCGTGTCTTCAGCTTCTGGCGTCCCATGCGACCGCTGGACTCGCTGGATGCCCCGGAGCTGGCATGCCGGGCGAGCTATTTGCTTGCCCAATGCGTAAACTATTCTTCTCGCGAAGAGATCCAAGGCCAGACGATTGACCAACGGCTTACCCGTGGCAACGAACTATTTCAAATGATCGAGGAGTGGAAACACAGCCTTCCTCCTGAATTCGATCCACTTCCTACGACTAGTCAACTCGGCGATCAAGATAATATATTCCCCGCAATATGGATTCATCCGCCATCATACGCTGCAGCGGTGCAGATGCACAATCTGTCGCGTATTCTGTTACTCATGCATCGTCCGTTATGTGGCGGTCATCGCGAATATAGCATTATGCAGCGAGCGATCCGGCACGCAGTAGAGATTGTTTGCGGCATCGCAAGAACGGTCGAAAAGGGCTGCGTGGCTGCCAACTATGTCTCTATTCTATGCCTGTTCATGGCCGGCGCCACTCTGCATGTACCGCATGAGCGCGCTGTGGTTCTTGGTCTAATTGAGTCGTGCGAGCAGCAGATGACCTGGTCCAAGCGGTCGTTGCGCATGGAGTTAGAATCGGAATGGCGGAAAATTGATGCCGGAGATGTTTGATTTACAGGAATTCTTTTTGATATATGTAATGCTGTCAAAGGTTTAATGCTTTTGGCTTGTCGGGGAGTTCAAGTCTTGATGAATTGAATTGACTTTTGCCCAACACTTGTTGTTGTTTGTAATAAATTTATTATTAATATTATTTATATTTAGTAATATAATATTTTTAGATTTAAACAGATTTTTTTTAATATAATATTTATAATATTATCTGATGTTCCGTCATATAATCAACTAATTACTTCAATGCTGAATGGATAATATCGAAATTCTCGAGCCTTAAGCGCAGTTAACAATACACCAATGTACATGTATTACTATGTAGTAATAATATTGAATGCATGTATTAATGACTCATTCCTCATTGGATAATATTTTACCTCGACACGAGGCAACCCTGCGCGTCCACGCATGATCAAGACGACCCCGCAGCAAACACCATCGGAGTTCTACCGAGTACATCAATCATTTCTTCAAATGTTCTCAAGTGTTTTAAATTTAATTCTGTGTTTTCTCTTTCTTTCATTCTATCGATCAGTATAAAGCAATGCCGGCGTCTTTTTGTTCTGCAACTTACCTCCTCTCCATTCACCTTACCTCACATTTGGTCTATTCTACATCATTTCATTACTACCCTTGAATAAAGAAAAACCCTAAAACCAGATTTATTCTTCAAAATGCCTCCCGCAGCAACCGGTGACGAGTCCTCTGTCGCCCATACAGTCCCAGCGCAGCCCTACCTCAGCACCATGCCTGCCTCGGATTTCTCGTGGCAGATCACACTCGCAGAAAAAGTCGTTGCCATCACCGGCGCCAACCGAGGTATCGGGCTGGGAATCGCTGAAGTCTGTCTCGCCAACTCGGCCAAGGTCGTCTTCTCGCTCGACCTTACCGAGCCCGGCGAGGAATTCAAGGCACTGGCAGAGCGCTACCCAACACGATTCGAGTACGTGCAGACCAATGTCACCGACGAAGAGAGCATTGAAAAAGCGATCAACACCATTGTCCAGAAAGCCGGCCGCATTGACGGTCTTGTTGCCAATGCCGGCATGACCAAGCACCAGCCCGCGCTCGATTTCTCGAGACCGGAGCTCCAAAAGCTTTTTGACCTGAATGTGTTTGGAGCCTACTTCTGTGCCAACATTGTCGCCCGCAAGTTCATTGAGCTGGGCATCAAGGGATCCATTGTCATGACTTCTAGTATGACTTCTTACCGACCAAATCGGGTAAGTTTCACTTCTCTTGACAGTCTATGCATTTCATTAACAAGTGTATCTGTTTTCACAGGCTGCTCCATCAGCTCCGTACGGCGCCACCAAGGCCGCCGTCCGAAACATGTGCCACACACTCGCCATGGAATGGAGCAAACACGGAATCCGCGTCAACAGCATCTCGCCGGGATTTGTCAAGACCGCCATGACATACTACGTCGAGACAGCGCCCGACTGGAACCAGAAGATGCAGTACTACGGCGGCATGCCCCGTTTGGCAGACCCTCGTGAGCTCGGTGGTGCTTATGTGTATCTTTTGAGTGATGCAGCCAGCTACACGACGGGGATTGACATTCCAATTGCGGGCATTGTCGGTGCTTGGTAGATGTCTTAAGCATTCGGTCCATGTATAGAATGATGTTCAATGTTTTCAAAGATATTATGCTGTAAATATGCCAAATTGAATGTTTCTATTGCAAACTCACATGAACATATGTACATGTGTTATCCACGGTATCAATTAAAAAATTGAATAAGCACAATTCGGCATCAAGGCTTGCCGCAGTTTCGTCATAGTCGGCTCTCTATTGACACCACCCATGCCAGGCAAGAAGAGAAGCTGTAAATTGAGTGTATATCTATATATATATTCAAACGGCTATCTGTAAATGTTTCTGGTGGTGTATGTTAAATGATTTCTCCCTTAAGTGAATCGTTGACGTAAGATCGAACCAATAAATCAAGCACCCGCGGCTTCCCCGCATCGCGCCTTCCCCCGCTTCAACTGAGAGGCTCCACCTTCCATTGATGTTTCTGAGCTTCAACTCTCTGCTTCTTCTGCGTCAATTATTCTGCACGGGCGGATCCAACCTGCCCATGGATGCCGCGTTGACTTTTGTCTATACACAAACATGCCGCAAGCACTCTCTTGTCTAAGCGCCTTTGTCGATGTCGTCGATCGGTGGGCGGTGTCAGCGCGCGATGTCTTGGGCCAGGCATCGCTACGTACCGTTGCCGGCGTGCTCGGTCTTGTGTCGTCTGTCGCCTCAAATGCTGGCTCTACGACCTCGATCGAGTGCGCTGGATACCTCGTCAAGCATGTGACAAGTACGGCCACTTCGCTGACTGCGACTTTACAGCTTGCTGAGCCGTGTAATGTCTACGGCCCGGATATCAGCGATCTAAAGTTATTGGTCGAGTATCAGACTGGTAAGCTTCTTCTTTCCTTTCCTTTTTTTTATCAGATAGACGAAAGTAACCCAATTCATGCATGTCTACAGACAGTCGCCTGCATGTCAAAATATACGATTCAGCAGAGGACGTGTATCAGATCCCGCGGGAAATGCTGGCTTTTCCAGAAGGGAGCAACGACACCAGCAGTAGCTCCTCTTTACTCACTTTCTCGTACACCGAGAACCCATTTTCATTTGCTGTGCAGCGCAGCGATACGCATGAGACCCTCTTTAACACATCTGGCGAGCCATTGGTTTTCGAGTCTCAGTTTGTTCATCTTCGCACATCAATGCCGACCGACCCTAATATATACGGCCTGGGCGAAGATGTCGATTCATTCCGCCGACAGACTGATAACTACAAGCGAACCATATACAATGTCGGCGATGCCTTTCTACCCAAACAAGCAAATCTCTACAGTAGCCATCCCGTATACCTAGAAATGCGGGATGGCCGTGCCCACGGCGTGTTCCTTGCCAGTAGCAATGGTATGGACATCTTTATTGACAAGACGGAAACAGGTCAGCAGTACCTGGAATACAATATCATTGGCGGCGTTCTCGATTTTTACTTTCTTGCCGGGCCGAACCCAACTGATGTAGGGAGGCAATATGCACAGGTGGTTGGTACAGTTAGTCTACTCTTACATGTTGTATTGCGCAGTACGTGTTCTTATAACCGTGTGTCAGCCTGCCGAGCAAGCGTACTGGACGTATGGCTTTCATCAGTGCAAATACGGATATATCGACGTCATGATGGTCGCAGAGGTCGTGACAAACTATTCCGAAGCTAATATTCCCCTAGAGACGGTTTGGTCTGATATCGATTATAGTAAGATCCGGCCAGTATCATTGTAGCCCTCTCATTTTTTTCTGACCAAAACAGTGAATTTGCGTCGCACGTGGACCCTCGACCCCGAAAGGTTCCCCCTGCACAAGGTCCGCGAACTAGTTAATTATCTCCATGAGCACGACCAGCATTATATCGTAATGGTAGACCCGCCGATCTCAGTCGATGACCCAGACTCGTATGACAAACTCATGGAGAGCGAAGCGTATTTCCGAAACAATGACGGCTCTGTCTTCCTGGCGGGGATGTGGTCGGGTGCTACTGCATTTGTCGATTGGTTCCATCCAAATGCTCAAGAATACTGGAGTGGCCAGCTGCTATCCTTCTTTGACAAAGATACCGGCGTAGATGTTGACGCCATGTGGATTGACATGAATGAGGTTTGCATATTGCATCTCTTAGCGAGATATGAAAAGACTGACTGGCTACGTAGCCCGCGAACTTTTGCCCGTACCCTTGCGAAGACGCCATAGAATGGGCAAAATCAGCTGGTGTTCCGCCTGCACCACCTCCACTACGAGACTCATGGCGTCCGCTACCAGACTTTCCATCTGATTTCCAACCGTCAGCCAGTCGCGTGAAGAAACGAGATACGGATAGTGGCAAACGGCTTGGTCTTCCAAAGAGAGATCTGCTGCATCCTCCTTATCCTCTGGGGACAGTTGACGAGACCATCTACCGCAGTACAATCTTCACTGATAGACATCAATATGGCGGCTACGCGTTCTATGATACCAAGAACCTATTTGCGTCTGGTATGATGGAAGCTACGCGAAATGCCATGTTGGAACGTCGGCCCAATAAGCGGCCAATGATTATTTCGCGGTCTACGTTTGCTGGAGATGGAAAAAGATCTGGCCATTGGACTGGTATGTTTTGAGGTCCGATTTTCAAGCGAGTATATCTAATTGTCTTTTCCAGGTGACAATATATCGTCATGGGACCACTACCGAATCTCGATTCGACAGAACATGGAATTTGCTGCAATCTTTCAGATGCCCACTATCGGCGCCGATGTTTGCGGCTTCAACTACGAGACATGGGAGACGCTCTGTCTTCGCTGGGTCGTCTTGGGTGCTTGGTATCCATTCTACCGCAACCATGCCGACATCACCGCGCCATTCCAAGAATTCTACCTGTGGCCGGCAGTCGCTGAGGCGGCGCGGGCAGCGATCAAGACTCGTTATCAGCTGCTTGACTATTTCTACACTGAATTCCACTACCAGACTGTCGACGGAACACCAACAACCATCTTGCCTCTTTTCTTCCTGTATCCATCCGACCCAAACACATTGGACATTGAGCTCCAGTTCTTCTATGGTTCGGCTCTCCTCGTCTCCCCAGTGACAGACGACGAGTCGACTTCGGTCACCTTCTACCTCCCGGCCGATACATGGTACGATTACTTCACCGGCGAGAAACATACATTAAAACAGGGCAAGTGGGTCACTCGCACTGGCGTCGACTACCACGAAATTCCCGTGCACATCCGTGGCGGATCAATCATACCAATGCGCATTGACGGAGCAAATACAACAACACAAGTGCGCAAGCTCGATTTTGAGTTGATCGTAGCGCCCGGAACAAATGGAGATGCCCATGGCCGGCTTTATCTCGATGATGGCGAGAGTGTCTACCAGGATGTTGACGAGACGAGCGAGATTTCATTCGAGTATGACTCGCATACGAGAAAACTACATGTGAAAGGTCGGTTTGGGTACAAGACTAACGTGAGAATTGTCCGGGTGAGGGTTTTGGGCGAGAGCACTGGGATGACAGCTGGTGGCCAAGGACTTTCCCAAAAGCCCATCGGGCAGAGATTAGGTCGGACGATCGACATTGATAAGCCTTTGACAGCGGGGTTTAGTGTCTATATTGGTTGAAGCTTGTTTTGGTGGACAAGAAATTTGAGAAAGAATCTGTCTTATTCTCCGCCGGATGGGTGGGCTGAATAAATCCGTTTAATATACACGTATTTCCGTGAAGTCTATATAAGGTTGAGGATGAAATATGTACAGTGAGAAAAAAAAAAGAAAATCCTAACGATGAAAGAGGATGTTTCTAATGCCGCCTGCTATACTCCGCTGGTAAAAAAGCCCAGATTAAAAGGATTAACATATTTGCCACCGAAGGGCTGAGGAGAAAGAAGGTTAGATGACGACTTCATCGCCGTTCTTCAACGGCAACGTCGTATTCGTAGCGTTTACCATGGCAACATCGATATTCTCGTGAAACGAATCATGCAACCGCAGAGCCATATAGCGCGACATAGTGTCACGCAGAGCATCGACAGCAAATTCCTTGCCGAGCCAGAAATGGCGTACAAATTCGCCGTGACAGCCACTTTCTGCGGCCTTTTGCGGGTATCCGTTGGCCTCTGTGCAGGACAGCTCGATGACTTCGGAGCCGCGCTGGTACGCGTAGCGCATGAAATTGCTGAAAGCTGCTTGTTCGTGACTCCATTCGTACCGCCACTTGGAGCATCCGTCGAACTTGTCGTCGGTGACGCAGTTCTCCCAGATGTTGAACATTTCGGTTGTGCGCGGACTGGCTTGGGCAATAATGAAGCCGGTGTTGAGGTTGATATTGCCGCGTTGGTCTTTGTTGAAGTCGGCATCTGGGTCCAGGGCCATGGCCACAAGAGTTTCTTCGGTAACGTTCCAATAATTGAACAGCCACTCAAGCGGAAGATGGGTGTGAGGGAAGACGGCGTCGGCATCGACAAAGACAACATAATCGTAGGTCTTGAGAGCCTCGCGGATCATAGGCACTTTGACCCAGGTCTGGTGTCGGTCGGTGTATGTGGGTGAGCGAACGAATTTGTAGTCGTAGCCGTGGACCATGGCTGTGGACATAAGCAGTCAGTAAGAAAGACGACAAAAGGGCAAAGCAAGTTAAGAAAAAAAAGATCGCTCATAAATCAACATACTATAGAGATAGTGGTTCAGCATTCCGGCAGTATGGGGAGTCATCGTCTCGTAGTAGATAGATTCATTCAGCATGCCGCCCTCTCCGTCAAGAGGACGAGTGTCGACATCGAGCAGCAAGATCTTCTTGCCCAGCGACTGTGTGAAGCGCGGCGGGTTTTGCGGGAGCTCGTAGGTGTCCCCATTGTCGCTAACAAATCTCGGGGCGTCGACAGAGTGCAGGAACGGCTTGTACAGCAGCGGGATGAGGTGGTGAGTGTCTGAGAGGCGCGATTCACTTGGGGACGATAATTCCACGTGCGAGTAGCCCCTACAGCGAGAAATAATTGTTAGTTCAAGCTAAATATCTATAGAATCCCCGTTTCTCAACACGTGGATGGGGCAGTCTTCAAGCCCCTTGCGGCGGCTTTGGCGTGGCTCTGGACGTACGCAATCACACTGGAATCGCCAGGAAAGGAACTGGTATCATAAGCGTAAAACAGCACGAAGAAAACGACGGTGACAGCTGCGACCGAGATGGGCCATGTGCAGCGCGGGCGGAAGTATTTGCGATCGAAGCTCATTGCTGCTGATAATTACAGCATTCTTTGCGGCGATGGTTGATATCCGATCAAAAGCCCGGGTGTGGCGGCGCGCAGAGTGCGGCTCTGTGTGCGAGACAGGGCCAAAAGAGGAAAGGAAAGAAAGGCAAAAAAGGGACAATAGCAAGAAACGAATGGATACAGCGAGGACACGGCGCTCGCACTGCCAGCTAGGGATTATCAGTGAGGACGAGATAGCGCTTGGAGAAAGATGCGCTGCAGGAGCAATAATTAATGCGCTTTGACTTTGACGAGTGCCAAGCGGCCAGGCACTTAGTCAGCCGTCGCCTCCATTGGCCCCCCATTTGGCTGCCTGCGCTAGTGCTCAATTGGGACGTATGCGGTCGCGTGAAATATACGGCTGCCTGTGCTGGCCAATGGAGGCCCCACTAATGTAGTAAGGCCAATTAGAGAGCCGCACGCTAAGCCGATCGGGTGAATCAGATAGTGGGGTCCACGCTCTAGCGTCAGGTTTTCTAATAGCGTCAGGCCCAATTTAGCTTAGCATCGGATCGTATACGGTCGATTGGCGGTACGCTAGGCCGCTAGTGGTAAATCAGACATACAGCGGCCCAATCAGCGTACGGGAGGACCCCTCGTCCGCCCGATTTAGCCGCATGCAAAAACTTTGTCGCGGCATCCAGGAAGGATTCCAGGCTCCATTTCGGCATTTCCAGGCTGTGATAGCGGCGCCGATTGGCACCTAACCTAACTTCATGGTCCAGTCTCCCCTCGCTATCCGAGAACAAAATAATAATCCTTGATGATTTTTACTCCGGCTTTCTGCTGGCCGTCAGCAAATTGATCACCACAATTTGTGCATCCGGATCCAGCCTAACCTGCCCGCCAACCGTCCCACAGCCACAGGCGGCAGCGTTATTTGAAATTTCTTTGTTTCTCTCTTTGATGGAGCTGCCGGAATTAGGCCGGGTTACAGCTGCATGATGGATCTGAGACAGGACTAGCCATGAGAGACACAGAAGTAACCGCTGACCACTGCTTTCGAGTTTCGGACCATGCTGGGCGGCGCCCATGGGCCTCTCGCAAGCTGCCAGCCCCTGTTGGCTCATTTGGGGTTCCCGGGCTCGAACAACTCAGCCGCAGATGATTCATTCCCCTCGAGTCGCTCCTTCGTAGTCTGAGACTTCCCCCCCCCCCCCCTTTTCCAACTACGTTAAGTACTCCGTACGGAGGACGCCGTACTACTCGGCTTCAATAGTAGTAATCGTCGCCGGTTAGGCGCCAGGCACGGAGTACGGGGCAGTGGAATTGGACGTGCCAGGAGGCTTTTAGCGCGAAGCTTGGTACAGTAGTGTGAACTTGAGGATTTGTGTGCTTGGTTCACAATTATCATTGATTACTACTGCCTCGTCCGGACTGACTACACCTCTTCACACTACACGCCGTTACACAAATCACACAAGAAACCACGAAAAAAAGGAGACAGATACACATACAGAGAGAGCGAAAACGCTGGAGACGTGCTGGCCACATCATGACTGCCAGTGACGAAGATGAATCTGCCAGGCTCGATCCGAGCCTGCCGACGGTCGAAAAAGCCCAGCCAGAGGAGCGAAAAGGCCTGCACCCGGTGTTTTTCATCCTGTCAGTAAATTTCCTGGGCGGCTGTGAAGTAGACTGTCGTCAATTGAACACATCGCTGACACCAATTGATTTGCTATAGCGCCTGGATAGTCTTGAGCTCTGGGCTGATCTTATTCAACAAGCAAATTCTTGGCCACACTAGCTTTTGTACGTCTTCCGTCTCGTCGTTTCTTCATAAGATGCTATAGACTAACTCCTACTAGCTTTCCGTACGCTGAAACCCACCATCTATTTACTCCATAGGTGGCGCTTCTTTATTTTGTGCGATTATTAGTCTGACCATCCTATCTAGCTATCTTCCTGACGACATGGCATCTTACTTTTGCGACTATCATGACCCAGATCTTGGCGCGCTTCACCAGTCTTCTCGACGGTCGTCGCAAGATCAAGATGACCGGCCGTGTATACTTGCGCGCCATCGTTCCCATTGGAGTCTTCTTCAGTTTGAGTCTGATCTGCGGCAACGTCACATATCTTTACTTGAGTGTGCCGTTCATCCAAATGCTCAAGGTCAGCTACCCTTTCCTATCCACTCAGCCGACGCTGTTCTATCGGGATGACCATTGACAGACCTAATCATAGGCCACTACCCCGGTCGTCATCCTGCTCTTCTCGTGGGCTTTCCACCTCGAGCCCGTTAATCTAAAACAGTTCGCCAACGTGTGTATCATTGTCGTTGGTGTCATGGTGTCGTGCTTCGGCGAAGTCGACTTTGTCCTCATCGGTGTTCTCTACCAAATCGGCGGCATCGTTTTCGAGGCAATTCGATTAGTGATGGTCCAGCGCCTGTTGTCATCCGATGAATTCAATATGGACCCGTTGGTCTCGCTATACTACTTCGCTCCCGTTTGCGCTCTCATGAACGGTGCTGTCGCCATGGCCGTGGAACTTCCGAGGATGAAACTCGAATATGTTTGGGATGTTGGCGTCGGTGTTCTGCTCGCCAATGCTACTGTCGCCTTTCTATTGAACATATCCGTTGTCTTTCTCGTATGTCTTTCAAATTCTTGTCACTGTGTTTCGAGCACTAACTCCCTAGCAGATCAGCAAGACTTCTTCGTTGGTCATGCGTCTCTGTGGTATCCTGAAGGATATTCTCATTGTCGTATCTTCGATGATCCTCTGGCACAGCCCCGTCACATCCATGCAAGCGGGCGGTTACGGCATCTCTCTTCTCGGCCTGGTATACTACATGCTTGGATATGATCGAATTGTCGGATATGCCTCACGAGCCGGAGGCGCCATCAACGCTTATCATGCGAAGAACCGGCTACGGTCTGTGGCGATACTCATCGCTTCTGTCTTCGTCGTCGTCCTCATTATCACCGCTGTGCTGGCGATAAATTACGCTCCCGAACGGATCGATCAATTGAAAAGCTGGATTTATTATACGACAACTGGCGACGATACTTCTTGAATGTGTCCTTTTATTTATTCTGGCTATAACAACATGTTTGCATTTTCACGGCGTTGGCGGGCTCATGTATCACTGTGTCAAAATGAGTGGATAGATTTCTGTGCTTTTGTTTCCGGTTGGCGCACCGGACGGTGCAATATTAAAATTTCAATTTTCTGATCTCAAATCCCTCTATTTCTGCGCTTGAATATTCCAAGAATACTCTACCCAGAGCTAGATCTATCAGATGAAAATCGTCTGCGCACATAAGTTGAATCAGCACTTCCTGCATATGCGCGGCAGAGAAGAACAATGGTCACGCCGTGTCAGCTTGCTTTTCCGTACCTCTTAACGAATCTACATATACCAGTCTACTGACCTCGCTGTGTTTTTGCGAATGAGCCTCTCGAATACGTTGAATCAAGACCTGGAACAAAATTGAAGGCTAAGCAAGACCTGGAACAGTGGTAACTTGACCACCTGTCTTGACCAGGCGAATCAGAAATGAACATGGCTGCAACACTCTCGACTCAATATTTCCCGAGAAAAGAAACAAAGAACACTGTTTCACCTTTAGTTTTCGATAACACATAAACGACGTTGACCTGGATTCAGAAGAAGTGGTGTTTACTTTGTCCCCAGCATGTTTCAGACACACCAAGCAAGGTACTTTATCAACCGTATATAATTTAGTTCTGCCTTCTCGGCACTGCTGTTCCTGCAAATACAGGCCTAATGTTAGAAAAACGTGGCATATAATGCAAAAGTCATACCTCACAGCCCTACTAGGGACACTGTCCACAGCAGATGCCTTGTTACTTCATAAACGTGACACGCCAGCAGTGGTGAAGCTGGATGTCCAACGTGACAAAGCCCTCCCGTATTTAGTGAGAAGAAGCTCCCAGCAAAGCAAAAGAGATCATACCGTAAACCAGGCACTCCAAAATGCGGTATTTTCTCCAAATAAAATCTTGAAATTGTGTTGATATGATATTGACAGTGTGTTGTTCATCAGGGAACTATGTACTTAACCAACATCACCCTCAGAAGTCCACCGCAACAAGTTCGATTAATCATCGACACTGGCAGCAGCGATACCTGGTGCAACACAAAATCTTCAGACCTGTGTTTACAAGAACCGGGCTTTTGCGCACAGCTCGGAACATACGACGCCAACTCTTCGTCTACAAATAAATACCTAAATTCGGATTTTGCACTTGCCTACGCGGACGGAACTTCGGCCAAGGGGGATTTTGTTTCAGACAATTTAACTATTGGTGGTAAAACTGTGCCTACTTTTGAGTTTGGAGTGGCGTATGCATCGTCGTCGATAGGTCGGTTGGTCTACATCGTAGATGTTCAATACAGCCATCCATGCTAACATGCCTTTTTGTTGAAAGGTGTCCTTGGTCTTGGATATGTCGGAAATGAAGCCACAGTCCAGTCGAAACAGAAGAGTTATCCAAATCTGCCCCAAGCGATGGTTGACAACGGGTTCATAAAATCAAAAGCTTATAGTCTCTGGCTGGACGATCTAGAGGCAAACACAGGGTCGATTCTGTTCGGAGGTGTCGACACAGAAAAATACGTAGGAGACTTGCTAACAGTTCCCATCCTGCAAAAACCCGGCGAGAAACCCCAATTCTACATCAATATGACCGGTCTTGCACTCAGTGTGAATGGAAGTATCCAAAAGACATACGGACGCACGTCGTTGCCCGCCCCGGCTGTTTTGGACTCTGGTACCAGTCTGACTGTCCTACCGGATTATATTATAGCTAGCATCTTTCACTATCTGAATGGCACCTATGATAACCAAAACCCAGGGCATATACCGTGCAATCTGATGAATGAGGATATCAGCCTGAAATTCACCTTCTCTACAGCATCAGTCACCGTGAGAGTCAAGGAGATGCTGACCAGCACACGACCTGGAGCAACAATGACAGATGGCACGCAGGGATGCCCACTGGGAATCATTCCTACCAGCGGGGACAGTATAATTTTGGGTGATACATTTTTACGCAGCGCATACGTGGTCTATGACCTCGACAATAACGAGGTGTCATTAGCAAACACAAAGTTCCATGCGAGCGGTGGTAGTGGTAAGGGTGACTCTGTGCTTGAGATTGGGGCTACAGTTCCGGGCGCTACCAGGGTAAGTACAGGTTATTCGACACCAGCTACCGCTGTGATGAGAGCCTCTTCTGCCTCGGCACAGAAAAGTTCTTCGACAGCTACGAGTATTGTGAGTAGAACGTCGACCTCGAATGCTGTTGTCTCACGCGGGATGTTGAAAAGCGACCTTATTGTGAGCTTGTTCGTGGTGACTTTGGCGGTTTTTATGATACTATTTGGTTTTGTTTAGTTAAACTGTGACAAAGAATACCGTGGTATAAAATTCCAGGTACATCTATCTTTGAAATGTGACCTTCCAGGTCTATACAACTAGATGCTTCGTGAGGTATTATATGTGTATAACTCGTGTCGTGATAGAATCAGGAACAGCTGAGAGATACGGGAGATTCCCAAACCCTTATATAATAAAATTCGACAGATTACGCAAGGTACCTGAAGCCAGCTGCTTGCTGGACAGGTGTAGGCCCGTTCTTGCCAAGATCCTCGCCGCGATCCAATTTGGCGTTCTGTCGTCGAAGATACGTGTATGTCATTGCCGCGAATAAAATGGCCAGCCCGGCCATCGCCATGTTGAGGATGAAAGCGGCGAGATAGCGCGGCGCCCCGAAGTAAAGGTACGACGTCCAGACTTGAAAGAGTTAGTAAAGCATGTAAAGCGAGGCACAGGTATCCATACTGTTCGGAGTATTGCACACAGCATTAATGAGAGCAATAGCTGCTGCACGTTTTGTGGCGGGTTGCGAGAGAGACCCTGTGATCCAGGATAGAATCACGATAGCAGCAGAATAGCATGAGCCGGGCATGAGCATCATGGCAAAGTCTGGGAGACCAGTGTCAATAGTATGCGGTACCTCAAGGTAGACAATTACGTACATCGAGCACCGGTGTTTAAAGAAGAAACGGCAATGATGTTAGCAACGACGGCAACTGCCAGTGGGATGGCTACATGCAGGAACCGCTCTTGTTTCTGAGATGAAGTGTCAGTGGCTATCAATTCATAGACTGTATTCAGACCCAGATACCTTATCAGAGTGGAATCCATTAAAGAGCATAATAATACAGCAGAGGATATAAGGCGGCTAAAAAGATGGTCAGTATTTTAAGCTGCATATCGAGCACCACAAATCGAGTAAAAACTTACCGCAGTAAGACCATAGGTCGTATTGCGATCATAGCCGAGTGTAGCGACAACTGATGGGAACCAATTCACCACGGCCGCCGACACATATGTCTGTTAAGCGTGATTAGAACGCTTAGAAAAGAGAGGGTACAATAGACTAACCGCCCACAAAGTTGCCATGAGCAGCCATGTCTTGGGGTCCTGGACAGCAAGCCTGGCGCCGGCCCATGCACTTGCTTCCTCTTTATGGTCTTGCTGTCCAATGTCTTTGGCATAGTTGTACATCAGGTAATCCTTTTCCAGCTCACTCATTCCCCCAATTCCTTGCAGTGAGCTCGGCATTATCACGGAGAAAACAATCGCAAAGAAGACGGTAGCCACGCCCTCGATGATAAATAGCCAGCGCCAACCACTGATCCCTCGCATGCCGTCCATCTCCAAGATCCCAATTGCCAACAATGGCCCAAAGGCATTGCCAATTTGAGAGCCCGAGTAAAAAATAGCCGTCCGCAAAGTGATCTGCTGTCGGTTGTAGAAGAGCGAAATATAATAAACAACACCGGGCAGGAACGCAGCCTCCACGAACCCGAGAAAGAAACGAGCCGCTACCAGACCAGAAAAGTTCTGAACTGCGGCAGTGCAGGCGGAGATGACACCCCAGACGGCCATTGCTACACAAATATAGATACCGGGATGCTTGGTCTTGCTGGCGAGCATGTTCGAGGGGACTTGCATCAGGACTATGAAGGGTTAATATTGCAACGTGACATGAGTATCGTTCGAGTGAAGGTTTGCTACGTACTGTATCCGACAAATAGCAGGCTGACACAGGTTTGGAATTGGACACTGGTCATGTGTAGATCCTCCACGATGTTTGCAAGCTTCGCGCTCGCAATATTCTGGCGATCCAGATAATTCAAAATGTACATGAACGAGACTGCAGGCATAACACGTAGATCGAGCTTCCATACAGCACTCCGGCCAACCCGAGCGTACTCTTCATCGCTGAGAGCAGCAAGAGCAGGGGGCATGGCCGACTCCGCGGAGAGTGGCAGCCCTTTCAAGGTGGCGTCCACATCCTCGACAACCTCTTGCTGCCCATCCACACTCTTTCTGTTCACCATATTTTATCCGGACAAACGCTCAATTGACAGTATGGTCGATCTGTCTGTCGTTGTGATACCGGGTAGACAAGGGATACGACTGGGTGTTAGCACGGACAAAGGCTTCTGTTATATAGCTCACCCACTCCTCTTTCTCTTTCTCCTCTGTGCCAGGGATTTAGTATGTCTTGACCCGCACACGAGCCACAACACCGCGCCTGGGAGGACACTTGTCCGTGAAATAGTACAAATCATTGATAAGATCGAGCAGCATCTCCTCCACAACCCCCACGCAGCGTGGGAGGCGGGGAATTTCCGGGGGAGCCGCTGAATGCTGAATGCCGATACGGTCGGAGGAGTTCCGATAGCCAGTGGAAGAAAACCGATGGCGGCAGCTGGGATCCCTTTATCCTGGTGATCAATGTCTCTAGAAAATAGTAATAGCGAAGATGAGTGAAATCGCGAGTGTAGAGTTGCAGCCTCAAGCACATGGGGAAGGAGCGCTTCCTGTGTATGCGCTAGTCTGTTTACGACCTAGCCGACACTGACAGCCTCGACAACATCAACAGATTCAACACCCTCTTCAATATGACAGTCTGGACGCTGGACCTCGGTTCTGTTGGAACACAGTAACTTCCATTCTGGCCCTTGATTGTGTTGTATCTCGGAAAATTACCCAGAGTGTAGGCGAGCGTGCTGCAGCCCTCACACTATGCGCCAAAGTCCTGACAATGAACGCCGTTCCTACCGAGCCAAGACCAAGTCAGGCTGTTTGACGTGCAAGTGAGTTCCTCTGCTCTTGTACTGGCTGCATTCTATGTGCATGATTCCGTTATACGACATTATTTCCCCTTAGGTCTAAATGTGCAACGAAACTAATCAAATCTTTGAGCGTCTAGGAGTGAGAATGACAACTGTCCGAACCCATTGTCTCAAGCCACGCTGAAATATTTGCCCCCCCTCGTATAGAAAGACGAATCAAATGCGACGAAGCGAGGCCAAGCTGTCTAAGATGCTCTTCGACCGGACGTAAATGCGATGGCTATGAGGCAACGAGCCCGCAGTCTCGCCTCGGAGATAATCGCCTTCGACTTCCATCCTATCGGCCTCCCGTTTTCGGACGATCAGAGAATGAACGAGAGACCCGGTCCTTTCAATACTTTTATGAGAGAACGGTTTCATCCTTGGCAGGTTATGGGGGCTCAGAGTTCTGGAATCGGCTCGTCTTGCAAGTCAGCCAGCATGAGAAATCCGTATGGCACGCTTTGGTCGCCTTAGGAGCGCTTCATGAGAATTTTGAAAGCCATCACCACATTTCAGCCTTTGGGCTTCTCCAAAACGGACAAGATAATTTTGCTATCCAGGAGTACGTGGCCGCAATAAGGGCCCTTTTGGGCCCTTCAAGCCCATCTTCGTCCGATACTTGTACGCGCACTTCTGCGGAAACGACCAGCAACATCACTGTGGATGTGTGTTTAATCTCGTGTATTCTTTTTGTTTGCTTCGAGGTAAAACTACCTCTACAGATATGTCAATCTCATCTGGCTCATCAACTTCTTAGACCCTATCTGGCCATTACGTATCCGCTATCAACCATGTCCGCAGCGGCATGAGGATTCTGGGAGAAGTACGCTATGATCCGGGCTCCGGCACATATCGCCATCCTGCTTTAAATCCTTCCACCGTGACCATGCTAGAGATGGAAAATCTGCATAAAATGTTCATCCGCCTTCAGGTCCAAATATCCGTTTTGGTAAATCGCTCCCGCGCGTTTCCTCTTGAGCGCAAAGTACTAACCGCTTAGTAGACCCGTGTGGACACAGATCTCCCTACTTTTGAAATCATCGAGAGAGAGCAACCATATAATATTCAAATAGAAGTCCCAGAAAGATTTCAGTCTCTCGCAGAGGCGCGCGACTTTATCGAGCACAACAGTCGGCTATGTTCAGCTATATACGCCAAGGCTATCAAATCAGTGCCCCCGGACCAGGTACAAGGCGTATCTAATTATCTAGCGCACCAGTGTGTATCGATTTTTAACAAATGGAGGGCAGCCCTAGATTTGTTTGAAGAGTCCCGCGGGATGTCTCTTACAGCTAAGGAGCGCGTCGGGTTGAAAATTCTGCGCATACATCAATATAATCTGGTTCTGTTACTAGCGAATGGTCAGTCTGAAGGGAGTGACTCCTTTGACTGGGATGATTACACCTCCGTATTTGCAGAAATTTTATCATTGTCTGCGTCAGTCGCCCAGGTTCCATTAGAAAATGAGCCGGTGTCTGATTCATCGCATACGCCGCGAGTCGAAAATAGTCCTAAGCCGAGTTTTACCCTGGACAATTGCATTATTGGGCCACTTTACAACGTTGCTACTCTTTGCCGTGACCCAATAATTCGTCGCAAGGCAGTTTATGTTCTCCGTTCAGCACGTCGCCAGGAAGGTGTCTACAATAGCCAGGTGACGGCAATGGCAGCTGAAAAGGTTATAGCGATAGAGGAAGCTGCTGCTGCCAAGCTTAACCTTGACTATCGCGAGGACGTCTCGACTTTGACAACGATTGTTGCAGAAACAAGACAAGGAGATAGCTCTTCTATTCGGAGATCTACAGAAGTACCCCAAAGTGTTCGTTTGACATATGCTTACCCAAAATTCGACACCATCAATCGGAAGATTTTTTTAACAATTGGGCAAGAAATGGAAAAGACGAAAATGCATCTGAATCTTCCGTTCCCGGCGGTCACTGCTCTGGTGGACAAGGAATTTGCCTCCATTTCATGATGACCACCTCAAAGAATGACGGCAAGGTCACTACTAACTTCGCTTACCGCAGCAATTTCCATTAATCAGCAAGAACTATTTACATTTATCAAATGGATCTACAAGTCTAGTATCACAAGACTGGTGGCAAGCGCATTCAATCCATGGACCTTGAGGGCATTCGCAGACAGTTTCCAATCAACAGAGCCCCACGGGGTCGACGAAATCGTAGCTGCATCAAAAGGCAGCCGAAGGGAGATTTCCGATGATGTCTCGGCGTAATCCAGATTGACAATACTGACCAACGCCTGGCCATCCACGATCCAATAAGCTACATCGAGAAGCTGATGACCTGGAATCGAGAGAGGTTGGGGTTGTGTAGCGGTCAGCAATTCAAGGACCGGGGACTTGGTAATGACCTTGGACTGCAGCGAGTTTGCAGTTGCCAGATGATCGAGGGTGGGAAAGGTCCACATCATGATTGACTTGGCCCCGTGATTCAGACTCAGCTGGTTCATAACCCACGTTTCGTCGTCTGTGGGGTTGCGGTCCCAGTATTGCTCGCCGTCAAAGGACTGCGGCACGGCCCATATAGGTTTTGGCGACTGTCCTAGATATTCCTGATACCGCGCAAGGTCATCAATACGGTTAGACACATCTTGGAGTCCCCCAAGACAGTTATCGCAACCGCAGTCTCCGTATGTCGTGTTGCATGGCGTGTCCCATTTCTGCGACCAGGTGGCATTGATCCCGATTGGATATGCATCTTCCATCAAGAAGTCGGCGCCGCTGGAATACTCTTCAAAGAAATAATTCTGACAATTGAGAACGACGCCAACTGGGTGATATCTGTCGATTTTTGTAATTGTATCGTACGCAAGAGACGTGGCATTGAGCGGGTCTTGGTTGCCATCAGGCTCATCGGCCGTGTACCAGGTCAGGAGCGTGCTGTAGTCTTTGGCCAGGTTGACTTGTTCTTCAACTGAGGTCAAGTTCTGATATGTCCCTCGCATGTCGTACTGGAAGGGTAGATTCAGTTCATCGAGATAGTCCAGGATGACAGTCAGGTTGGGAGAGTACGACGGCACTGGATGGATGGCGCTGTAGCCTAGGTCGTAGTACTTTTTGACATTATCAAGACTCAATTCAAGATAGTCCCCATAATTTGTGTAGAATCCGAATGCAATGAACGGGACGAATTCGTTATTTGTCGCATTGTTTCTGAACAACAGTCCGCCATTCAAATTGTCAATCTTGGTGACACTGCCAGTCGTCTTGTCCGGGAGGTAGAACAGCTTAGTCGTCGCAGTATACGTCTGATTGCCATCGGCAGATGCGCCACTAAGCACAATATCATAGGCATCCAGCTGCGGCTTCAGCTTGCTGATATCGAAATCAAACAAGTTGTCGGAGCTGTTGACCGAGACGTTGTTAGTGACCAGCACCTGGTCGGTCGACTCCAGCAAGATGCTGAAATACAACTCGGTGAACGGCTGCAATTTCGGGTTGCCCAGTTGCGCGGTCGAATTGCGATACGGCTCGCCATGGTATTGCGACAAGGCAGCGTCGACGATGAATGTGGCCGTCTTCTCGGACGAGACGTAGATGCTGTGTCGCGGCTCAACCTGGACGTGGAGCAGGGGAGTCGGCGATGGCTTGGGAGGTTGTAGCTGGCCTCCTGGGTTCAAATTGGGAGATCTGCGATTGTCAATGATTAATCAATTCGTCTATCGTGTTCATGAAGATCGCACCCGCTCTCATACGGCTTCCCACACCAGCGGGGAATTGCTGTGGTTGTTGACTGCGCGACAACGCCCTGCGCGGCGGCCAGCAGCCCGGCGATCGCAGGCCAGAATGTCCTCATCGTGGTGCTGTCGACGTGTTGCTACATTCACAAGTTTCTGGCGGTACGATTTGTTGGTTTTGACACGCGCAATTGACGATGTGGAAGGTTGCATTGCGATGATGGCAAGGGGAAGAAAACACGCAGCGCAGCTCTTTGCCGTATGGGGAAGGTCGCATCGAATGGTCCATGGCATTGACTCATAACTAGTGCGTAAACATTCAGGCACAGAGTACTATGTAGTTTTCCCCAACTATCAATGACAATAATTAATCATTAACAGTATGCATTGATCGCTGGGAGGGAGCGTTGTTTTCGTGCATGTATGTATCCTTGCTCCTCAATTCGACACGTATGCACGCAATTGAGAGGGATCTGCCGTACCATTCAGGCGTACCATTCAGGCGTATACAACACAGTCGGTGCATTTCTGCCACGAATCCCACATTCAGAAGGGGTTCTTGAGAGTTGTGTTTCCCATAGAAAGTGAAGTTGAAGAAGCAATGAAACAACGGTTGAGGGGATGACGTAGCGCGATGCGGTGCGGGGTCAACAACCTCAACTTCGATCAACCTCGCTAAACCTCGCATTGTTGACTACATCAACTTTCCCCTCTTCACTGCAACCTCCATGTCGAACGTCTTTCGAAAGGGCGCAACTGCGCTGATAACAGGAGGCGCCTCTGGAATCGGCCTTGCTACCGCCAAATCCTGTTACGCCCATGGCATGAACGTGGTGCTGCTCGACAAGAACCAGGAAGCGCTATCTGCTGCTGCTGCCCAGATGCCATCTTCGTCCGGCAATGAGATATCCACCTATGGTATAGACGTCTCCGCCCGTGACACTTGGAAGACGGTCCAGCAAGCCGTCCTCGCCAAGTATCCAGCCGGTATCGACTTTTTGATGCTCAATGCTGGCGCCAGCTTCAAGCCTGCCCAGGGGAAAACACCCTGGCAAGACCCTGAGTACTTTGAAAAGACACTTGCAACGAACACACTCGGTTATACAAATGGGTTGGCGGCGTTCATTGATAGCGTGACAAGCGAAAAGAACGAGTCCAGGGCGATCGTTCTCACAGGCTCCAAGCAGGGAATCACGAACCCCCCGGGAAACCCAGCGTACAATGCCTCGAAAAGCGCGGTCAAGACGATCGCCGAGCAACTTTCATTAGACCTCTATAATAGCAACCCAAATATTACTGTCCATTTATTAGTTCCCGGCTGGACGTACACTGGACTGACCGCTGGTAATTTCGCTTCGAAACCAGACGGCGCGTGGACGTCGGAACAGGTTGTTGACTTTATGAACGAAAAAATTGCCAATGGTATCTTCTACATTATTTGCCCCGACAACGAGGTGACCGAGGAGACAGATCAGAAGAGGATTGCTTGGGGTGCAGGAGATCTTGTCTATGGCCGGCCTCCGTTGTCGCGCTGGAGAGCAGACTGGAAGGAAAAAGCCGCCAAAGGGATTGAAGAAATGGAAATTGGGAAATAATTAGTTAAACAAAAGCATACTAGCAATAAATAATTCACGATATAATGACGGAAACCCATATAATTAATGCTATTGAAAGAAGATCAGGAGCCGTGCTGTTTTAGGATGTTTTTGGAACTCCTGCAAGATTTTCATGGGCGGAACTCTTTGATACACAGAGTTCTCTTGGTTGGAAAATTCTTGACAGGCCTCAAAAATTGCTGGAATTCTTGTTATAGAGAAATCGACAGGCAGCACTATTTCATCCGGCTACTTTCTATGAATTCTGAGAGACAACAGGTATTACAGCTTCCCTTTAGTGACTTGCTGTTGCATCTGGCGTTCCTCTTTCTCATTAAACTCCAGTAAAAGATGACCTTCTGCGACGTCCATGCCCTGACTTTGTGAAGCCTCTCCTATTTGAACAACCCATTTCACCACCCCAGACCGATGACTTCTAATCTCCAGCTCCATCTTCATCTGTTTGACAAAAGCGACAACTTGGTCCCTTGCAATTTCATCTCCTTCGCTGACAAGAACCTCGATAAGTTTCCCTGACAGTGGGAACAATAAGTGATTTGGATTGGACGAATCACCTCGTCGGCTCGTTGATGACGAAAGTGCAGATGCAGAAGCATTTGTTTCGGTTAGGTGTAGTCGATATGGTATTGCGGGAGAAGATGATGAAGGGGACGAAGACGAAACAGCAAATTCCACTTCTGCTGTCAAAGAAGAGGGAAATTCGTTGCGGAGAACCTTTGTGAGAAGGAGGTGACTCTGTATCCCATTTTGTGACGGAGAAGCTTTCTGTTTATCGGACTGAGAAAGCGGCTCCAGCATCAAGGACCAGGCGTCACCTTTGCGGAAAAGGACACTTGACGAAGGGGCTACTAAGTTTCCCTGTGAAGGCAACGTGGTCGAATTTGAAGCTCTGATCAAAGCTGCCTTTTCTGAAAGCTCATGGCCTACACTTAGCAGCCCAGGTAAATTGCTTTCTAGTCATTGCGTATCGGGACTTCCTTTTGTAAGGTCAGCGTGATCCATGATACCCCTCAACAAATCCAAATTTGTTTTGACGCCAGAAACCACAGTGTCAGCCAGCACCCGCCGGGCTTTGCGGACAACTGCTCCCCAATCCCCAGCAGTGATTACGATCTTAGCCAGCAAATTATCAAAGTCAGAACCAACAAGCGTAGGTGAAACTGATGAGAAATGCGTATCGACTCGAACACCGTGCCCACTGGGGACCACCAGCTGGGATACATTTCCCACACTCAAAGAAAAGTTTGATCCCGGATCCTCAGAGCAAAGTCGCAGTTGAATAGATCTTTGTGTTGGTGTCAGTTCAGGGTCATTTATTTCTCCAAGTTCCACGGCGTCTAGAGGCAGGCCTTGGGCTAGAAGGAGCTGCGTCTGTACCAAATCAATGCCAGAGATGCATTCAGTAATCGTATGTTCAACCTGTAGCCGCGGATTTATCTCCAGAAAATAGAATTCTTGCGTACTGCCATTGACTAGGAACTCGAACGTCCCTAGAGAAAAATAGTGTGTCTATTTTTAGAATTAGCCATAACGTGCTCTAATCGCCAACTAACAAGGTCCAACTTACGGCACTGGCCATCTTGATGGCTGCATCAATGACATTCTTGATAAGTGAACGACCCAGACTAATTGCAGGAGCATATTCAACAATTTTTTGAAAGCGCCTCTGCACACTACAGTCTCTCTCCCAAAGGTGCCTCACTTGCCCTGTCCCATCGCCGATGATTTGAACTTCAACGTGATGGAATCCCCCTACGGCTGCCTTCTCCACAAAGACTGTTCTTGACGGAGATTCTCCCTGGGCTCGTTCAAATGCGCTGGCAAGCTCCTCTGGAGCGCAGACTAATCGAATCCCTCGCCCACCGCCCCCATCGACGGCCTTTATCATGATCGGATAGCCGACTTTTTGGGCGAACTGGCGAGCTTCATCCAAAGCCATATCCGAAATCTCTACTGTCGGTAGAACTGGGACATTACAGCGCGCCGCTAATGCTTTGGCCTGCAGTTTGTCGCCCATTTGCTCAAGGATCTCCCAGCCGGGCCCTATAACAATGGCTCCTGCTTCTTCCCATAGTCGCTGGGAAAATGCCGCGCTTTCGCTCAGGAACCCGTATCCTGGATGAATGGCATCAATGGAATGTTCCTTGGCTAGAGCGACAAGATACGAAATATCCATATAGGCCCCAGGCGAGGAGAGCAAAATCCGGTGATCTGGGCGACCAACATCGCAGTGCGTCTGGTCTCCTTCGGTATAAAGCGCAAAGGTCTCAATTGGAACATCCGACGTGTTTATGCATAGTTCGCGAGCAGCTTGAAGAATGCGAATAGCAATTTCTCCTCTGAATAGTGTTAGCTGTGCAGTGGTGGTTACTTGGCCGAGGATAGGACTTCTTCACCTATTGGCAACTAGAAGCCGACGAATCGGCCTTGTCGGAGGTTTCATTATCAGTAAATTTTCTTTATACTCACAATTTGTCTTCTTCCTCACAGACCACGATTTAATTACGAGAACGACAAGGCGAAGTAATAGAATTCATCAGGATCAATGCCGAGACGTGTGATCGGCGCCAACAAAGTCCCCACGTTGACAGCGGCTGCGGAAAAAGCCTCGGCTTCGCGGACAACATTTTCCGCAAATAATTCACCCTCCACAACTTGCTGAATAAAGACTTTCGCGAGACGACATTTGAATATATTGCAAAGCGTGTCGCAGGTTACCGAAAGCGAGTCATCATTCAGAAGCTCGATACAGACTGCTTGTCAAAACGTAATGAAGAAAGATTCGGAACAGAGCCCTAGAGATGCAGCAACAAGCAACCAAGCTACTGAACGACTGAGCCAGGTCACGGCGCACGTCGCCAAAGGTGTCACTTCATCATCAGGAAAAGATTCTAGTTCAAATTTGCCAGCAGACTACTCGGACATTCTCTCGACCATTTCAACACTTAGAGAAGCAGCCACTACGCCCAACCTGAAACATCGAGGCTATATTCGCCAAAAACAGGCAGGAAAACTGTGGGTCCGCGAAAGAATCGAGCAACTGCTTGATCATGATACATTCCGAGAAGTTGGCTCAGTATCGGGAACTGTGAAATGGGAGACGACGAGTCCGACACAAGAACGAGTGGCCAGCTTCACTCCAAGTAACAATATTCAAGGCACTGGCAAGTTGCAAGGAAGAGACGTGCTTCTAACAGCAGATGATTTTAGCATTCGCAGCGGACATGCAGACGGTGCAAGCTCGGGGAAGACTGTTTATCTCGAGAAGATGGCGGTTGCGCTCAAATTACCCGTGATTAAACTCGTCGATGGAAGTTCTGGAGGAGGTAGTGTTACCACGATTAAAAAGGAGGGCTATAGCTATCTTCCAACCCTTCCTCACTTCCGCCACGTTGTAGACCAGCTGAACATGGGAATTCCGAACTTGGGTGCAGTTCTTGGGCCTGCGGTGAGGCATTATCTATCATATACCTTTGCCACGATCGTTTTCTCACAAACATAGATTGGATTGGGAGCAGCGAGAGTAGTGTCATGCCATTTCAGCGTCATGGCTGCAGACGTTGGCACGCTGTTCAATGCCGGGCCGAAGGTGGTCGAAGGCGCAACTTTTGAAGAAGGGCTCAGCTTCGAGGACCTTGGTGGGCCAATGATGCATTGCACAAATGGCACCATCGATAATCTTGCTGCCAATGAAGAAGAATGCTTTGAGCAGATCCGGACAATATTGGGGTATTTACCCAATTCGGGGCTCGACGCACCACCTGTCATCCCATGTACCGACCCTGAAACCCGAGAGGACCTCTCCTTGCGGACAATAATACCTCGAAAACAAACGCGGATGTATAATCCCAGGTATATTATAAAATCAGTCATTGACAGTGACTCATGGTTTGAAATCGGGGTTTTATGGGGCAAGACCGCTATCAGTGGGCTAGCACGTTTAACAGGCCATCCCGTTGGAATTATTTCATTGAATTGCGAGGTGAACGGAGGAGCATTGGACGCACAAGGCAGCCAGAAGTTGACAAGGTTTTTAAAACTCTGCGACGTGATGAACATTCCCGTGCTACAATTTGTAGACGTCCGTAAGTTTGCCAGGCAAACCCCTACCTCTGATTGGAATTCCAAATGTTGACTGATGTGTAAAGCCGGATATGCCATTGGCACAATTGCAGAGAGAACAGCTGTTATGCGCTGGGGCATTGAACTGACCAAGACCTATTTCTCCACCACAACACCAATCTTCAACGTCATCACGCGGCGAGTCTTCGGCGTCGCAGGCGGTGTTATGCTCGGAGCCCGTGACCCACCCATGCAGGTGGCCTGGCCATCCGGACAATGGGGGTCTTTGCCTCTTGAAGGAGGCATCGAGGTTGGCCACCGCCACGAACTACGTGAAGCCGAAAAAGTCGGACGCAAGGAGGAGATGTACAACGCGCTGGACGCAGAATACAGGCGGCTTATGAACCCGGTTCGAACGGCAAATGCATTTGGTGTCGAGGAGATCATCGATCCCAAGAACACGCGCCAAGTGTGCTGCGCATGGGTTCGTCACATGTATGGGGCTTCCATGAGAGAGCGATTGGCCCATCGAGCGAGTGGGAAGATCCAGCCATCTTTTACATAAACGGACTTCAATTGGAAAACTACATTGTTTCTCAATAATTTCTTATGCTATGCGGTTAGTTTATTGGCTGTTCTTGAATAAGTAAAATGGTCGGATGAGCCATGAAAGGGCGTTTACCGGAATTTTTCATCCACAACGAATTTGTGCTTATTATTGTTTGAGTGGAGTAAATGCTTTTTTTGTATGATTCTCATACAGATAATGCAACATGGCTAATGATGTGTTTACACCAGTGAAACACGTATTGTTTTAAAACGCTATGTACTAAAATGATATGTACAAAGAAAGAAAAGTTATCAACGACAGAAAGTGCGAATCGAATGCTACCGACGCACGCAAAGCAGAACTAGTTGCTGAACTCGAAGCCGCTGAGGAAGTAGAAGTCGTGATAGAGGTAGCTTTACTACTGCTGCCTGAAGAAGAGGCAGTGGCGCTGGCCGAGTGTGGCTAGGCCAGAGTAATCTTCTGGGCCTTTGCACCAGAGTGGTCTGTCAGACCGTAGAGACTGTTGTCGTCGATGGCCAAAAGACCTCCCCAGTTGCTGACGGCAGGGGAGAAAGTCAACTTGTTCCCCCACGTAGAACCACCATCAGTGCTGGTCACGATCTTTTCTGCTTCGTCCTTTTGGTTTTGGGAAGAAAGATCTTCATCGGTCTGGAAGCTGACAACAAGAGTTCCGCCCACGTTGGTGACTTGAGGAGCTTGAGCGTTGAATCCGGACGGGGCGGCGTAGACAGTCTGACGGTTGCCCCAGGTGCTACCATCATCGGAGCTGGTGACTGAGTAGACGGAGAAGGTGCTGCCTGAAGGGATAGATTCGAAAACAGCGATGAGGTTGTCGCCATCAACCTGGGTAACACCCAACATACCATCACGAGTGTTGTCGGTATCGCCGCCGGAAATAACGCTAGCAGAGGTCCAGGTGGCACCGCCGTCGGTCGAGGTGCGCATCAAACTATCTTGGTCAATGGCTGAGTTCTCGCGGGAATAGTACAGTTGCAGGGTGCTGCCGTCGTTGGCCATGCGGAAGAAAGGCTCCCAGCTACCATTCACGCCGTTCACTGCGTCTTGAGCCGGGGTGCTCAGGTACTGCCAGTTGGCGCCACCGTCGTCCGAGTAGCAGACAGTAATGCGGAAGTAGCTGTATGAGTAACTGCCGTCGCTATTCAGAGTTGCGTCGTGGTTTCGCATCGCAACCAGGATGCGGCCCGAAGGCAGCTGGATGGGATAGGGATTGTCCAGATCGCGCGTAGTCCTGTCTGCTGAAGCTACAGTGCCTATTTGGCTCCATGAGTTCCCGCCGTCAGTCGAGTGCACGACTACGATGTTTTTTGTATCACCGTCACTCGCGGCATATGTGCCGATGATGGAACCGTCCTGCAAGAAGTTGGCGCGGGGATAGGTGCCAGCGCCCATAACAATCTGGTCACCAGACAGACTGGGGGTTGCGGCAGCCCGCTTTCCGATTGGAGATGCCAGTGATGAGGTCAAAAGGAGCGCTGCAGCAGAGAGCCGGGCGATGAACCCGAGGCCAACCATGTTGTATAACGAGGGAGGGAGAGCGTATGTGGTTAGTTGGTGGTTCCAGAGAATATTATTTGATGAGAGAAGAAACAAAAGAGCGAACGAAAGAAAGGACAATATGCAGTTATGGTTGGTGCTTTTGCAGAAGTCAAAATACAAAACAGTCAATGCCGATCACACGACAAAGCTATCAATTTATATGCCTCTCTCTGTCCCGCGTTAAATATAGAACGACGCTCGAATGATACGGTTCCACGGTCAGCAGACTAGTCAAAGCTCGGGGCTAATGGCAGAATGCCGACTTGGCCACATGCAGGATGAACATAGTGAGACGATCAATGGGGTACATTCGGATCGCGCCTCCAAGCGATGTCACGTAGCCAGAGTAAGGTTAATTTTAAATCAGAACTGCCGATACGCTGGACTGGATAAAGAATACGCAATGACTATCCAATAGCAACAATCAGCGCTGATACTGAGAATCAGCTGCGACGATTAAATAATGCCAGGAGAAGCAATGTTGCAACAGGGCGATATATATCCGCCGCCAGCCAGTCAGAATGCTTTCTGGCGCTACGGAAGAGAGCACATAATACGACTCAGTGCATTCGCAACGCTTCGGCAGTATGCGCAATAATGTATATGAATAATTAAGCAATTCAAAGTGCGTATAATCTGCCAATCGTCGTTTAGTATCCTGGAATAATTGCCGGCGTGGATGGCCGTGCAGAGTTCGTGATGCAATGCTGACCAGGGTTAGTTCCGGATGGGGTAATCGAATTGCTACACCCCAAGAGATCGCCAATAATAGCTGTCATCATAGGGCCTCGACTCTCAAAAAGGTGCTTATAACAGGCTGACAGCCTGACACGGTCATCTTCAGCTCTTGGGCAAAGTCGACGATAATCCGATACGCTGGTCCTCTTCCGATTGACTGTGTTCAGTGTTCATTACCGGTGTTGCAACTTGTTAGAAGCACCAAGTACCACCTGACGTTGTCGTAAGCTGTACACGTAGGCTGCAACCACAAGCGAAACTATAACATGGCCTCATTTTGAATTTAGTAAATCGGTTTCTTCTTTTGCTTTCTTTCGGACATGTAAACATGCAAATCGTAATACGCGTCTCGCCTTTTTTTAGCCCGTTTCATGTCATTTTAAGGATGCCTACCCCGTTTTTTAAAGGCCAAGGCGGACTAAACGCACACTAGCTGTTGCTATATCAGGCCGAATACTACGTTAACCGTCATGGTTTCCACATTAATCAGTAGTGTGCGATCATTGTATTTCAGCTCTAAAATGATTAAAATTATGAAATAACAAAGGACAAACATTGATGTTCGCAACGTCTTCTTAATTTAGCCAGTGAGACCTTATTGTTTTAATATCAATTGACTTGCTCGTCGTGCCTGTGGATTTTCCTGCAAGAAGGCTCACCAATAGGTCTTCTTGCCAGCTTGTTACACTAGTGTGTGCGAAGTATGTATGTTTGGAATGTCGCAATAACCAGAACTCCGCGCCGACAGTTGCATGTTGTGTATACTAGTACGTGCGCAGGGATTTATGCAACTTAACATTCGATAGTGGCTGCTTATCGTATCACCATTTATAGCTTTTGCTGTGTTTGATGTGGTTTCGCTAGGAAAGAATCATAATAAATCATTGCTACTGTAATTATTGTGTCATATCAAAATGTTGTTCTTTCTTCTACGGAGAACAGACTTGAACGGAGAAAGAAGGGCCAGTGGCAAATTACTGTTTCTTGACCTTTAATCTGCACTGTCGCCCAAGGAACTATGATTAGCAATGGATCAAAAGCTGTCTAAAGCTTCGTTCAAGGTACAAGGTTCGTTTAAATGTGATGAACAATTAAAGTCTGTTAATGGATGACCCGCTCATTGTCTTGATTTATACAAAACTTAGGTGGAAAGATTTGGATAGGGCATTTTTTCAAAGCCTCGAGATGTCAAGCTGTCTTCGACATTAATTCATCTGAAGCATTTCGAGCAGCCTTCTAGCTAAGGAGGATTATGTACTCAATCACCAATGGTCTCTAGCTTGCAAGACATGTCAAGTGTCTTCTACACCCTATTGATACTCACGGAGAGCAATAATATGACATCATATACGGAGTCCATTATGTGCTATAGGAAAAAGAGAAGCCCCGTTGTTTCTATGAATCCTACAAGGCTCACGCTATACCTATTCGTCCTCGTATCGCTGTTCTTGGCTTAGGGCCGCGTCGGAGATACGCGGCGATAACCGTTTATTCATCATCAATGTCATTTCTGCTTTGCTAAAAGCTACAATATGGGCTTTATCGGGGAAAAGCAGTATCATCATCTCTTTCACAGTAACACGCAAAATGTCCAATTCTCAAAGTCCATCCCTGAACGATTGCACCAACACCTTCATCCTCACACCTACCCCAAATTCGGGACAATCCCTCCTCTTCGAGATCCCCAAAGCATGGAATTATGATCCGGCTAGGCGACGAAGAGCCCATCAGAAATCTAGGATAGGATGCGAGAATTGCCGGAAGCGGCGTGTCAAAGTTAGTCTACCGATGCATCTCTGATCATTGCTCGTCCTGGCTAATAATCGTGGCTGGTCAATAGTGTGGCCAAGGAGTGCCATGTGCAAATTGTTCTCGCAGGGGAGAGCACTGTAAACTCTCTACTAGAAGTAACTGGGCTTCTGTATCGACTTCAGTTCCCCGCTCAATGCCAACAGCCCCCCTTCTACCCAACCTGGCATCGATGAATAAGGCTGTGAATTTTGCACAGTTGAAATTGTTCCATCACTTCCAGGCATCCACGCAGCACACGCTCTTGCTCGGCCCCGGTATTTGGTTACATACGCTTCAGATGTGCTTTCAGTTTGATTTTTTGATGAGCACTGCCCTGTGTATCGCTGCTCGACACCTGGCCGTGTTGGATCCGAAGGATCCGATATATCCAACCGCGGCGACGAGCCATCTTTGCCACGCATTGTCCCGATTTCGCTTCGCTGTTTCTAAAGATTTAATGTCGACTCATATTGATGCTTTCATCGCAACTTCGCTTCTGCTGCAATACGAATTATGGACCAATGCCGATATAACCTCCCCGGCAGAGAATGATACTGGCGAAGCTGCCTTTGCCCAACTGCCGAAAGACGACCTATTCACTTTCTGCTCAAGCTTAAAGCAGGTCTTTTTAAAAGCCATATCTGCTAAATCCGGTCAGCTCTCCGTCCTTTTGCCCCAGCTTCAACACAATCCAAAGGATGCTCTTGTACGAGCCGCTCGAATCAGCTGCGACACAATTGACCAATGCCAAACTTTTTTTGCCTTGGATCGCCCAATTAGCTCCAAATTACTTGATATATCTTTCCCATACAAACGGAGTATGGATTCGGCCATGTCAAATGTGTGGCAGAGTCACATTCTTAGACTTTCAGCAGACACAAATAGTCCCGTTGAGAATGGTTACATACCGGTCATCACTCACCTTTGTCTAATACTATCATTTCTTCCTGAGGCACAGCCACTGGAATTGATCGATGAAGATTCTAGTCTGTTTTCTGATCTGTCTAGGTTCATTCTTTCTTTTCCCATTTTTTGCCATGGCACGTATGTTTATATGGTCCAGGAAAGCGACCCACATGCCCTGCTCTTGCTCTACCACTTTTATCGTGCTGTCAGGGTCCTTATGCCCCTGGAAAAATGCTGGTGGGCACATAAACGTGCCGTGGCGTCTGAGAAAGCTTTGAAGCAATGGTTGATCAGAGAGAGCGCTGAGCAGGGGTACACGTAGGGAAATCGGCTGTACAGTACCCATTATCATTATTGATAATATCACTATCATTTCTGCACATGTGAAATGCTCACGTATGAAGCTAAATTGACCACATCGTACGCGTAAGTCCGCCCAATCTCAAAAAGTCGAAAATCAAAAGTAACTACAGTTTGAGATACAAATTCATTAATATCAATATGCATGTATACATCAAGGGAAGTTCAATGGGGCTGGAGACATCAATTGATTGATCAATGCAAAATTGATCCGCTGACGGAGCGAAACCCTCCGTCAACCGGCTAGTCGCGGTAACCGAGGAATTACAAAACAACCGCGACGCGAACAACTTGGTTTGCGATTGTCGGTTCGACAGACATATATGTATTTCTGTTGGAGGCGCTGCACATAATTTCTTTTGCTGGCATTGGAGACTGCGGCCTTTTCAAATACATAAGTAGTCTGTCATTGGGTGTCTATCAATTGGTCGCAATGAGTTCGGCGGCTCCAAAAGCTCAGGCAAGCATATACAGCGCGACGCCTGATGATTGATACTGACCACATAACCAATAGTCGCATAAGGTTGACAAGAAGACTATCCCGCCATGGGTATCTTTGATATCTGGGGCAACGGCCGGCGCTGTAGAAGCTACGATCACGGTATGTTTCAGAAACAACATGCTGCATGAAAGGATAGGATTTAGACTGTGCTTTAGTACCCATTCGAATTCGCCAAAACTAGAGCTCAATTACGGTCGCAAAAAGGTGCGATGGCAATGCCCAAGAATCCGTTAACGTTGATATATCAAGTTGCCAAACTTGAGGGACCGGCCGCTCTGTACACTGGCTGTTCGACTTTAGTTGTGGTGAGCTCGATACCTGTGTTCCTTACATTGCTTAGAAACTAAAAAAGGCATAGGGAACAGCAGTAAAAGCCGGGGTAAGATTCCTGTCCTTCGATAGCATCAAAAACCTGCTTGCGGATGAAGATGGCTCGCTGTCGACCAGCAGAGGCATTCTGGCAGGCATGTGTGCTGGTGCCACCGAGAGCATTCTGGCAGTGACACCGACAGAGCGTATCAAAACAGCGTTGATTGATGATGCGAAGTCGCCTAACAAGCGGTTCCGCTCGAGTTTACATGCAATCAAGACGCTGATCAAGGAGAATGGCGTGGCCGATATCTACAAAGGTGGTGTGTCAACAACCATGAAGCAAATGGCTACCTCGGCTGTACGAATGGGATCGTATAATTTTCTCAAAGAGACCGCGAAAAAGTATGACATGCCCAAAACGGCGACTACAACGTTCGCCATGGGCGCGCTCGCCGGCACGATCACCGTCTATGCGACCCAGCCATTCGATGTCATCAAAACGAGAAGCCAAAGTGTGCAGGGAGCCCCCCTAGCAGAAGCGGTAGGCGGGATATTCCAGGATCATGGACTGAAAGGCTTCTGGAAGGGGAGTACGATGAGGCTGGGGCGCTTGATATTGAGCGGGGGTATCGTGTTTAGCGTGTATGAACAGGTCGCAGCCACCTTGACGGGGAAAGGGTCTAATTTTGCATAAATTGTCGTGTATTTATATAGATTTTTAATAATGCATGTATCTTCCTAGCCGTTGGTCCGGGTGAAGTGCAAGTCACGGGGCGTGCTTGCCCTAGATGGAGTTGCGTCTACCACCTCAACTGGCCGCTCAGAACAAGGAGCCGAAAAATATCGAATGTATTGATATCTGCTGGATTCTATGTTATGCAGCTCAATGGCCATGTTTTCGCATCCATCCAGCTAGTTTATCGTCATGGTTGCTGCATTTTCCAGAAGGCTGAACTGCCGCATCCAGCTGACGGCGCGAATAAGTGATTGCTGCGCTGGCCAAACACGTTGGCCCAGGAAGTAATCGCATTCCCATTGTCTTGCTAGAAATTAGGGTCCATTTCAAATCTGGTGTGCATTCACGTGAAGTCTGACGTAGCTCATTGGGCTGTGCTCCGGCTCGGGACTCCGCGAAACGACTGCGAGTTAAACGGCATTTCCACGGAGTCGGACATTTACCTCACCATGGCTCTCGGACTTATCTACCGTGTTGGTTATGGGTGCGGTTCTTAGTTGGTTATTCCATCGGTCTTAGATCTACCATTGCTTATCAACTTCAAATGCTGCTTATCAGGCCGGCATCATCGCTGACACCAAGGCGCTTTCTCAGACATTTTCGTAAAGTTAACCAGGATGTCCGAGATTCAAGATGCAATAAATGCCTTAGACCAACCTTATTGGGAAAGGATTAGGCCCTATCTCACCGACATTGTCTATATGTCGCCGAAAGGAGCACACCGTATCTAGATCGTGACAAGCATGATGATTGTCCTTTAACAGTCAGTTCCCTCTGGCGAAAAATCATTCCATGTATACTCATGTATTTGGAACCTGCTACTGGTCAGATTTAACCCTGCTCTAGCGACGAGATGTCGGTATATTACGGAATCAGACAATCAAATACACATGTTTTCCCTCCGGGGCCAACCGCCACCACGTGGATCTTCAGCCGGAAAATAAGCCTGGCTATACCCGATCGAGGCGAATAAATTGTAATCCGGGGCTTTTCTGTTTGGCTTGGGAGGAAATAATCCTGGGGGCTGTTGGCCACTGACTCCCTGTAAGTGCAGACGTGTACTTATCATCATTTCTGTTCGTCGTTGTTATCCGTCTGACGATCTGACGTGATCCCCGCACAAAGCGGTGTGCTGGATGCTCAATAGGCTGCGCCGAGAGTACTTAAGGTTTATTAACAGATCCTGCGTGAAAAATAACAACGGACTGTTTGACGCCTTACAGGTTTCCTTGCTTATCTGTTGAGCAGTCCTTACTTTTCCCTCATTGCAGAGCTTCAATAATAATAATTGACATCGATATTAAAGTGGTTCCGAGTGGTTCTGGAAAGATTAAAGTCGCGTCCTTGTATTCATGCTTCGGCCCCCAGGGCTAACAGCCAAACACTCACACATGCTGCAATGCTGGCCTCATATGGGCGAGATTGTAAAATAGACACGCACTACAGCAGCGAATGTTGCCGCTAGTCTTCGCTAGCGAGGCCCCATTGGGTGATGTGGGCACCGGACCCAAGCACTATACAGCTAGTACGTATTAGCAGCGCCTCTAGGGAGCTCCCGGTGCAGCTTTCATTGGACTGTGCAGCATGCCACTTTCTGGCTCTGGCCCTTACCAACGGCCCAACAGTGGGCAGTGGGGGAGCGCCGGAGTGAGGGCTTCACTCGGCGGAGTTTTCAGTCGGAGAATAGCAAATCGTATTGCTGGTTAGAGACTTTCAGCGAAACCGTCCGAAGGGGAAAATAATTAAGGGCGGTGTATATCTGGACACTTTGCTCAGCCGAGGATCATCTTGATCTTGTTTTAATCTCCTTTTCTTTGTTTTCCTTCTGTTCTGCGTCTTGAAATACGACATCGACATCGACATCCTGACCATGACAGTCGTCGCCCCGGCCGCCCCCCGCAACGAAGCTCCTCAGCGCATCAAGTTGCGGTCGGCTTGCGATCGATGCTCACTGAACAAGATAAAATGCAGTCAGGACAAGCCTGAGTGTCAGAGATGCAAGACCATCGGGGTGCAGTGCCATTACAGCCGGTCGATGCGAATGGGCAAGCCCCGCAAGTCGGCAAAGGCGAAGGCAATGGAGAACAGCAATAGCAACAACAGCAACAATAAAACTTCCAATAGCAGCAGCAACAGCCCGGAAGCCGTCAAGGCTGAAAATGCGACGGCAATGTGGCCTGGAGACTGGCATTTGGGTCACCCTTGGTCGGCCGACTGGAGTTTTGACAGCGTGCTGGCTGGCAGCGACCCTGGCAGCAGCAACAACAATACTTCTGGAGATTTAATGCCGCCTCTCTTCATTGACTCGTCCGCTTCGTATAGCCAGCAGTCCGACGATTCGTTTCTCGCCGCCTCGTCGCAATCGCAGTCGCCCGCCTCCTCCGGACCGAATGCCCTCATCAAAGATGACCCGGAAAACGTCCACCTCTCGCCTAGCAGCTACAGTGCGCCCTCTTTCGACGCCGGAATGTTCTCGTCAGCGCCGTCAACCGGTGCGACGTCAGTGACAACCACAAATCCCAGCACTCCGCCCGAGGGACTCAGCCCGGCCATGCTGATGGTACCCCAGTCCAAGCCACACGATTGCACCCAACTTGCTCTCGAGTCGCTGGTCACCTTGAGTCTGCCCTCAACAGCGCAGAAAACCACTCAAGGCCAGCCGCGCCCGACCATGGACCAGGTCCTCAAAGCCAATAGTGAGGCGATGAAGAACGTTTCCACAATGCTCGCGTGCAGCTGCCCCAAGGACTCGTCCTTCCCCATGCTGCTCGCTACTATCTTTTCTAAAACGCTGGCCTGGTACCAAGCAGCTGTCGACTTCAACGACGCCAGTTTGCTTGATAGTGCCACCAGTAATGCGACGCTTTTCAACCACGTCGCCGAGGAAATCGTGCACCGGCCCATTTGCGTCGGCGGCTACGAGTTGGATGACGAGTCTTGCGGCTTGATGAAGATCCAGCTCGTTTTGAGCCGTCTGCGAATGATGTCCAAGCCGATTCAACAGTTCCTTGACACCTACGCTTTCTCAGGAAGCTATCCGTCGCCCTCTGATATCAAACCAACCGTCAACTCGACGCATGTTTTTTCGACTATGGGCACATTCGTGCAGAATCGTCTGCAGTGCACCATCGATGAACTACAGTCAAAGCTGTCCCCGTAATTGGGCTTCCCATAGACTCGGTGTTTGGTATCCTTGAGCTGGCCTCTCGGGTTTCTTTCTATTTGCGTTTTTTCTGGTGTGGGTGAATTTTCAACAAAGCATAGCGAGGCGAGGGATTCGCGTTTTATTTACGCTCTCAACGACTAATGACTGGACATGGCATTTTTTCTGATTTTTCTTTATCCGCTTGAGTATTGACCTCAACGTGAAACGTTCAAGATACATAATTCAACATGTAACTATATATAGTATGACTGCGTTATCGAATTGATATCACGTAGTTTAAGCCGAGGCGGTGGCTGAAGACTACTACACAACATTGAAAAAAATATTATTATTGACTGCTATCAGTGTACACATCTGACTTTGATCATGTCTCAATTTAAGTACTGAAGAGGGTAATGTAGCATTGGGAACAAGAAGGGTCTAGAATGACCAAGGTGGAGTACACATCGACATTGAAGTGATTGATGCATTGACCTGCGTAGTTCTTCTGCATACTGTCGGAGCGTTGTACATATGCATTGCCAGTTGACCCAAATAATGAAGAGCCATCATTCATACACAAAATTTGAAGTGTACACGAATCTGATACATATTTTTCAGGTTGCTGAATGAAAATCAGTAGCCACGATCAAATCAATTGATTATATCACAATACCATTTGAAGAAATTCTGATTTCAAAGTTCCTACTTTGTAATCTCAACATTTGAAGTCAACTGCAGGTGGTCTTTATTATGTGTAATCAACCTAGATTATCAATGTATATTTATAGCGCACCTAACACAGCCCCTGCAGCCATATTTTCAGCCCCCACCGATGGGCGACGGACAATCAAGAGGCTTCAACATTTGAAGATGTCAACATCTCCAGCCTGATTGCATGCACAACATGAAATACGTGTATTTAATTCATGGAGCACAGCCAGTTTACCGTGGGCATCATCTGCGCGCTTCCATTGGAGGCGGCGGCCGCGGCTTCCTTGCTCGACGAGGAATTCGCCGCGTTGGGCCAGGATGAGCTAGACCACAACAGCTACAGACTCGGCAGAATCCATCACCATCATGTCGCCATTGCCAGCCTGCCTTCAGGCGTGTATGGCACTACTCCAGCGGCCTCGGTCGCGAAGGACATGCTGAGAACCTTCAAGGCCCTGCGGTTCGGCCTGATGGTCGGCATTGGCGGCGCGTTGCCGGTTCCCTCAGACGACGAGCTGGATATTCGTCTCGGCGATGTCGCTATCGGAAAACCATCGGGCCATTTTGGTGGCGTCGTGCAGTTTGACCGTGGCAAACAGACTCAGTCTGGCTTTGAACGCACTGGAACCCTGGCTTCTCCCCCGTTTCTGCTCCTCACAGCCCTGGCGCAGCTGGAGAGCGACAACGAACTAGGCGAGACCGCCATCAGCACTCATCTGTCGGAAATGTTCCGCAAGAGACCTGCAATGGCCAAGAAATTTGGCTACCCAGGAGTGGAGAAAGATGTTCTCTTCGAGGCTAGCTATGCCCATCCTGCCACGGCCGACACCTGTGCCGGCTGCGATGTATCCCGGCGTGTGCGGCGCACAGAGAGAGACTCGAGAGATCCGATGTTGTTTTGCGGTACGATAGCTTCTAGTAACTCGGTGGTCAAAGACGCGGTCACGAGAGAGCGTCTTCGAGAACAACTGGGGGCAATTTGTTGCGAGATGGAGGCGGCTGGCCTGGCCGACTTTCCGTGCTTGGTGATAAGGGGTATCAGCGACTATTCCGACTCGCATAAGAATAAAAATTGGCAGAGGTATGCTGCAGCCACGGCCGCCGCATGCGCCAAGTCGCTGCTGGGCTATATAGGCGCAGCTTTAGTGGCAAAGGAAAAACCAGTTGTCCAAGTCGGAGGTTCGTTGCCGTTGAAGTTGCTGGATACATTTGCTTTTATCAAGCTAATATTCAAATAGACACTGTGCTTCACGAATTTGCCGCTAAGCAGCTAGCTGCAACAGAAAAACTTGGAGAGAAAATCGACGCGAGTGCACAGAAAGAACAAGATCGACACCAAGACGAGCGACAGAAAAAGTGTCATCAATTCTTCAATGTTGTCCGGTACATAGCCTACAAAAATATCAACCCGACTCGCACCGAAAATACCTGTCTTTGGGTGCTTGGCAATTATCAATACAGCAGGTGGTTATTGAGTCAAAAAGACGACCTTCTTTGGATCCTAGCAGACCCAGGGTGTGGAAAGTCCGTTCTGTCCAGAACACTAGTCGACACCGAACTGCGAAAAGATCCTAAAAGCACGATTTGCTACTTCTTCTTCAAAGACAACGAGGATCAAGGAAAACTATCCACTGCACTGTGTAGCGTTATCCACCAGCTCTTCCAACAGAAATCAGAACTGCTACATCACGCAATCCCAATTTGGGAAGCTAACAAGAATACTCTTCAAGAGGAACCGGACCAGTTGTGGGATATATTGCTCTCAGCAGCAACAGATCCAGCTGCAGGCCAGGTATACTGTGTGCTAGATGGGGTAGATGAGTGCGGTGAGAATGGAAGAGCCCAGCTGCTGCGATTTATCAAGCGATTTTACTCTTCCTCATATCAAAACACAGCCAGGGAGGGAAACCTCAAATTTATTCTAACAAGTCGCCCGTACGCAGACATTGAGAGTAACATCAAATCGCCTCACGAAAACATCCCTATTATCCGGCTCTCGGGCGATAAAGAGACTGAGATTGTCAAGGAAGAGATAAATTTTGTGATTAAGGATAGGATGGCATCTCTTTCCGAAAGAGTAGGTCTTCAGGAGGAAACCAAAGAAAGGATCGAGACGAAAATGCTCTCCATGCAAAACAGAACATATCTGTGGGTGCAGTTAGTGACAGAAGAACTGGAATACAACATCTCGAGGGGCGAGAAGGTCCGGTCCACAGATATTGACAAACTCCCCACAACGGTGGAAGCTGCATACGAGAAACTTTTGCGCAAACATACCGACAGTCCACGCAGACACAGAGAGGCATGCATCATGCTGCGAATTGTCGCCGGAGCCAAGCGACCGATGACCTTGGCGGAGATGGATGTTGCATTCAATCTGGCCACCCAAGAAAATCCCACGGAAACTCTAGAATTAGACGATGAGTTCTTAGACGGATCTAGGCTAGCCACGCGGATCAGAAATCTCTGCGGACTATTTATATTTGTATCAGATGACAGAATACACTTGATCCACCAGACCGCAAAGGATTTTCTGCTCTCAACTCAGTTGGGAAGCCCACAGAGGCCAATTCACGTTCGACTTGCCGCAGCGGAAACAGATATCAAAGCGTGGAGATCGTCAATTGACATACGAGATTGTGATTCTGTCTTGGCCTTGGTCTGCATTATCTGCCTGCATCTTCTTGACGCGGATATACCAACCAATATCTCGATTAAAGGAACTAATGCTCACGTAAAACCTCTGTTTCAATACTCTGCTCTCTTTTGGGGCGAACATTATCGGGAAGCACAGTCACCAGACAAAAGTTGGCTAGAAGACCGAGCTATTTCGCTATACCACGCTGCGCAGAAACCCTCCAATGCATGGTATAAGGAGTTCTTAGGAGTCAACGCTACTAATAAACCTGGGCCCTTGGCTGTTGCTAGCGAGATGGGCCATGAAAATGCTGTGCAACGCCTCATCGATGGCGGAGCAGAACTCGATCCCGAGAATACATTTTGGAATCCGCTTGTACGGGCGATAGTTAAAAACCATGAAACTGTGGTTCGAACCCTGTTAGCACAGGGCGCCAGCGTGAATAGCACAAAAATTAGCCATAATCCGTTGATTGCAGCGTCGATATTAGCACACGATCATATAGTTGACCTGCTTCTGCAATACGGAGCACCTCTTGATATTCAGCTCGATCGGAAAATACTTGGATTCCACGAATGCGGAGGCATCATTTTCGCGCTTGCTGCATTTCATGGAAAGCTCGCGCTCCTTCAGCACCTGTTTTCGCTTCGTGCTACGAATTCGAAACTGTTGCGGCAGTCGCTGGACGCAGCTGCGGGCAATGGTCACACGGATGTTGTCCGATTTCTTCTGTCGCAGGGCGCTCCTTGCAATATAGAACCCAGCTTAACTTCACCACTGCAAAAGGCAACGTTAAATGGACATATCGATATCATGCGGCTGCTTTTGGCTCATGGGGCGGCTGTCAATGGGAGAATGAGCGTTGTTGATCTTTCGTTCCCGCCCGTGAGTACCAAAATGAAGCGATTACTGGTGCTTTTGAGAAAGAGTGTGACTCGAGTAACAGAAGCAAAGCCTGAGGCCTTTTCCGGTCGACTTAACACGATTTTGGAGATGCTTCCACTTAACGCGATATCGGGTGTGAACCCTAATTACAGCCTCTACCCTTCTCCGTTGATCATCGCTGCGGCAAAAGGGAATTTGGAAATGGTCAATCTACTGCTGGATCATGGGGCAGATGTCAATGGAACTTATAGACCCCCGCAGAGCAACGAGCTCACCGACTTTCTGTCCATGGGTCAAGAGGAAAAGATGTTGTGCAAGGTCATGTATGAGACGCCAATGGCAGCTGTATTGAAAACGCGCCAATTCCAACTAGCAGAAATCTTGATGAAAAGAGGAGCAAGAATTACTGGAATACGTCCTGAAGTTCAAAAGGAAGCACTCCAATCGTTCGTGGACAATAATGCAGATGTGGATTATACCACCTGGGCAAGAAACGCATTGCTCTTTTCACATATTGAAATAGCAGTCACTATGCTCAACCACAGGCCAGCGATCGCTTCTAGCCTTGGCTCCCTGCTCCCTGAGCTCGCCGAAAGAAAGAAGCATGACTCCGTCAAGCTTCTTCTGCACCACGGCGTCGATCCAAATACTCGCGGCGCCAAATTCAACAAAACCGCTCTACACTGGGCTGCCGAACAGGGCCAGGAAGAAACAGCCAGGCTACTGCTCGAGATGGGAAGCGACCCAAACCTGCTCGACTGCTTCGGCCAGACCCCGCTACACTATGCGGCCGAGAATGGCTTTGAGCAGGTAGTTCGCAATCTACTGAACGTGACTGATGTTACGATAGTGGACACCAAGGGACGAACTGCGTTGCGCTGCGCGCAGGACAGAAATCGTGTCGGTGTTATCAAGTTGATGGACTCGTCCTGGGTTTCTAGCGAGAATGGCGGTGCAGGCGATCAAACCACCAATAATGAGACAAACGACGATGGAGAGAATGATATGGAGCGCGCAATAAAACGCATGGAGCGAGAAAAGGGTATTGACCTGAGCAATCTCGTGCTTCGTGTGAGAAGATGATGTACATACACATATGCATGGTTACAGCCATGAGACCAGCCGACGAACGTAAACATTTGGCAGTAGTGATCGATTTTGATTCATGTAGGCGATGTTGCTTTATCGGTTGTCAGGGTCTATTTCGAATTTTTAATCGTGCAAATCCTGACGCTTTGTCTCAAATAAGTTCATGAAATTCCTAGCCCTCCTGACTGTATAAAGATAAAACCCATTACAATCAAGATAGTTTTTTACAAATCAAATAATTTAGATCCCCGGCTCGGCAATACCGCCAAAAGTCACAGACTTTGTCGTGACAAACTCATCGATACCGTACTTGCTGCCCTCGCGGCCGAAACCGCTTTGCTTGACGCCACCGAATCTGTGGGACCAATTAGTATCAATAGATCAAGAAATAAATCGTGCAGACTGGTAAATATGAACTTACGGCGAAGCAGCATCACTGATAAGACCGGTGTTGACACCAACCATGCCGACCTCCAACGCTTCAGCAACCCGGAAACAACGCTTGACATCGCTAGAAAAGAAGTACGCGGCGAGACCAACATCAGCCGCATTGGCAAGTTCGATAACGTCCTTTTCGGTGTCAAATGGGAACAGCCCTGCGACGGGGCCGAAAGTTTCTTCCGATGCGATCTGCATCTCCTTGGTCATGTGTGTCAACACAGTAGGGTGGTAGAAGTTTTCTCCAAGCTCCGTGGCTCGTTTCCCACCGACGACGAGTTTGGCACCCTTGGACTCGGCGTCACGAACGTGTTCTTCCACTTTTGCAACAGCGCGAGAGTGGATGACAGGACCGTGAGTGATGCCTTCCTGGAATCCGGCGCCAAGCGTGAAACCCTTGACCTTCTCGGCAAACTTCTTCGAAAATTCATCATAAATACCCTTCTGGACGTAGATACGATTAGCACACACGCATGTCTGCCCGGAGCTTCGGAATTTGGAAGTAATAGCACCAGCGACGGCGGCATCAATGTCTTTTGTATCATCGAAAACGATAAATGGGGCGTTGCCACCGAGCTCCCAAGAAACCTTCTTGATAGTCGAAGAGGCTTGTTTCATGAGCAGTTTGCCAACGTTAGTTGAGCCCGTGAAAGAGACTTTACGGACGCTTGGGTGAGTAGTCAAGGCCTCGCCAATCTGGGCCACGTTCTTGTCTGTAGTCACGACATTGAAGACGCCCTTGGGGAATCCAGCACGCACAGAAAGCTCAGCTAGGGCGTTGGCTGTGAAGGGGGTCTCGCCAGGAGACTTGACAACGACAGTGCAGCCTGCTGCCAATGCTGGACCAGCCTTTCGGGTTACCATAGCGGCGGGGAAATTCCATGGGGTAATGAGACCACAAACACCAACTGGCTCCTTGAATGTAATGATTCTGTTGCCAGCCACTGATGATGGGATATTGTCGCCATAAACGCGAGGGGCTTCTTCACTGAACCACTCAAAGAAGCTTGCTGCGTAGTTGACTTCGCCCTTGGCATCAGCCAGAGGCTTGCCATTTTCCCATGTGATCAGCGTCGCCAAATCGTCTGCGTTATCGACCATCAATTGGTACCATCGTCGGAGCATGCGGGCTCGCTCGCGGGCGAGAGTCTTGCGGAAACTGGGAAAGGCGGCGGCAGCGGCCTCGATGGCCTTTTCGGTGTCCGCGCCATCGAACTCTGGGCAAGTACCAATGACTTTGCCATCGGAGGGGTCTATCCCAGTAAATAATCTCTATTAGCAAGCTGTCTCACCGCAATAGGGATACGCAACAATGCTTACCGTGGACTTCAAAAGTCTTGCCAGATTGTGCTCCTACCCACTCGCCATTGACAAACGCCTTTTCGATAAAGAGCGACTTGTCTTTCAACTTCAAATATGTTAGCTGACTCGCGAGAACGGGATTGCGACTGCGCGTACCGGAGGGACTGTGTGGCCCATGCTGCTGTATAGTCTGAGGACGGCGGGAGCTGAGGGGACCGAGTAAGGATATCGCAATCGTTGCCTCGCAATCTGACGGGCAAGAGGACGGGCGAGTCGTTCCATTTTCTGAGGAAGACTGGCGAAGGGAGAGAGCCTCGGCTAGCTATATAGCTGCTCTGTCGCTGTGAGGGGTAGCAACGTCCACCTGCGGCGACTGGACCGGCTGGGGTAGCCTCGGAACGATGTCCTATTTGCGGACGACAATTTGATACTCTTTCACGAGTCGCGCTGGCTGAAGTCGAGACGTTGACGAGAAAGCAGACCTGAGCTGTCCAGAACAGCGGCGTCCACGGCTTATCAAGCAGGCGCCATGCGAGATGCTGAGGTGAAGCTCTGCGATGATTTGCTCCGCGGCACCGAACGTCATCCCCACATCACGTGCCCCACGTCATCGCACCGTCTCGCTCAGTACGCCGAGTATTGGTCATGTACGAACCTGCTCACAAATCGTTGCGCCAGAGATGAAATAATTAACGAAGCCTTACAAGCCCACGAAATTAATATCTCCCGCCCAATCATTGTTCCCGATGCGAGGCCGAAATGTCCCGCTGAGATACGGTGTTCGGTGTTTCTGGCCAATCAGGATCGCATCTGGGCTTCCGCTTTTGCTAGCCAATCAGCGTCCACCGTGCTTGGGCTCTATCAATCCTCGGATGAAGAGAGATGAGGAACTCGCATCACCACCACTCTCGCCAATTTCTTTGACTGCGCTGTCAGCATGGACCTGGCTCTATTGTCTCGGGGAATTATGCACCTGCGGAATAAGGTTTCGACACTCAGCCATTGTTGACTATAATCAATTCTCTCAGTCCTTCGAATGCCGCATCAGCTCCCAGAAGACAGAGCTTGGGCGACCAAAGCTTCCTGTTTTCCAGTCTCGGAGCGTATGTTATTCGCCAATTTTTAGGTTTGGTTCTTCTTATGAGGGGCATTGTGTCCGGCATATGCGTGAAGAAGTGACCGCTTCCTATGTCAACGTCAGATCTGTGCAGCAGTTGTGAGAGTTCGTATAGTTCACGACTATGATCAAGAAACAGCAAATGTAAATCATCTAGTACGCTGTGATGTTGAAATAGATGCTCTTCATACTATTTGGGCTCGGTATCGGACAACATTGAGGGCGCTCAATACTCCTGGTAGCTCCATGCCACACTAAGCAAATAAAAAGACACAAGATTCATCGCCTCGGGCATAAAACACACGGGAAAAACTATCACGAGAAGACAATGAAACTCACGGAGACTTCTCTTTCGTAAAGCCAGAACCAGATTCTAGACAGCTCGAAAAGGGTCGCGGCTTTCGCGAGTTTGATAGTGGAAACACCGCAGTCATTGCTTCCATGTCATCCGATTTGATAACAGTGACAATGTGAGTTTTTACTTATGATCTGGATAATGGAAACCAAAATGAAAGGCGCGTTGATATTCTCCGAAAAGAAAAAATACGAGGCGTGGCGAAAACATTGGCCATGTGCGGGCAATTGCACCAAGGTCGTCAATGGCGGCAGTTGGAACTCACAAGTAGAAAGAACTAGATATCTCGATCCAAAGAGAACAAAGTCCGCATAAAAGGCTCTTTTCCCGCATGCCTTTGTTATGCCTTTGTTGACCGCATGGCTGTGGGCTTATTGAGGCCCTGATGCGGTAAGTGTAGGGCTGGGCCTATTGACACCCGAAAACGGCAATCTCAAACAACCCTAAACGGTGTTTATGGAACGCGTTATTGACGCATCGCTAAACGTTTTTTTTGATTCGACTGACCACTTTTTGATGCTGAATAGATTTTTTCTTTTTTTTTTACTCGGCTATTGCATTCCAAAATTCTGAGACGTGCTCGTTTATCATGTGCCGCTATCGACGCCACCTGAGGGGGTGCAGGCGCTTTTCCAGCTCGTCCTTCGTCTATAAAAGAACGTCAATAATCGCTGCTGGACATCTCTTTTTCTTTCTTTCTTGAATCGCCCAAACTTCTTCCTCTACAAAGACTCCAAGATTTCTAATTCTACTTCTACTTCCAAATCAAAACAGCTGCGCGCACAACAGCGTCTCTGTCGTTAAAAACCAACCAACATGAAGTCCATCTTTGTGATCTCGAGCCAGATTCTGCTTGCCTTACTTGCAACTCAAGTCATCTCAGCTCCTCTTCCTGACTCGCAAGCTCTCCAAGCACGCAACAAATGGTGTCTGGTCGCCGGCGAGGCGTGCATGAAGGAGAGAGACAACGAAGCAGAGCCTGAAGAAGCCCCAGCAGTGCCAGAGGTTGAGCCCGTCGAAGATATCGAAGCACGCAACAAATGGTGCCTGTCCTCCGGTCAGCCATGTTGAAAACATACAATTTCTCTCTCTATGGTGAATGTATGTATCGGTTCTGGGTTGAGCTGCCTCTTACTAACATTTTTTGAATAGTGGTTCGATCCTTGTCCAGTCCGGACTGGTTTGTACCAGTCGCAGAAAAACAATATCTTCACGCGCACATAATTTTACTTCTTCTTCCAACTTGAATCCTTCGTGCTGCTCGTTTCCATTCATTACCTCTCAGTGCATGTCCATGGTCCTTGCTGTTTGATACAGTGGGCTCCATTTCATCTGGGCCTTTTTCAGTCGACGATAATTACACAAAATGATCGCTATTTCCGCGAGTTTAAACCCCAAAATCCGCCATCAATGACAATAACTAGCTTGCCAGTGGCAAACGTGGGAAACGTACAACTACAAAGGAGGTGGGATTGCTTGAGGAGCCGACAGAATAATTTTATGCACAGGAATGCTTTTCGTCTTATTATTTATTATTCCATCTATTTTGATTCTTTTCGTGGGGTTCTACAAATGAATGTTGACTTGGATCACTCAGTGGTTTTCTTCGTGGTTACTGCTGCCTTGTCAGAGAAAGCAATTTGTACTTGCTTTGATCATTCGTTTTTACTTCTTTCACTCTTTATTTTACGTGTATTTTTTTGACTTTTTATATTGGAAATATGATTAAATTTTACGAGCAACAAAGGAAGTCATCTCATGTGCTTTTAGTACTTGAAGAGACGCCAACTATACAAAAGGAATTTTACGCACCCTCTGGAGTGCATGTAGATAGAGCCATGTCCACAAGACTGGATTTAGGCTTTTGATTATTAATAGCCGACTGTAAACAAAGACATTTTGGTTTCTTATCAGCGCAACACCAATGGCCATTGTAGGTACCATTGCGGCGGCATGAACAAAGAAAGAAATCAATAAATTGTTTCCAGATGTCCTCTGCAGTAAAACTAGTTTACTAATATCCCGAGTCATTTTGCACATTTTTATCAATTATTCAGGGTATCGCCGGGGTAAACATCGAGGAAATGTTAACTACGTCATATGTACAGCGCTCTATAAGGACGATTTCGTCATGACAGTGAGGAACGGAGGCTGATGCCTAAACAGCCATAAACATTACAAAGAAATTATCAAGGGACCCATGGTAAAGGTCAGGGGAAATCGTCGGCATTTGGTTTAGTATGTTTTGTCAGCCATGGTTGCGCCCAGGCTACCGCTTGCTTCTATTTTACCAAAAAGGGAAAGTAGTTTTGCTCTCGTCGGCCTTATAAACGCCGCCTCATACCGCTTTCTTTGAGCAGTTTTCTTTTCCTCTACTCACTCATTAGTCTTCTATTGATTACACTGGTCTGAAAAATTATCACCGCCATAGGCAACCGCATTTTTCCGATCTCTTTTTTCATCACAAGACCACTCACATTACTCTTAAATACTTCTCATTTACCACTTCGAAGCATTTCTCTAAATACTTCTCACCCACCACTTCGAAGCATTTTTCTTTCTCATCTCCACCTCAAACCTTTCTGTTAACCAAAATTCAGAATGCGTGTCGATACCATTCTTCTCGGCGCCTTCGCGCTCGAGGCTCAGGCCATCTGGCTCAACGGCCGCAAGCCTACTCTTGAAACTCCATGGAGCGATACAATCAAAATGCCGATTGTGCCTGTCGCTGTGGCTGTGGACCCCACAACTGGGGAACTTGTTACCTGGGCTTCTGAGCGGAACAACTCTTTTGCCGTTCATGGAGATAGAGTCACCCAGACTGCAGTCTTCAGTCCCGCTGGCTGCTCTGTGAAGCATTACTCCGTTTCCAACACCAACCACGACATGTTCTGTCCCGGCATTAGTCTTGATTTCAAAGGTCGTATCATCGTGACTGGTGGCGATACTGAGGAAAAGACTAGTATCTACGATGGAAAGGGATGGACTGCCGCTGCTGACATGAACATCGCTCGTGGCTACCACTCTTCTGCAACTGTTTCGGACGGTCGAATCTTCACCATCGGCGGGTCTTTCAGTGGTGGCATTGGAGGCAAATATGCCGAGCTCTACGACGTAGACAAGAATGAATGGACACTTTTGTCTAACATGTCGGCCCAGCCCATGCTTACAAACGACGAGGGCGGTCTCTATCGGTCTGACAACCACGCCTGGCTCTTCGCATGGTCGAATGGCTCCGTACTCCAGGCTGGGCCCAGCACCAAAATGCACTGGTTTGATACTCGTGGTAACGGATCAACCACTTTTGCTGGCATTCGCAACAATGATGGCGACGCCATGGCCGGCACTGTAGCCATGTACGACGCAAACCATGGCAAGATCCTCAGTCTAGGCGGTGCTCCCTCTTACAACGACAGTGAAGCAACTGCCAACGCCCACATTATCACTATCAACGAAGCCGGCGCCCCAGTAACAGTTGAAACTCTTGAGCCGATGCACTCTGCTCGTTCCTTTGCCAACTCGGTCATTCTCCCTGATGGTAAAGTGTTTGTTGTTGGCGGCCAGTCGCATCCGATCGTCTTCACGGATTCCAACTCGAGCATGATTCCAGAACTGTGGGATCCCAAGACCAAGAGGTTCACTGAACTCCCGGCCCTTCCTGTCCCTCGCAACTACCATTCTACTGCGATTCTTCTTGCTGAGGGTACTATTTTCACTGGTGGCGGTGGCCTTTGCCCATCTGAATGCGACGTCAACCACCTGAACGCGCACACATTTTACCCTCCATACCTTTTGGAAGCCGACGGTGTTACTCTTGCCACTCGCCCAAACATCACACATGTGGCCAACCCGAAGCTTCCCGTCGGCGGCACAATTTTTGCATCTCTTTCGAAGCCAGTCGCTCCTCACGAAGAGTTGCAGTTCTCTATGATCCGTATTAGCAGTGCAACTCATACCGTCAACACCGATCAGCGCCGCGTCACGCTTTCGCCTCAGGCTTTCAACGCAACCACTTTTACATTGAATCTACCTCGTGATCCTGGTGTTTTGATTCCAGGGTATTGGTACCTTTTTGCCTTGATCAATGGTGTACCTAGCAAGGCGGCCACTATTCTTGTTGAGCCTTGAAAATAATGCATCACGAACGAATTTTCATGATTGGGGGGAGAGGGGGTCTACACAGCATTTCGTTTATGGAAGGAATATTTTTAAATTGCTTTAGGACATGGAAAATCGGAAATGATATGAATTCTAGCATCTTTTAGTAGTCGAATTGATCATAATTATTTCTGAAATATTACTGATGCCAAAACATCATACCTGTAGTGGATGACTTTTGTAGCAGTACATGTAGTAGCGAAAATAAACAACTAAGTAGCATTGAAAGTGGCGAAATATTAATTTTCTCGAGATGTCGGTGGGTTCTCCACAATACCATAATTGCCGAAAAGGGTTATCGTGATCCTAACTAGGAAAGCGGCGGTGTCGGTAGTAAGACGACCTTGGCACTCGGTTGCCTCATGTCAGATTCTACTGTCTTCAATCCTGGTTTTCCGAACAAGTAAGTTATTCATATATAATGTGCGAACCCAATACGCTTAGCTAGATTAAAGCTGCCCCTATGTCACAAATGTTGGAGCAACAATGATTTCCTCCGGAAAAACAATCCATGATCCTGAGGTCGCTGTTTCCGAACATGCGGTCAGCTTCTCATATTACTCTGGCGGCGGCTTTAGTAACATTCATTCGACTCCTGATTACCAAGTTTATGCAGTGACAAAGTAAGTTAGTTGTCCTGATACCATAACAATAGAAAAATAATTGGCCTGTTTCAGGTACTTCAATACCCATAGTCCACCATATCCTTACCACAATGGAAATTCTAGCTATAAGGAACATAGTGGTCAACGATACAATTGTTTAGGCCGAGGTTATCCCGATGTCGCTGCAAATGGTGGTGTTTATTTTTTATTTTCCAAGCTTACTGCGTCAACTGAACTTGTGGTATTAAGTTCGTCGTATAAAACTTATTTAGTTCTCGGATTTCGGCAAAATTGGGCAGAGTGCATAGAGTACTCAAGGTTTTGCGCAGGCGAACAGTAAATATCCGCCATCTAGATGTCTTATCCCAGATTTACTACGTAGCCAAAGCTTCTGGAACATCAAATGGTTTATAAAAAGAATCACGTCCTTGTTAATTTGTGGTAAACTAAAATTGAAACAGATCGATGTACTCAAAAAAATGAACAGAATAGAAACACAATCTAGACATGTTTCCAACTTTACACATTGCACGTACTGGATAAGCATTGCCACAAATTGTAAACATTTTATACATATGGCGACCACCTTCCATTAATTCCGAGACTAGTCCCTTCTATTTTCCTCTCTCCCCTCTATTTTCGCCCACCGCGTGAAAATTGCTGTAGCCAGTGGCGTACCACAATCTCCGAGGAAGACGATATCGATAGAGATTCCTTAAGAGTCGATCTTGATGGATTGAGTGCCAGAAGTGTTGCAAATTTTCCTTCCAGAGCCATCCTCTGCGTCAAAGCAGTTGATATTGGTGCCGCTGGTACAAGAACCGCCGCTGTTGCACACTTCTCATGATCCGGCCTCACCGTTGGCTGGCCAGATAATGCATTGGGTTCCTGGGATACCCTGCGTGCTGCCAGGTCCGACAGAGAACGAGCTTGCCTCGCCACCGCATCCGGTGCCGGTGCATCCGGCGTTGCACGTCGTGAATTTATACGCAAGAGCGCTGGGGAAAGCGGCGAGTGCAGCAAAGAGGACAGTAATGTACTTCATGGTGATTGGTTGGAAATTTGAAGATGGATAAAAAGTGGAATATTGATACTTTGGAAATGATTGAGATGGATTGTGGCTTGAAAGTTGCTGTTGATGGATAATTAAAGTAATTTTCGAAGAGATCGATGGTTCAATTTATACTTGAAATTCCGAACACGCTTGCTATACATCACAGACAGGATCATACATTACTTCACTATCAATTCAGCTGTTTGAGACTGGAAGGTTTTGAGAGACAGCACAGGTAACAGATCGTTTCCTGTTCCAACCCACAATGCGAGAGCAAAAGATGATCCACAACACCAAAACCTGAAGACCAGAAACACCATTCCATTATAATATCATTTTGCGTTGAGTCTTACATAGAAAATCCACTTTACAGTTTAGCCCCACGGTTCAGCTGTAAGAGTCAACCTGTCAATAAATGTTTCCGAGTTCTTGGTAAAGATCAACACTTCAATCTTTTTTTAACTTAGTCTCTTCGCAGAGACCCCATATTATTCGGCGTCAATTTCTATTATGTGGCGGGGTATAAACACATGCAGATCTGCATGCACCGTGCGACAAGGCTGCTAGTACCGAAGTATACGGTTTTGCGATCGAGCTAGTATTCTACCTACACTTTTTGTATATGATAATCGGTTGTATCAAGTGGATCCATTGATTTTAAAGCTCATCTGTTTCTGTTGAATATTATAAGTATCGCCGAGATGAATTTCTTGACGGAAAATCGCCGAGCAGTTGTTTGATCTTTTCTTAGGATAACCTTGTTCGGGTCTCTAAATAATAACTGCAATTTCATCCAATAGTAAAACCCCACGTCTCAAACTGAATTTCTGCAAACAATAACTGCTGTTTATCCTTCGGAGAAAACTTGCGGGTGTAGCAAATGACTCGGCGAGTGACGATAGTGGCAATGGGATCTGGTGGCGATGACGTGAATACAGAATAACCCATTGTATGTGAGCTAGAGACCTGGTATACACAATTTTCTTTACATGTTGTTGTGCATTTAATCATTTTAATCAATCGTTTTATTGGGCACCGCAGTCTTATAATATCAGTTCGCATCTTGGTTCCCGATACCAAGATATCCTGATGCAAGCAATCGTACTTTTCCTTTTCCTGGGTTTCGTCTGCTTATAATCACCTGCTTTTTACCCGCATTTTCCCACATCTTCTCCAAAATGCAGTCATATATTCAATACCGAAACTTTCGTAAACAGATTCGAGGTCAATACGAGCGTGGCCATGACAAGCCGTGCAACAGGGAGACAGATTACGCGTGTGAACTAGCAAGGAACAATAACCATGACCCACAAAGGCAGCAAGAGCCACAGGTACAGGAAGAGCCTGATGGTAATATGACGGAGGAAGAAGAAGCGCGACGGAAACGAAGACGGAAAAGAAAGAAAATAAAACCACCCAAATTACACAGATCCCTCGAGTTATCGTTGCACAATCGGGAAACAGACCTGCTACCGGTAAGGGATGTCGACCTTGCAGATTATGAAGGCGACTTCAGTGGCCACGCTATGACAGTAAATCCTCGAGAAGTGGGAGCAGGTGAAGACCAACCGGTCTTGACGGTCACCGGGGTTGAACCGCCCGCTGGGAAAATGTTCCATGAGCACGCCAAGGGCGCGAGGATCTTCATCGTCTCTTTCGAAACAGATACCGACCCGCTAGATCCTCATAACTGGCCACTAGCACGGAAAGTCTGGTGTACGATTATTACATGTTTTATAGCATTTGCGGTTGAGTTTGGTACTGTCGCAGACTCTCCGGCCATAGAAAGGGCACAGCATGGGGTAGAACCCAATGCTGGAATCAAGTACTTGTTGATTGGTATGCACAAACTTATTTTATCCAACTCTGCAGTTATTTCACTTCCAATCATTTTTCAAGTTATGTATGACTAACTGATATCGACTGGCAGGTTCGTTTTTAATCGGATTGGGTGCTGGATCCTGGATATCAGGCCCCTTTTCCGAGTTTCTTGGACGGAACCAAGTTTACGTGCTGTCTTTGACATTGTATAACCTCATGAATGTAGGGAATCTCATAATAAAAATACGAGGTCCCCGGTTAGTCACCCGACTCTTTGCTGGGGTTTTTGGATCTGGGGCTAGTATGTGCTCAAGCGGCGCCATTGCTGACATCTGGTCACGGCTGGACCGGACTTATATATTTGCTATTTATACCGCTTCAGTCCTTGTGGGACCTCTTTTGGGTTCAATAATTGGTCCTGTTCTTGTGGAAAAATACGACAGCAGGCTAACACCGGCTCATCTCACATCCGGTGTCATTGCATGGATCGCGGCTTTGTTGTTCCAACCTGAAACTTATGGCCCTGTTTTACTCTACTGGAAATCAAGACAAGTTCGCTTACTTACCAAGGATCCCAGATTTCGGGCCACGATTGAGCTGAAAAAGGTCTCCTTCATGCGTCGTTTCCAACACGCTTTGGTTAGACCATGGTTATGCCTGATACATGACAGAACACTCGGCCTCATCACAATCTACATGGCCGTAAACTACGTTGTTTTCTACCAATTATACTCATCTATATCATATCTACTGGACACAATCTACCATTGGACACTCATACCTACGGGTATTGCTTTCCTTTCAACGATAGGCGGTCTCTTCTTCTCCGCTCCGGCCATTGTCTTTTCCTATCGACATCTGCAAAATGCCATGACAACTGCCATCAGCGAAGGAAAGTCGCAGGTGAAACCCGAGCTTAGCCTTCTTCTAGCGACTTTAGGAGGGCCTGCAATTCCCATTGCGCTTTTTTGGGTGGGTTTTACCTCCAAAGAATCCATAAGCCCGGCGGCTCCTCTCGCTGGCACGGCACTTTTTTCGTACGGTGTTGTGTGCGTGACTATTTCCGTATACCAGTATGTGGCGGATAGTTTCGAGTCTTATTTTACGAGTGCCCAGGCAGTTGTGTTGTTTTGCCGTTATATTGCAGCGGGGATTATAGCCGAGTTTTCGGTGCCTATCCACAAGGGGGTTGGGGTTCAATGGTCTTTGGGTGTATTTGCCTTTGTCAGCTTGGCAGCTTTGCCCATTCCGTTTATTCTCTATCATTATGGTCCAATAATGAGGCGACATTTTGTGCTCTAGCCTAATGGGCTCTTGTCTTATAATATGACGCTGTCCCCTGACGATCTGTGATGATCATTTTGTGATTTAACTGATAAACTAATTGAAAACGTTAACAATACGAAGGTTGGTAACGTTACATATTCATGAGATGTTGAAATACAACTGATTGTGCACAGTGGTGGAACTGAGGGTCCCCGAATTGGATGCTCAAATAAGCAGATGATCATCCATACACATGCGAAAAAATATCAAACATGTTCGTACTGGTAAAAGTATGATCGAGAGACTATCGCGTTATCCGTAGACAAAGAAGCGGAGAAGAAAAGAGTGAACTGTCTGTCTTCTCGTAAACTTCAATAAATTGATCATTTTATCATGGAGACGATCAACGAAACGTGATGTTTCTGCGACCGGTGATGATTCCTTGGACCTGCTGTTGTACCTTTGAGAATCTCATAAACGCACAAGACTCGCTCTCCAAGTGGTTGAAAAGAGAAGCGAGGGTAACGAATTGTTTTCCGCATTTGGAGTTCGGGCAGTGGTAAACCTTCAGTTGGTGAGCCGGCGAATTGAGATGCTTGTTGAGGTCGGTCATGGTCCGAAAGGTTCTGTGGCATAGGTAACACTCCCAGTATTGACAATTGAAGGCTCGGTCGGTCGCTCTGTATTCAAATGACTGTTCTTCTCGCCATTCAATTTGCTTGTTGGTAATGCTGCCATGCGGGTCACGTTGACGAACAAGTGCTAGGATCTTTTCACGGTTCAACCCAGGCGCTTTGGGACAAGCACCTCGCTCCAGATGATGGACCAAGCCACTAGCTGCAGTATATTTGGCGTTGCAGAAAGGGCACGGAAGAGAAAGGCCACGGAAGAGAAAGGCCACGATGAATTTTAGAGTTGAGGTGCTGAATGAGTAATATGAATTAGCGTGACCCAATATCAAGCTATTCCTTTTCCAAATTGCATGTCCTTACCATCCGTAGGTTGTTCTCGTTCATGAAGTGCCGGTCACAGTCTTTGCAGAAGTTCCGATAGTGACCCTTGGCTTTCATGTGCTGGTCGGCATCCTGCTGTGTGTAGAACTTCTGGGAGCATGTATCACACTCAATTCGAGGCTTCCAATGGCCCGTGCTGTTCATATGCCGGGTGGCAGCGTTTCGAAACAAGAAATTTTTGCTGCAAGTCTCACAGTCGAATTTTGGGGCCCAATGCTTAGTGCTGTTCATGTGCTGGTGGCAAGCACGCCAGCTCCCAAAGGTACGGGGACAGGTCTCACACTCGGGCCAGTGCTCATACTCATCCAGGTGATCATCGCAATCTTCCTCGTGCCAGAAGCTTTTGTCACAGGTGAGACACTCGTAGCCTGCCATTGGGCTGGAAGGCGGCTGTAAACGAATAATTGTCCACTCAAATTGTCGAAGACGAGCTTGAAGGGCTGGGAAAAGCTCATGAAAGTGAGGAATTTGGATCTCAGGCAACTCTCTTTCTGGGATGCAGAGAGTTTGTGTGTGTTTCGCGTAAGAAGAGTATCTTTGTTTGCTTTCACGTGACTGCTAATTGGGCTTTGCCTCTGAGGCAGGAACAGTTACGTATGTCCGGGTGGATGAGGCAAATGACTCAGCTAAGACAGGCCGTTTGCATGCCCTAAGAAGTAACATTCCACATCCCTCAAGTTCAATACGATTTAAAAAAATAAAAAGCCTTTGGAGGACCATATAGAAGTGACCGATTGTCTCTCAATTTCCAAACTCTCCCAGAACTCTTGACATAGCCTGACATCAAACGATATCTGATGGGGCGTTGGCACGCCGCTCCTGTTCTTGTAATGGTTCTTGGCCCATTTTTACGTGAAGAAGTTGGGAGATCTAGTTTTCCAGGACCAACGAAACAGATTAGACGACTTTCCCAAAGATTACTCATATGAATGAAGTCCAAATGTGGTAGATGATTCGTTAGGTATTTGAAAAAAGGAGCAAATTTGCCTTCTCTCAAATGAATTTGCTCCATGTATAAGCTGCGAAGCTGTGTCGCCTGCTTGCAAAAGGCAGTAAGCGTATCCTCTTCGGTATTGATACCGTATAGTTGACAGTGCCATATCTTAGATAGACTGTCTAATTTCACGATCTCGGAAAAAAAGAGTCTCTCCTCCCTCTGTGCGTCGTTTTCATCGCTGTAATGTTGAAGGTTGTACCAATGTAATTCTAGGGTTTCGAGGTTGGGGCAAAGTTCCAGACAGCGCATGATATCATTGGAATAGCTCATGGTATCTTCTTCAAGGTGATGTGATAAACTCAACGACAGGCATTTCAAGTTTGCCAATGACCCAGACAGATTGATGTAGTCTACGACTGGTGCTATTTTATTACAGACCAGACTGCAGCGAGGAATACTGCCGAAGACGTCCAGTTTTCGAATACTGAGGGCGCTTTCTGAAAGGGCACGACAGACCGTATTAAAAGTCTGAGCGGCTGTTTTCCAAACGAGTTCCCATTGGCCCATTTTCTTCGGAAAAATGATATTGTTATCTTTGTCTCGGTCTTGAACAAGGAGAATACAAATTGATTCCAACCCTCCATATACCGAGTTCTGACGGATGCTGTCAAACGCCGCAGCGAGAAGACCTTGATCAGACGGGGTTGTAAGCGCCGCCTGTGCTTTGCCGACGATGGTCAAATTTGCAGAAAACGGCCCATCCAATGAGGTTGCGTGAGTTGCAGTAGCTCCTGCAGCTGTTTTTCTGATCTCCATTCCACTGTCTTGCTTGCAAAGCATTCTTTAGCGTGTCGAGCACAGATTTGGCGGCGATGGTTCGCGAGACCAGGCGAAGGCTGCATATGTCTCGGAACTGTAACTTGACTATGATAGCCTCGAGAATCCCTGCAGGTAGATTTAAGGCTGGTGGTTTTTTTGTGGAAGCCATGATGATCAAGAGTTCTCGTGTGGTGGCAGGAGAAAAATGAGGGGTAAATAATGGGTGACTGGATTTTTGATATAACTCAGCCAACAAGCAACAGGCAACAGCCGCGGAATTAAGCGCCGATAGACACACAAAGATCATACATGTAGAAAGACCACAGAGTTTGGGGAAGTTTGTCGAACAAACTGACAGACTTTTAACCACGACCTAAACGGTTCACACGGTGTCTCTGAAATGGCGTCTGAACTAAAACCCAGCGACCTATCCGAGACTATACAAAGCATCCATTGATTTCTCACGCGCTAAAGTGATAAAATAAGAAATTAAAATCCTCGAATCGACAACATTTGAACTATCTGATATTCTTCCCAGATACAATTTTAAACCTTTTCCCTGCAGCTGATCCGACGACTCACCGCTCCAAAGACTTGCGATATAGGCTTGCACAGCGAAAAACCACCGCCCCACCATTGTTTAACTTACGTGGCGCTTGTTTCTTTGTACAGGACTTGTCGGTCCGACTCATTATTTCCTGAATCACCATGCAAGATCCATTGCAGAACATATTACAGTCAGGATGAGCTCTTGGACGATACCATATCAGTTCTCCGCAGTCCTTGGTTTCACTTCCAGGGAAAGAGGTCAAGATTTTCCTCTCTAGTAGCTGAGTAACGCTTGAGCTAGTCGCTGCCAGAAGTCCAGCCTGCTGCGGAACGGTCTCCCAGCCGCTGGGTACTTTGGCGTGGGGCTGGATCAAATTTCCAAAGTCGCTACCCAAAATCACCAGTTTGTCCTCCATGTTACCGAGCATGGTCCACGCTGGACTATGCCTTTCGAGTCTAATTTCTCGCTGACTTGCGGTGCTGGTCCTCGAAACAAGATCAGAAAAGTCCCACCCGAGAAGTGATCGATCGGGCTTCAGTGACAATCTGAAAGAACGTTTCATGGCTGCCTTTCTCAGATTTTCCGCCGTCTGCAGTGACTCAAGCTCTCTCATGATACCTTTTATAACCATACCGAAAGTTTTTATTTCACCGTCCTCAAGCTTTTTATAAAGCTCAAGGCCCCAATATCGTTTAATAAAATCATATGCATCTTCGGTATCATCAGAACTTCCATCCAAGAACGGAAGTTTTTGATCTGCTCCATTTCCGCCGTTAACAATCCAACGTTTTCGAACATCTTCCTGATTCAGATAAGATAACGCAGGATGAACTATGGATATAAGCTCAAATACTTGCCATCCCTGGTCTTTGCTGTGGTCGTAAATCAAAGTAGTTCGCCGGCGAGCATTCATAAGGCGGTCCTCAATATCTCTGTTCTCCGCCAGTGAAACTTGGACACCCCGGTCGACTTTCTATTTCCCCTGTACGTTTGCATGAAAAATACCACTGATAGAAAGACCCATGGAAGTTGTGCCGTCACGAGCTGCTTGTATGCGAAGTTGAGATTGGGGTAGGTGGCTGGAAGGCTGGACAATCTGACACAGGATAAGATTGCGAGTCCCGACCATCACCAGTGCACGGTTGCAATATCCCAAATATGCCCTTTGTTGAGATAATTTGTCGATGTCGTATTCTCGAGTCCAATCCGTTGAAAGTCTGATCTCCGAAATTGCTTCGCTCGCTGAGGATGCTTCGATAAAATGCCACTGTATACCATCTTTCACTTTTCGCACAGGGAAAATGACCACTGAGGGACCAACTAAAATAACCCCGCCGTCGAAGTCCATTGAAACAGATATTTCAGCAAGACGAAGAAGCAAGGGAAATGGGATTTCTAAGCCTATGCCCGCCTGGCGATGGCGCACTTGGAATCCAGCTGCTAGGCTAGCCCCTGGTAAGAGCCTTGGCCAGCATACTTCTTCCGCTTGTTTCTCAAGAGAATACGTCTCCAGTGAAAGCTCGATTACTATTTTAGCAAAGGAGCTGGAACCAAAGAGCTCGAGACTGTCAGAAAATCGAAATCGTGGAAATGTCACAGAGAGACAACGGCTGTCGTTTGAATTTCCAAAAAACGCAGGGAAGCCAAGATAATTGCTAAATTGTATCAATGACTTGTATTTTTGAACCTTTTATGCTGAACGTATGTTCCGTTTCACTTCCAATTGTAGTGTTTCCGATCGTGAACTCGGGAATTTGGAATTCGTCATGGCGAATTATCGACATTTCGAATAGAACGGATAGAAAATCGATTCCTCTGGTACCCCAATGCTGGATGATATAGTCTTTGCAAGACTGCATCTGCGCATTGTTTAAAAATCCAGTAAGGGCTACCGTACTGTGTAAATCGTTGATGTCAGAGACATTAGTGCGTAACCAACGAAGCACGTCCCAATTAGAGATCTTAAGTTGGACTTTGCATGGAACAAAGAAGTCTTTGTATGTGAAGTAGTCCATCAAAGATCCTCGGATGCTCGCTCCACTCTTGATCAATTTCTTTACCAGACTAGAGGATCGTCTTTCCAGTGCCATGGTTAGAGCTGTCCTGCCGTCGTTCGCAAGCGCATCCACGTTAGCCCCGTTCCTAAGTAGGAGATCGACCATTTCAACTTCATTTTTCATTGCTGCAATATGTAGGGGCTTAAATCCCCAGTGGTTGTAAGCGTTTGTGTTGACGCCTTTTTTGACAACTTTATCGACAAGCCCCATGTCATTTTTCCTCACAGCTTCAAATAACATCGAGATCGTGGCATTTTCGCCCCTGGGGCCGTTCTCACCATCCGCATAAAAATAGTCCTGGCTGCATTGACAATCAAAGCAGCGCTCATGCGAACAGAGGGTACATAAGGGCGACAACAAAACCAACTGCGGTCCATCATGGCATTTGCAACAAACCCACTGGGTCGAAGACATGATGAACACCTATCAAGCAAGTATCATTTCAAATAAAACTAAAAGTGACCTTGTAGATTTTTGGGTCAAGAGAAACGATATTCCAGGCGGATAAAGGTTATCTAATTGTAGAATCGCAGACAGCCTTGCGGTTGAAGTATGCCCTGTTGTGGCTATGTCATGCAAGGCTGGCTCCGAGTCACGCAGGGACTCCAGTCCAACGATTCTTACTCGCTGGGTAAAATCAATGGGTGACATATTGTAACGAGTGATCTATGTCCGCCCTCATTTCAATGTTTTTCAGTTGCTCATTTCCATTCCGAATTGCAGATGCTAATGTATATGGCTCTTTGACAACTATGCTCAGCGTCATTTAACCACCCATAGATGATAATAAACATTGAACGAGAACTACGTGACTCATATCAATCCAAAGGTAAATATACAAGAAAAAAAAAAACACAGATCGAGCAACAAACACTCATGATTGATCATTCAATGAGTCGCCATGACTCATCGGCGCTAAACCTATTCAAGCCGGAGATCCTCGGCCCCACCTCGCCACCGCTTTGATATCGGCCAATGACAGCATGAGAATCTGCCGACTGCCGATGATTCTCGACTGTCCCCGCCACAATCAGCTTCTTCTCAATCAGTTTCTTCACGCCGCTTTTACTTCATGCTGGATTCGTATTCTGCTGTCTTTCTTTTGTGTTGTTGTCTCATAAATATCCATCGGGATCACCCCGAAGTGCACCTTCTCCAATTCGATCGAACATCTCAAGCTTTAACCAGTGGCGATCAGTTTGTCAACCGATAATTTCAATCTAATAGCCCATCACAATACATTTTCTTCATCGTTGCCCCGACCTCGTCTCACGGCGTTCGCGCAACGCTTCTTGCGCTGAATACTCCGATTGCCATGAGCAACGCCGATAGCGCGCCCACTGCGGCGGCAACCCCAGAAAACACACACAGAGGACAGGCTCGATCTCGAGGACATGGACGAGGGCGAGGCCGTGGCTTCTTTCGTGGTCGAGGCCGAGGTCGCGGTCGAGGCGGAGCGGCAATGACATCTCAATCAGCTACCATGGATTCTGCTGAAGGGCACAGCCAGGCTGAAGACGCGCAAGAGATTCCCTCGCAGTCTCAACCCCAACCTCACACACAATCACAATCACAATTGCAATCACAGACAAACAGACCACGCGAGCGGACACGAAGGCAGGCTCCGAGAGGGAATCGTGGGAGTCGTGCGCCACGAGGGAGAAACAAAGATAACAGGACAATGGCGAGCGGGTCTTCAGCACAAATTGGCGGCCGGACATTCGGTGGTCGGTTAACTAGAGATGACGGCGAGGCGGCAGAACCTACTGGAGGTGATCAGGAGAGATTGGCTGAGGATGAGAATTTACGTGCAGATGCCCCAGAGTTCCACCCAGACCAACAATACCCTTCCATTGCCCATGCGCCCAAGAAATCTAAATCTCGTGCTCAGCAAGCCCCTGTTCCCAAAGTAACGACAAAATCCACCGCTCACGACATAGCGACCCGGACACATGAGGATATTGCAAACTGCTTATACGAATGCCCTATATGCACCAACGAACTGAGCCCCAAGTCCCGTGTTTGGTCATGTCATCTCTGCTGGACGGTCTTTCACCTTGGCTGCGTGAAAAAGTGGTCGAAAAACGATGGCTCCGCTTTCCAAAACGAAGACGAGAAGGATATACATCGACAGTGGCGTTGTCCTGGATGCAACCTGCCCCAAGACATCCTTCCAACCAGCTACTCCTGTTGGTGTGAAAAGGAGATGGATCCACGGCCACTTCCTGGTTTACCACCGCATTCATGCGGACAGACTTGCTCTCGAATGCGTAAAGGGTGTCCGCATCCCTGCGATTCAACTTGTCATGCCGGCCCATGCCCACCCTGCACAGCCATGGGCCCGACTCAAGACTGCTTTTGCGGAAAGAATTCCTCAACCAAGAAATGTTCCGAGACCAACTATGACAATGGATGGAATTGTGGAGAGGTGTGCGGTGATCTACTTCCTTGTGGGAAGCACACCTGTCAGCGTCCGTGTCACGAAGGCTTCTGCGGTGCTTGCGAGGAAAAGGTCGATGCCCGTTGTTATTGTGGCAAAGTGGAGACTCAGATTTTGTGCAGCGTGGTGGAAGAAGAGATTACAAGTCAGCTCCTGGACACAACATCTCCAGAAACCCCTGCAGCACCAGAAACGTGGGTCGGTTCTTTTAAGTGTCGTGAAACCTGCAATCGACCGTTTGATTGTGGGGTTCACTTCTGTGGAAAGGAGTGTCACCCGCAGGATGCAAACCAACCTCATTGCCCACAGTCCCCGGATGTGGTGCTGCGTTGCCCGTGTGGAAAGACGCCATTGACGAAAATCGAGGGCTTTACTCCAAGAACTTCTTGCGAGGACCCCATTCCCAACTGTACGGAGCCATGTGGCAAAACTCTGTCGTGTGGACACCCTTGTCCCATGATCTGTCATACCGGTGCCTGCCAGCCTTGTCTCTTGAAAGTATCCATCAGCTGCCGATGTGGTCGCGGTACTTTCTCCACCATGTGTCATCAAGGAACCCAAGAGCTACCTCAATGTTTCCGGGTCTGCAAAGCGACGATGAACTGTGGACGCCACACCTGCATGGAACATTGCTGTCCTGGTGAACGCCACGCGGTTGAAAGACAAGCAACGAAACGCAAGTTGCGATCACTCAATACTAACCAAGGGCGTTCTACGGAAAATGATATTGAAGCTGAACATATTTGCACCCGCGTCTGCGGCCGGATGCTCAAATGTGGCCGTCACACTTGCCCAGAACTCTGCCACAAGGGCGCGTGCAATTCATGCCGGGAGGCTATATTCGAAGAAATCCCCTGTCATTGCGGACGCTCCGTACTATATCCACCCCAGCCATGTGGCACTCGCCCACCTCCGTGTCGGTATGACTGCGAACGACCAAAACCTTGCCATCATCCGCAAACACCCCACAACTGCCACACAGATGACGAAGAGTGTCCAAAATGTCCTTTCCTCACCGAAAAGCCCTGTCTTTGTGGCAAGAAGCTTCTGAAAAACCAACCATGTTGGCTGAATGATGGGAGGTGCGGGATGGTCTGCGGTGAGCCATTGAAATGTGGTTCTCATACATGCCAGAAGCAGTGTCACCGTCCAGGAGAATGCGAGGATGCATCTGAGCCATGCAAACAGTTATGTGGGAAGACCAAGAAACTCTGTGGTCACCCTTGTTCGGAAACATGCCATGCACCATTTGCCTGCTCTGAGAAGGCACCGTGCCCTACTGTGGTCATGATAACCTGTCCGTGTGGCAGACTACGTAAGGAGAAACGCTGCGGTGCAAACAGGGCAGCATCGAGTAAAGGGCAAACCCAGCGGCCGGAATCTCCGCCACCAGTGGCACAGCTCAAATGTGACGATGAATGCGCACGTCTTGAGCGGAATAGGACCCTCGCATCAGCTCTCAAAGTTGATATTGACCCATCGACTACACTCAACCAGAACTCGTCCGCAGTCACACTTCTGCCTTATTCCGAAGAAACTCTTGACATTTACGTCCAACTGTCCTCTAGCTCCCCGCTATCAACCCTGCAAGACTACGAGGCAACCTTGCACAGTCTCGCAACAAGCAACGCACAGCGCTCTGTCCGGTTTCAGCCTGCCAAAGCGCCTCTTCGAGCCTTTGTACACGCTCTCGCCTCCGACTGGGGCTTTGCATCTGAGAGTTTCGACCCGGAGCCACACCGCCATGTGTTTGTCCTGAAGCCTACGCAATGGAACTCTCTCGGAATCGGTCTTGGATCCGGCATTGGCATCCGAGGCATGACTGTTGGGGAGTGCGTCCGGATTCGGGACCGCGAACAGTACAAAGAACGCGAAGCACGACGCATCGCCGCCGCAGAGGCCAAAGCACTCCGCGAAGCCTCAAAGGCCTCAGTTACCGCCGATGCCGACGGTGGTGGCGGATGGGCGCAGGTCGCATCGCGCAAGAAACTGCAACCGGACGGAACAAGCAGCGGCACCAGCACTCCGCTCCTCAACGTAACGCGAACGAGCACGCCTCTTGCCCAGATGAAAGCCAATGGGGGATCCATGTACAGTGCCTTGAGTATGGATCTTTCCACATCGCAGAAGAAGAAAAAGGACGGGCTTCTCGTGCTTCGTTCGGGCGTTGGTGCGTCAAAAGCAAAAAAGGGGCCGGCTGCCGAGGACCTTGCGGACACCTGGGAAGAGCAGGTTGAGAAGGAAGAGCAGGAAGAGCGGCAGTCGAGGTCTAGTCAAGAAATTGACAGGGCTATCCCTCCTGCTGCTGTTGATGGTGTCTAATGATGTGATGTGTTGTTTTCTTTTTACTCGTGTATTATGTTTCAAAATGGCGGCATTTCTACGGGCAAATGCAGTGTGATACAGATTCTAGACGGTGTTGGGCATTTTGTTTGCAGACATAGCGTTTGATTATTTTATTAGATACCTTGCATCCATTGACATGTATTTTTACGAAGCATAGAGGTGTTAAGAATTTGACTTCACATTTATGTATCTAAGAACAGTCATAAAGTTCGTAACAGTACGTGTATACAAGCGCGCAGCGCTTAGAGGCTGTGTTCGATAGAGGCGTCTACATGTATTCACATTTTCAAGTGATCCAGCGATTATTTGAACTTAATTGCGAATAAAATTCATCTTATAGTAGTGAAGAGCTTTAACTTTAAAGAATTCTTAAATTTTTATATTGAAGGGTCAACTGGTTATATAAAGGTCAACTTTTTCGCGGGCCGCCAACCTTGTCAAATTACAGTGTTCGTGGGGCGATGAGACACACCAATCTGTAAATCATTTCCCGCGCCTGGTGGGATTCATAAGCGACATGTCTGTAATGATCTAAAAAGGAAGGGAAATCAAAGCAACTTTCCATCTATCCCATTGCACTTCTTCAAACGATGCTGCCGCGTAGGTGGCCCAGGGAAACATCAGTTCTAAGTATTTCACGCCACGCTCGATCCGAATGGATTCCGGCAATGGAACGTCCTTGTTCAAAGACAAAGTTCGTTCTCATCTCTGGGACTGGCGGGGGCCAGGGACGAGAAGCTGCACTGGCCTTTGCTAGAGAAGGTGCGAAGGTTCTAGGCTGCGATGTTGCTGTGGACAAATCGAAGGAGACAACTCGCATCGTTAACGAAGCAGGTGGCGAGATGATCTCTCTGGAGCCTGTCGACCTCGCCAATCATGAAGATGCAAAGCGGTGGGTTGATGTCGCGATAGAGCAATGGGGACAGGTTGACGTCCTGTATAACAATGCCGCAAGTGTCGGGATCGCTCCGTTCGACGTTGCCACGATCGATCACTGGAATTACACTCTAAGAAATGAACTGACCCTCAGCTACGTCGCTGCTCGAGCAGTGTGGCCGCACATGGTCGAGCGCAAGAAGGGCGTCATTGTCAATGTTGCCTCGGCGGTAGGGCATGTCGAACTTCCTGTATTTCCTGCTGTGGCCCACGGCGTGGCCAATGCCGGCGTTCAGGTCCTAACCCGTATGCTGGCCGGAGCAGGCGCGCCTCACGGTATTCGTTCTGTGAGCATCAGTCCGGGAATCGTCTTGAATCCAAACGCTCCGAAGCCATTCGACGACCCAGAATCGCCGGAGATGCGTGAGCTATGGGGACCGACTCCGCTCGGGCGACCTGCGCGAATCCAAGAGATCGTGGACACTGCCCTCTTCCTCGCCTCGGATAAGGCCAGTTACATTACTGGGACTGACATCGCCGTGGATGGCGGCTTGACTAAGATTGTTTTGCCACGATAGGAGGGATAGGGCGGAAAGAAGGATTGGTTCTATCAAGGGCATGTGCATTGATTGATGTGGGCTTATCGTACATGTAGTCGTGTAACTATAAATTCTCCAATTTAAACTGCTACTGATGTACCAGTTGACATGCCGTCAGTGACATTCTGTGCCCTGAATTCTTACCTACCTAATTGAGTGTGGTGGTGCAATACTAAGCCGAGCCAGTATACCTGCACTTTAGCTTTGATCAATTGAAAGTTATGAAAGGATGTGCCCGTATACTCAATATGTAATTAAATAAAGAGATCGATCAGTTTGGATACATCCTTCATCATTTTGACACCAAGTAACATTGGTCCGACAGAATGTGATAAATTCAACGTGGGGAATGTGGAGACTTTGTATCTGCGCGGGGAAGATCATACATTTATACGTCAAACATACATCAATATGTACAGCAGATATTTGAGTGTTTTGATCGGGATGTCGCCGTTGTCATTTTAATAATACCAGTGGTCAGACCTTAAATAAACGGCAAGGCGTTCTTCACAGCAAGGCAACAGATTGTGGAGTTAGAAGATACCATACATCATACTCAGCCTCAGTGGATGAGGAGCAACTCAGTACATGCGTGCAGGAAGGACAGGCGCTTTTGAGACGAGTAGGGGGACTTGTCGATGATGACGACTAAATAACGGGTTTTTGTCATATAACAGTCTTCACTAGCTGCTCAAGATATTTCTGTGTTCGTCTTTGATATTTCCATCAAGGGTAGAGGGACATGGCTTAGGGTTAGTAAGAAGCATCCAAGTGGAAGTTGCTGATAATTCTGACAGAGCTCACACACTCCTTGAAAAGGATCAATGCTCGACCACTTATACTAAGGGAGAAGTTGAAAGTGGATATGGATATACATATACAACTGAGTGCCATATTATTTCAAAGAAAAAAATAAATTCAACTTATTATTCAACGCTAAGACTTTAATAACTACAGCCACAATTGCTATACCCAAGTGCTGGAAGTAATTGAAATCAAGCTCAACACAACATGTTCCTTAATGATACCAAATGGACGACGAATCTAGTGATTGATCTCATTCTTAAAAAACGCGAGGTAATGTGTTTATTATCTGGGAAATAGATTGCAAGGTATGTTTCGAATTGTTCTGTCTTGTACATCCTGGAAGACTATGGTTGCTGGTCACGGTTGCGTTTAACACGTAAATCCTCCAACGGGGCCTCGACTGCATAGTCCATGACTGATCGCAGATCGCCCATAAAGAAGCATAAAATGCACGCTAAGATACCAAATGGAGCTGCAATAATGTAAACCACCCTGATACCATCGGCATAGGCCGGTTTGAGAGCGTCAATCCCGGCATTAATAATCTCTGGGTTTACACCCGGGATACTTGTAAATGCAGATAAATTTCCAGATACAAGAGCATTTACAAAATCACCGACAGAGCTAGCAGGAAGACCTGCCTGCATGGCAGCCTGAGAAACGTATTGCGGGATATACTTGTCCAGGCGAGAGCCCATTGCCGCTGAATAAATGGCAGTGAAGACAGCTCCACCAACAGCTCGAGAACATGAGGTAGCTGCAGTGGCGGTCGCAATTAGATGATGCGGTGTTGAAAGTTGCACAGTAGCAATTAGTAGGCCCAGAGGGGATCCAAATCCTAGACCTGCCAATCCTGCAAAGACCAGTGCATTCAGGTCATCCTTTGGCTGGATTGTGGCGAGCCCAACAATTCCACCAGTAAAGAGGAGGAACCCAACAAATAGTGGCGGTCGAAATGTTCTGTACTTAGAGCTGAAGTAACCGTATATCAATGTTCCTAACCCGCCGGCAATCCACATAGGTTGATTTCTTGCAGCTTGCAGAAGAGCGTCGTCTGTGAAAAGTGAGGTCGTCCTAGATGATGTTAATGATCGAGTCTTTGAGAAAATGAAGAAGAAAAAGAAAAAGAAAAAAAAGTTATGAAATGGAGGGGTACATGGGCGAGTACTTACAACACCGGATAAAAGACTATGTATGAAAAGATAAGAATTCCTTCAATGAAAATGAGAGCAATGGAGATAGCAAAGGTCCGCCCACCAGCCTTCCCTCTGCGGAAAAGCTCGTGGTGGAGGATGCCAGTTTTGGTGAACTTCCATTCGTAGACTGCAAATGCAGCAAGACTCAATATACCAATGATGAGGGTAGCTAGTACCGGAGCAGTGGCCCAAGCATACAAGCCACCACCAAGGTTAAGCCCAGTCAGGAGCAAAGTAAGTCCGGCAGTTAGAAGTAAGGCCCCCAAAATGTCTAATCGCCTCACTTTCTGCCAAATGGACAGATGATCATAGTTTGTATGCCTTTTGGGTGGCTGGTAGCCGATAAAGAGGCCTGCAGCTGTTATCCCCCAGAGAGCGGTTTGAATCCACTATAATAGATTAGAGGAGTGTGAGAGAACGGATAAGTTTGACATACGTAGTAATTGCGCCAGCCAGTGTGAGCATTCCTTTTTGTGAGGCCACCAATAATCAATGGCGCCAAACATGCACCTACTGCAGCTGCGAAATTCATTGCCCCCATGGCCACTGTATACAGTAAGCCTCTAGCCTCTTTCAATTACCATTTTAGACTTACTCGGTCTCCACTTTCGAGGAACGATTTCACTTGGGACACAATATGCAAGTGGCACAGTTGCAAACCCAAACCCAATCAACACCTGAGCAGCTATAACCCGATATATGCTGCTAGATCCGGGAGCAATTGCAGATCCAACAAAAGCAATGATAGCAGGCCCAACCAGGACTGCTTTTCTAGCTTGGAAGGTGTCGGATGCTGATGACAAGAGAGGAGCCAAGACGGCCTGTACGAGGGAGAGGGAATTGGGGATCCATGAGCCAGCTGCAGTATTGCCAAGATCTCTTTCAATGTAGGAAAGCTGCGAAACGTGAGGCTTAGCTCTGGAAACAATTACAGCGCGCTGTAGATCTAACTTACTCCTGCTGGAGGCCCAATGAGTCCAAAGACGGCAATGAAATTCAGAACAAACATGGCAGCCAAGGCCAAGTAGGTCCGGATATGCAGCTCAGGCTCCTCTTCTTCCTCGTACACCATGTTTATTTCTTGGCTAACAACCGCATTTTTTCGGGGCTCCATGTTCTCTGAAGCGGAAGAGGTCTCTTCAGAATTATTCCCTGCGAAAAAAGGCATCTCTAAAGCGAGTGAATTCGCAGAATGAAAGTTCAAGATAGAACAACAAACGTTGCGAAATGTCGAACCGGAGTGATAGGTTGCATGTCAGGGCTTGAGAATCAGAACCGATTTGGGTAATACTCTCAAGAAGAGGTTTGAAAAACTGAATTGGGAAGCTCGTAAGTTTAAGTACAGGATTCGTAAAAGGATCGTTTTAAAAAAAAGGTGTACTATTTCTTATTTGCCTCCACGTGACTGCTGCGGCGTATATGCCAACACGCACCAATTTATTGATTGCAGGATAGGTTCTGCTTGTACACAATAAATCTGTATCTTCAAGACCTGCGGCTTTCCGGCGGACCCCGGATGTGTCACGTATGGCACAAGAAGTGAGTGGTCAGACTACACAGTTGATAAAAAAATCTTGAACGCCTGTAGTTTTCAACAGAGACCTTTTGCATTGTGGTCAACCAACAACTAACAATTTTTCGATGGAATTAGTGGGGTCCCTGTAAGGCGCCCAGCGTCCAAGATTCCAAATAAGATGACAGTCAATTTGAGTTTACGATGTAGTATGTACAGATTTCAAGGTAGGATTAGTGCCCGTATATAATCGTATCTCATAGGCTGTGGCTTCAAATCAGTTGGTTGGGGATCTCAATTGAAGTTTTTTTCCCTATCGTTATTATACATCTATTCACATGTACATAGTAGCAAACAATTACTATCTCTATTCAATGTGTTGTTCAAGTGACCAAACGACTTCGTTTATAACCCCAGTCAACATTCAAACTTTGAAGAATACGTAGTTTAATTCAATTTTTATCGAGATCTGCATGCGTCTCTAAAACAAAACAATTCGCAAACCATCCCTGCAAAGGTGGGCCGCAGCGATCCGACATTCACAACGACGACCGAGCAGCTTCAAATTGCAATCGCCATAAAACAATACATTAGCAGTCATGCTCCTAATGTTCTGACATGGTTATCAATATAAAAAGCTAGGTATAAACATACCACACCTTCATTGGAAACGCCATTTCAGATTGACCACGAATTAGTAGTCATCGCAATATGTTGAATGCACTGATGCCAAAGGAAAAGCGTGCATGATTTTGGGTAAGCTGGGCTTGTGAAAGGCGCATAATAGACTCTGCACTGTATCAACATTATTCTACAGTATTTACATAGCCAGCATCGACGCCACTGACGAACTTGGAGGCAGGTCGTCTGCACTTTTGCCCCAGATACTGGCAGTCTCGTTGTCACCAACCGTCAACTCCAAAGTCATGCCGTCAAGGAAGAACTCATGACCGATCCAGCTCTTTGTGTAAGGCTTCCCGTTCAGAGTGGCCTTCTGGATATAAATGTTCTTATACGTGGGATCGAAGTTGGCCACGCGGATTGTGGCTTTCTTCTTGGTCTCGGGATGTCTGATGCTGATGGACTCGAAGAACGGCGTGGAAATGAGGTAGACGTTCTGGCCAGGGTTGGGGAAGAGTCCTAGCATGGAGAACACTGTGAATGCACCCATGGCGCCGGAGTCGTCGTTTCCTGGAAGACCGGTCTCGGTCGAGTTGAAGGAATGCGGAATGTAGTGGTGAACCCGTTTAGTCGACAGACCGGGACGGCCGGCGTAGTGATAATCGTACACGGTGAGAAATACGGGTTCGTTGCCGATGTCAGCCAGTCCAGACTCGTGGAAGAAGTCAAGGCGGGCAATGAATTCATCAGCTCCGCCAAGTAATTTGATAGAAGTACTCATGTCGTGAGGAACAAAGCTGTACATTGGTGTCAGTATGTACCGTTTTGATAGCAAGGATATAGAATTTCATAAACTTACAATTGGTATTCCCATACACTCGACTCAAACGTCTCAGAAGGGTTTGACGTCAGAGAACAGAAATCGGCCAAGGAGCTGCAAGCGATGGGGTCTTGATATCCCCAAGTACCATTGAGATACTTTGGCTGGAAAAAGCCGGTGAATCCGGTATCGGTTCCGTTGATGATAGATTTCTGGTCTTTTTTGAACAGGTTCTGCCAGTTTGCTGAGCGAGAGAGATACTTGGTAGCATCATTCTCCTTCCCAAGACCTTTGGCAACAGTCGCCACATTGAAATCATTGTAGGAATACTCCAGTGTGCGGGAGATGGATCGAGAGTTGGTGCCAAAGCCTTTCCAGTCAAAGTCGAGATAAGGAATGTAGTTCACTTTCTTCCAGCTTTCCAAGCCACCGCGTCCTTCATAAGACCATTCAAGAGGCTCATTCTCGGCGTCGTTTACCATGGCCTCATAGGCCAAATTCCAGTCAATGCCCGTCAGGTTCTTGATGTACGCGTCGGCAAGCAAGACATCGGCGTTTGATCCACCTTGGGTCCAACCCTTGCACAGACTCATACGGCAGTCTGGAAGCCAGCCTTCGTTTTTGTATGTATCGAGTAAGCTGCGAACCATTTGCGACTGAGCAGTGGGGTCGATGATAGTCAAAAGCGGATGCTGGGCACGAAAGGCGTCCCAAAGACTGGATGAAAAATTAATAAATAAAGACTGTAACATGTCAATAGCGCTTGGTAGGAGCAACTAACCAATAGTAGGAGTCAAAATACGGCTCCGTGCTGTTCCAAAGAGGGTTTTCACCTGTGTAGTTCTGCGGCGACATCATGGTACGGTAGACACCACTCCAGAATGTCTTTTGAAGACCTGTGCCCGCTCCGTCTGCTTTGACTGATATCGGGCTCAGCTTTTCCCTCCAGGCAGCCTCTGCAGCGGTCTGGATTCGGCCAAAGTCTTTGGAAGGCTCTGGGATCTCCTTCTCGGCGTTCTGACAGGCCTGCTCGGTGCTAATTAGACTAACACCGACTCGTGTATATATGACACCGTCAGAAGGAGGCTCGAATGTGGCGAAACCACCGGCTTGGGTGTACCAGAGATTGAAACCTCGGGTGACGAAAAGGTCCTTGACCTCGGTGCCAGCTCGGTTGTTCACCCAGATTCCAGTCTCATTAACCTTGCTGCCCACAAAGTCCACACACACAAAGGATTGATAGTATCCAGCGCCGAAACTGGGCAGGAAAGTGCCATTGGCACGAATCTGGCCATTATCCGCGTTCACGCTGACGGAGGCATTTTGTCTGCTTTGCCACAGATCGGTCAGATCCAAAAGCATGAATGGTTTAGACCCAGTGTCACTCTTTGCTGCTGAAAAGTTGAACTTATAGAGGGCTGCATGTTCTGTTGCTGTCATTTCCGCGTGTATACCGTTTGCCAGTGAGACTGCAAAATAACCAGGAGTCGCAACAACAGAGTCGTTGGTATAATTTACGGCACGGTCGGTGATTGGGAACTTGCACTCGTCGATGACATCGTTCGGGCAAAGCTGGGGAAGTATGGGGAAGTTTCCCAGTGAAGGATTGCCTCCGGTGCCTGCGCGTAAATCTGAATTAGCGACAGGCATGTACTGCGCGCGTGGTACCGGTCATTCTCACCCGAATCGTGCATGGACGAGAAACCAGTGATGCCACTTCCATCAGTCGCGAAGCCTCCGGTGTTCTGTCCATTGACATCTGCCACAGCCTTGGCCATGCCGTACGGCAAGCTGGCGCCAGAGAAGACGTTGCCACCATTGTCGGATCCAATAAGAGGATCAACTAGAGACAGGGGGTCGATTCCAGCAGCAACGCGACGGGCAGCGAAAAGAGCCAGTATCCAAGTCTTGGCTACCCTCATGATGGGCGATGGTCGTGATTAAGGTTGTCAAAGGATGAGCGAGTCCGGGAGGAAGTCATTGTGAGACTACAACAAGCTTCAAGGCGACGCGATCAGTTGGTATCTCAAGGTCACATCGCCTGAGGCTGGCGGAGTGCGCACCTGCGGAGAAGATGAGATGCGCAAGAATGTTTTCTCTTTAGGGAAGGCGGGGCCCAGGGGACGCCGTGCCATTGGCCAACTGTGCGATAAGCCCTGGGTTATCGGCATGTTTTGGCCACGCCTTGCCTATTCAGGTTAGCTTTGGGACTATTCCCGCCGAGCTTGTTCAAGTACCGAATCACCGACAAGGATTGATTTAATGGAGAACATCTAGAAGGGGCATTGGAATTGAGAAGTACATATGTAGTGGCGATTTTAACATTTGAATGGGAAATCTAGAGTTCAAGGTATGCAATGTTCAAGGGTTGATACGTATTGATGTTCGCTGCACGTGGGTGTCAATTCCGCGTGGGTCTATACATTATTTTCCGAAAAGGAGCATTCAACATTTCAAAGCGATGAATACCATAATACTACATGTAACAAGCGCTGAAAACTGAATTTGACACCTCTTGGGATCAGTTTTTGGATAAAATCTTCTAAAATGACTGGACAGCATTGAAGCGGCACATTAATGTACATAGACGTATCAAGAAATCAGTTCGCTATCAACATTGGATTGATGAAAATCAACGTCCTTCCCTACCACGTGTGCAGCTCAAGTGCTGAGTCCAATGCAGCCAAGGGACCGACTTTGAATGCTCGGAAACCAGGTGCAATTGTTTTTCCGAGCAATTTCTTTCTATGCATTGATATACCACATGATATATCGTCTATTATTAACCAGGATGTATCACGGAACGACGCGCGCAGTGGGGCAGACGGCGGAAGGTGGCCGCCCGCCTCAGCTTGCGTGCTTACCGAGACTAAGATTTTCTCTCCTTCACCGATCATCGTTGATCGGACGTGTAACAATCATCAAGCATGTCGCGAGGGCCCTAACCCCGCTGCACTCGTGATAGGAATGAGCTGGTCGAGCGCCCAGAACATGATTCGCAAGTTCAACACAACTCCAACCTCTCGGCAATCATACGTATAAGATTGATAAGATTACGGTTCCTTTTGCGCTTTGTGGCGTCAGAAATTAGCGTCAACACTCCCGATTTATTTTTGTTGTCTCACTCTGCAAGTTCTTTCTGTCCAGCTGGAGCGACGTCGACTCGACACTTCTACCATCCACGGTAGATATCGGGCACAATGACCGCAGCAAAGGAAGAATCGGGCCCTCCACAGGACGAGCAGCTGCGAAACCCCAATGACCGCCCCGAATGCTTCTCCAGTACTTTGCAGGAATGCCTGTTTGTCTTGACGACGACCATGGCCATCGCGCAATCCTCGTTTTTCCAGGGACTGGTTATTGTCGTGTCTGCTTCCATCGGACAAGATCTCAACATGAACTCCGCCGAAATTACATGGATCACTGCTGGCGTTTCGTATGGTTTGGCCCTTGCCTGACACCACAAGGTAGAATCTAACTTGTGAAATTCTATAGGCTTACTAGCGGTGCGTTTCTGCTGGCGTTTGGAAAACTGGCTGATATGTTCGGCCGTCGCATCATGTTTATGACTAGCATGGCGGGATTTACTATCGCATTGGTAATTGCCGGATTCGCCAACACAGCCATCTACATGGACGTTTTTTCGGGAATTATGGGCATCTTTTGCGCCTCTGTCGTACCACCTGCCGTGGGTTCGCTGGGTGTGGTGTATTCGAAACCTTCCAAACGAAAAAACCGCGCCTTTGCCTGCTTTAGTGCCGGAAACCCGATGGGCTATGTCGGGGGTATGATTGTCTCTGGTATTGCGTCCCAAGTCGGCAGCTGGAGAGTCGCTTTCTGGGCATTGGCTGTGATATACGCCATTTTCACTTTGTTGACCATCTGGACGGTCCCCCACGATCCCCCGAAAACTCCTGTTTCGTTGAATTGGCAATCTTTCAAAAAACTGGACCCTATTGGCATGCTGCTGGCGATTTCTGGAATTGCTTTGTTTTCGACCGCCCTTTCGTGAGTTTTTTGAAACTGGATAATTTGGTATAGCGCTGCTGACACCGATATAGCACTGCCGGAGACGCACCCAAAGGTTGGCAAACACCATATGTTATTGTGCTGCTTGTTTTGGGAGTTGTTCTGATTGCCTCTTTTTTGTATTGGCAATCGATATACTCGACCCCTTTGATGCCTCTTTATGTCTGGAAGGATCGCAATTTTTCTCTGGTAAGTGAATTTACTTGTGGGTTTCCCTTTTTGGTTCTGACAAAACTAACTCAATCAAGCTGATGGGAACGCTCTCCCTGGGTTTCATGGGATTTATTGGCGGCCAATTTTGGATGGCTCTATACATGCAAGAAATCAAACACTACCACCCATTGGAAATCACAGCCCGCTTATTGCCGATGATCATCAACGGAATCTTGGTCAACGTCGTCTGCGGCCTCATTCTGCACAAAGTCAATAACAAGCTTCTCATGCTGATTGGGGCCACGGCATACATGGTTGCTTTCCTTATTATGAGTTTTACGCCGGATGATGGCATTTACTGGGGTTGGTACTTTGTGCCGCTGCTGTTGATGGTTGTTGGCGCGGATATCGAATTTAACGTGGTGAACGTGAGTATTTGCCCCATTTCTTCCCTCTTGCTTCTCCAATACTGATGCGGCGGGATGTAGATGTATGTCATGTCAAGTCTTCCAACATCCGACCAATCGCTTGCAGGAGGTATCTTCAACACCGCATCCAAGTTCTGCGCCAACATCAGTCTCGGCATCTCAACCGCCATATACAATTCCGTCCGTAACCAGGGCCCGACAAGTCCGATAAAACCGTACCTGTCAACGTACTGGTTCGCTGCGGCGTCGGCCGGGTTGGGTGTCTTGTTGGTACCGTTTTTGAAACTGGGAACGCAGGGACATCAAGACAAAACAGAGTCGTCTGATGAAGGAGAAGAGGGATTGAACACGCCGAATGCTGAGGCTGAAGTTGAGGTCGAGACTAAAACTTGAGATGTAAAAAAAGAGTCACAGCTTGGATTACTTGTTTTCTTCTACATAGATTAGCAATAGAGTACTTTAGACTGCACATACGTACTATAATTCAAAATCTCTTTAATAACATTCTAACGAGCACTGCTACTAACTAATTTTCATGAAAATAGAAATTCCAGTATTTTCTCAACAACAGCAATGTGTGTATTGCAAAGTGGCCACGTGACCAACCAACACGTGGAGATCCTCCGACTCGGCCAGATGCGAACGATTAGGGGTACACTTCATCACTACGTGACACCTTCGTTCACCCTTTTCCACCCTCCGCACAACATGACCTGAAAGACCACCTATCCACATATATTTCATTATCATTCTCGAGTCTATTCTTCCCGATATTTTCGCCTTAATTGTCAAACACCACTGGCCAACACAATGGCTGCTCGACCGACCACCCGGCTAATTTTTCTCAGCACGTTCGCTCTCGTTTTCATTTTCTACTTTGTCTTTGTGCAGCCCAAGGCGCCGGACAGTCCGGCGACGCGGGCACCGGGTCATCTGATGGATGCGAAAAGCAATCTTGCGCTGGACGAAGATGTGCTGAATGGGCAGGTGATCATGCCCAAATTGGGCAATGAGACTGCAAAGTGCGTTATCTCTGGTTTTCTTTTTTGTTTTACTGCTACTGTTCTCAGGAGAAGAGGTTGTGCTGATGGTTGACGATAGGGCGGAACTGGGTCGCGCAACCTGGAAATACTTTCACACCGTCATGGCGAGATACCCCAAGAAGCCGACGGAGGAGGAGCAGGAAGCTCTACGCTCTTATGTTTACTTGTTTGCCCGCTTGTACCCCTGGTAGGACATTTACATTCTTGTGACTCGGGCTAGAGCAAAGCAAAACTAATTCTTACTGCGTAGTGGCGAATGCGCTGCTCATTTCCAGAAACATCTCAAAAAGTACCCACCTCAAGTTTCCTCTCGCGACGCAGCAGCAGGCTGGGGCTGCTTTATCCACAATGAGGTCAACGCCATGCTGGAAAAACCGGAATACGATTGCAACAATCTCGATGACTACGACTGCGGATGCGGAGACGAGGACGAGGAAGGAGCCGGCACATCAGATGAAAAACAGGCGCCCTTGAAGGTCACCAAAAAAGCGGACGCAGACTCCAACCCCGCCGTGGAGATCACCAAGGAATCGTGAGCAAGATCGTTATCGATAGCGACGTTACAATTACTAACTTCTACTGGCTTCTAGACTCACTCGCGGGGGTTAGAGGGGTCAAAAATGTAGACCTCACAAAGCATCCGGTGATAATCTTGTGATACGCACTGAAGAGCGACCCATGCACTGAGCATGCCCCGAGTCATGGCACAATCGCGCGATGGAAATACCGGTATAATCCCATTGGACAGACCGACGAAGGAGGGTTATCAACCATCGGCTCTAAATGCCGTTGCGCCACAAAGAATGCGCACACCTTCTTGCTCGAGCAAAAGCGAAAGTACTAGCGCGAGATGGTTGGCCACAAAGCAATGTTGGATGGTACACTACCTGTGTCGTTCAGATGTCGACCCACGAGGCGCATGACCTCCGCTGGTGTAGATCAAGGCGCTTGGCTGGCGAAGCGGCTTGTTTTCCGGGGCGGGAAGCGGCGGCGTGCATGGTCAAATCTCACGGCAGATGTACACCGCCAGACATGTAAATAGTGTTAGTGGCAGGTACAGCTTGTACATGCTTGTACATAGTCATATACTATGTAGTGGGAATAGATGAAACCGCGGACAAACAGTTTGTCCGCCCTAATTTTTTGTCTTGCGTATGCGTACCGGGTCCTTGAACGCTGCTCTTTCCACAATCTCACGACGTCATCGATTCAGAGCAATACATTGCTAGCCCCTGTAGAAAGATATCCGTAGTAGAACGCCGACGGGGATCGGCACGTAGACTGCGACAGGGGCCTGGTTCTTGGCTGATTGCCGCACGAGTGCATCAGCGCCGGCCGTGTCTGGTGACATCCCTGGCCAGTATGGGCGCTGATTGGCCGGGCGCGACGCGAAACGAGTCACGGAGGGCGGTCAGCCCCCATGGGCGAGGTCTGTTGCGCGATGTATATAACGGAGAGATCGAGGATAGCCGTCCAGACGAGAAGACGATGCGCGCAAGAGAGAGACAGAGGAAAATACAGAGAATCACGACACAAGCAGAAAGCAAGAGCGGAAATGCAAATGCACAATTCTTGTCCCCGCGTGTTTGTCCAGTTTGCTCAGTTTGCAGCGTCCCTTCCCAAACAGGACTAGCGCGCTACCAAGCCCGGCCACTAAGAAAAAAAGTTCAGTGTTGTTGTCGATGTGTTTGTTGATCGACCATCAGCGACTCCTGCAATATCCTTCTCTGCCAGACGCAGGGACTTCCACCAGGAGAAAAGCGTCGCCCCCCCCACTTCGCTCGCTGTGCCAGACTGCTTCAAGTCCCTTCGCTGCTTTCATACTAATTACTATTAATACTACGTACCTACTCTATACCGCTTAATTGATCATTTTTGGTGCGATCGCCTTGTTGACCGCCTCATTCTTTCCCACCAAGCAACCCAGTTCCACCTGTTCCACTGTTCAGGCACTAAGCTGGCTGCGACAAATCCACGCTGGACAGCTGTAAGACTGCTGCGCTCGTCAGGCATCATCCGCTTCTGGAAGGATTGGATCTGGCAAAAGTCAGCCCATTATTGAGTGGTCAACTAGCAGCCCACGTCACTGAACCGGTCCGTCTGGGCAGGAACTAGGAAGCAAAACAGCCATGGTGTCTTTCCAATGCGAGGTAAGCAAAAAAGAAAAATACCCAGTGAGAAACGGCCGCAACGGTGCTAATGCGAATGACCACTGTGTAGGGCTGTGGGGATGTCCTCACTAAGAAGAAACTCGATCCCCATCGCGGCCGCTGTCACGGCGCCTCGTTCAGTTGTATAGATTGCATGGTCCACTTCCAGGGCACCGACTATCGATCGCATACGGTATGGCTTTCTCGTTCTGCTTTAGCATTGGTTTCCGACGGCGGCGGCGCATCGGCTCAGGGTTGACGATGCCTGCCCATCGACTTTGTTGTTGCCCGATTGGCGGTGCAGCTCGCTGTGCCTGACTTGATGCGTCGCTGGAGATATGCTGTCTTCTATTGGACGAGACTAACGAACGTTTTCTTTTTTCCGCCGCACAGTCCTGCATGACCGAAGCGCAAAAATATGAAGGTGCCCTATATAAGGCAAAGCCCCAGAAGGGCAACAAGCAAGGCAAAAACAAGACCGACAACTCCAAAACCTTGACCACCACCAACGGAAACTCCGCCAATACCAAGAAACCTCGCCATCCGTACGTCGAAGACGCTCCCGATGCAGACGATCCTGATTACAAACCTCCTCCCCCAGCCCCGAGTCCTCCGCGCGACTCTACCAAGGCCGCTTCAAAGCCTGCTTCAAAATCCGCCTCAAAGCCCGCAGAACTGGCTGCTGCCGAGCCAGACGACGTCAACGTCTTTGACTTTCTCGTCACTGACCAGACACCAACTGCGTCGAAAGTCTCGCTGGGGGGTTCCAAGGAACAAATGGCGATGATCTCCAACGCCCCGTCAGTGTTTGAGCCGAGCAAGGCATTAGCACAGTATGATACCGACGTCGAAGAAGAAGACCGAGAATACGATGTTGCCTATGAAGAAAACGGATTCTCCTACGGGGCCGACCCGATCAAGCCTTCGATGTACGAAAATCAAGTGTCCAACATTTCCATGGACTTCATGACACCCGCGCCCAAGAAGAAGGAGAAGAAGAATCGCAAGAAAGGCGCTGACCGCGTCTCGCCAGAGGCAGAGGCGAAGACGACCAGCGAAAAGAAGCGTAAGCGCGGACATGTCGATGAGCTAGGTGTCGAGGCAGCCAATGCGCGGCCGGAGGAGGATACACCGATGACAGATGCTCCGTCCAGCGTCATCAACAACGCAGGTACCCCGTACCTGCAGCACTCAGGCTTGACTGGAGGATTGGATCGCATGCTGCGCGATGAACGATCGCCGTCCCCAGACTATGAAGACTACACCGAAGACGAGGAAGACTCGCGACGGTACCAAGACCCGCAGTCGCCGCTCAAAAGAACCCGGCGCAGTGACAAATCAGCCGGCCCTGGAGACAACGGGCTGGGCATATCGCTCAAAGGCCGCGCTGGACGTATCATGTCTATGTTCAGCGGATCCAATGTCTCTGGCAGCAGCCATGGAAGCGCCGAGCCTCCGTCCAAAGCGCTCGTCCGCACACGCCCTTCTTCGGACGGCGGCGACCACCATGCCTTGGTCCAGGTCCGTCGGTCAAAGAAGACCGCAAACGTGCGACACGTGCGTGCCGGAGAGTCGCGCAAGACCAAACGCAAGATCAGCTCGCAGAGCTATGGTAATGACCACTACGACTCGACTCGACCTTCCCGCCGTCTCAAAGCGATTGAATACCACGGTGGTGGGGGATCAGACAGCGCAGGTGACGACAACCGCAAGATAGTCGTATATCGAAACCACGAGCGCCTCACAGAGGAAGAGATCGAGCTCGACAAGGCCAACTACTTTTTGTCGCTGGTCACCAAGGGTCCCGAGAGCGAGCGCGGGTGCTCAATCAACAAAGCTCTCAAACGCTTCCATCGCGACTATCCCTCTCTAGTGGGCTCTTCGCACGATCACGACGAAGATATGGAACGTGACCGTCGTGGACGACGCAGCAGCCGGTCTGATCGAGACCAGCGCGCTGAGGAGGAGAAGGATTTGTGGCGGACGCTGCGATTGAAAAGGAATGACCGTGGAGAGGTTGTCGTGTTTTTCTGATTCTCATAGTACTAATTCTTTTTGGGGGTGATTTCGGTTCGGTGCATATAGTTGTGTATGGCACAGCTATATTGGATTCTGTTTTAATGGCGTCATCCTGCATATTTTCATTCGATTTTTTTTCTTTTTTTCTCGGGGTTTGTTTCTGATGAGTTTGATTGCATTTTATGGTGCTTTGTTTGTTTGCATGGACACGATATGTGACGATGGGGGGGTGGCGTGGTTACTTCTTTTTGTTCTGATGTTCGATTAATGCTACTTTTTACTTTCGGTTTAATGTTCGATTAAAAAATATATTCAGATGTGCAATAGTGTTGGATATTGGATAAAAAGCATTATGTATTCTTGAACATGTATCACATGCACTTTTGCTCTAGTATCGAATGCAAACAAGGAAACAACGCCGCGCAATGCTGGTATTGATGCAAAAAGAAAACTCTATGAGAACCACGACGCTTAGTGAAAAGAAAAGAAAACCTCCCAGAAAGGTAAGAAAAATCATGGTCTGGCGTGGTCGTACGAAGAGTATCCCTCCCAGCGCCCCGAAGGAGCCTGGTAATCATTGCCGTGGACCGGATAATACGCTGAAACAGGAGGGACATCATCATAATGACCATGATCAACCGCAGCTGCCGGCGGAGGAGGAGGAGCAGCAGTGTAACCGCCTTCTTCCTGGTATCGCAACATATTCAAGGGTGTCTGCTGTTCAGCCATTCCCGACGCGCGGTCATGCACCAAATCCTCGTCCGAATTGCTGTTGGTGTCAGGATAGTAAATGCCCTTTTTGCGAGCGTCCTTTTCGGCCTTGCGTTGGCGTTTGAGTTCTTTTTTCTCCTTGCGGCTCAGACGCGGCCAGCTGGCGTTGGGACCGGAGATGATGCGGCCAGGATGGGTAAGGTTGAGCGCGACGAGGGCGAGGAACATGGGGGTGGCGTCGAGGACGTATTCGTATGCTTCATGGGTGAGCATTGCGTTGTCAGGGCCCTCGCCGCTGGAATATTGGCAGATACGGAAGATGATGCGGACCTAGCGTGGTATTAGCATTATTATACATGTAAAAGGGTGAAGAGGAAAACGTACAGTGATCATGGTCAAGGCAAAATACATTCCGTAGAACAGCCATCGCCACGGCATACTTCCGTTGTGCAAACGTTCGAGCATGATGCCGCGCTGCTCTTGCTTAATCAAGCGACGGTGCAGCGTGACCAGCATGACGGCGAAGCAGAGAATGAAAAACTCCTGTGCGCCGATACCGCCCATGTAGATATGCAGACCCAACATGATGGAGGAATGCGACGCATCGGTCTGCGAGGACAAGACTGCGCCAGTGGCCTGGATCAGGAAAGAGAATATGTCGAGCCAGACGAAGAGACTGCCGAATCGCTGGGCTGAGAGACCGGCTAGCTTTTTCTTTTCGTCAAAGAACCATACCATCCGGCCAAGGGTCATGTAGAGAAAGGCGTTGATCCAGAGCGGGGCGAGCAGGAAGAGGATGGTGTGCAGCGTGTCGTATGTGTCTGAGTTTTGCTTTTTGGCTAGCAAGGCGCCCATCACCATGGCGGCGATTTCCCAGGCGCCGCCCATGGTCACCACCCAGGTAAATTTCTACGGTCTGTTAGACATGAAAGTATCAAGAAGTGTGTCTGTCTTTCGTACCTTTCTGTAGACAATCCCTTGGACGGCATGGGCTACGGTTGTAATGCCGAATAGGACAATAAAGATAACGGCGGCCGCAAAGGATGGACGGTACAGTAGCAGGTTGTCGCAGGCCTCTGGGGGCAGATAGCCATCTTTGCCGGGGGCCATGCTCACACATGTTGCGGTGGCCGACGTCGTCGTCGTGGCGGTTGCTATTGAAGTGGTAGCAGTCACCATGATGGGCTGTTTTCAAGTGATGTGCAGCAAGATGAAGGACGCCGTCGGTGTTGCCTTTGACCTTGACCTTGATCTTGATGTCGAAAATTGATGTTGATGTTGATGTTTGGTTGATGTTGCCAGAGGAAAGAGCTGGGCTGCAGGCATTGATATAGCAGGCACGACAGCCGTGCCCACATGGCGAGCGACAGGCAGCATCATTTTCATGACGCAGTTTGACTCGCAGCACAGCATCGCAAAGGGGCTTTGCAAGGTTGGCGGAACGAGTGAAGCTTTGTTTGTGCAGCGAAGGATGTTGCGATAGACGAGTCAACCAATCAGCACGGCGTTGTGCCTGTGGGGTCAGGCAGCGACATTCGCAGCCAATCAGAGCGCCAGGCAGAGCTATTTTAAGCACATCTTTAAATAAAACAATCTTGGCGTCGGCGCAAATATTTCTAGTACAGGAGTAGTTTTGTCGATTAATTATTAGAATTCGCAATTACTCTTATTCGGCGAAATCCTAACCTGACTGCACGAACGACGATCATTATCATCGAAGCGCAATTAACAGAGAAGAGGCAGACGTCAGTGTTTCGGTAAGTCTGACACAATTCCATGTAAAAACACCAACAATAGTAACAGTGATAGGGCTAGATGATACGTAGGCATTTGGCGTTTTCTCCACTTGCTCGTATGCTCGCAACAAGAGACAATTGCGAACTCTATAACTAACTATACTACGAGACGACCGATGACTAAGCACCCAACGTGTTCCGACCAGTGACGACGACGACAACGACGACCAAGTTGGCCGTGGGCACCAACACCGCCCTTTCTACGACCAGTACGATGCTCCCAATTTCTTGCTTTGTTCGCTGTCTGATCGCTGATACGGCGTCTATCTGCTGCCGCTAGCACGATAACAGCGTAGGGCGCCGCGGGTCAATCCCCGCCGCCCCCGGCGATCGATCATTAATTAATCAGTTCGGAAATCACAAGCTGTCAGGTTTGCTCACCCAATGTCCCTTCCTGGCATCACCATCCAACATGGGCAGCACGACCGCGCAGAGCCTGGAGTTTTCTAAGCTCGTCACGACCAAGACCGAGAGTCCCAAGCCTCTGTTGCCGTCCGACAAGCTGCAGTTTGGTCGCTCGTTCACTGGTAAGCCGGCTGTCCCGAGGCTACGCGTTTGACCTGTCCTGTCTTATACTTACCATCTATCGATACTGCAAGACCACATTCTCACCGCGGAATGGGATAATCAGAGAGGATGGGCAGCTCCGGTGATTGAGCCGTACAAAGCGTTGACGCTGGATCCGGCCGCCTCTGTCTTTCACTATGCGTTTTGCTGCTTCGAGGGCATGAAGGCGTACAAAGACGCCGAGGGACGAGTGCGCCTTTTCCGGCCAGAAAAGAACTTCCAGAGACTCAATAATTCGGCCGCCCGCGTTGCGCTACCGACCTTTGATGAAGATGAGCTTCTCAAGCTGGTGTCCGAATACACCAAGCTCGAGAGCCGCTGGGTTCCCGAGTATATTTCCCAACAACCCATGATCGCGTAGCCACAACTTTTTGACTGATTGTTTACTCAGGGGCCGTGGCTTTGCTCTGTATCTCCGACCAACACTAGTCGGCACTTCACCGGATCTCAGCGTCTCGCGCCCTGGGTCGGCTTTACTATATGTAATCGCAAGCCCAGTGGGCAACTACTTTGGCAGTAGCGGCGTCCAGGCAATCTCACTACACGCAGCATCATCCCCCGTGCGCGCATGGCCCGGAGGAGCCGGCGATAAGAAAGTCGGAGGCAACTATGCACCCACGATTGTCGCCACTGAGCAGGCCACCCATCAGGGCCTGCAGCAGGTTCTGTGGCTCCTCGGCGACCCCACCGCGCCCGAAGAGCAGTACATGACCGAGTGCGGGACCATGAATCTGTTCGTTGCATGGATTAACCCAGAGACCAACTCCAAGGAATTGCTTACCGCGCCGCTCGACGGCACCATCCTGCCGGGCATCACGCGCGACTCGATCCTCGCGCTTGCCCGCGAACGTCTTGTTCCGCAGGGCTGGACGGTGACGGAGCGACGAGTGTATATGCACGAGCTTAAGACCGCGTCGGAGCAGGGCCGTTTGCTCGAGGTGTTTGGCTCGGGAACCGCGCTCGTCGTCAGCCCGATTCGGTCGATTAGCTGGAATGGAGGTGTGATCGACTGCGGGCTGCGTGAGGGGCACGCAACTGGCGAGGTTGCACAGACGGTGAAGCAATGGATAGAGGATATTCAGTATGGCGTGGAGGAGCACCCGTGGAGGTGAGTCCGCTTTTATCCCTTTAATTTCGCAATTCTAACCCGTCCCAGCGTTGTCATTTAGCGTTATTCGTGAAATATTATTCTATTTTAGAGGTATTTACTAGTTAAATTGCAGTCGTTGATTATGATATATACGAAGACAATTCAATATTACGCTACGTTGTTTACATCCAGACTGGCTCCACATTCCACGCACGCAATGCACAGTGGTCGACCTCCGCCCTTGGATTTCACAGAAGATCTCCGAAAAAATATTCAAGCAATTCATTATTAAATAAGATTAGGTCCAAATCTCGCCACTCTCACAAAAAACAGTGAGCACATACAAATATACATATCAAGAGCAAGCCGGAGAAACCTCACTCGATTCACTCACACCGTCACCAAAGATAACCTGCTTTCCAGGATTCGCAAACACCACAGGCTGCTTCTCCACCGTCTTACAGCCATTACCCACGTTGGCCACAAACATAGGAGGATACGCCTTCTCAAAGTCATCAGGAGACGCTGAGCCGCCCTTGATCGTCACGTCGGCGCAGTTCATATACATTTCGCGGTTCCCCTGCATATTGAACCACGTCCAGGCGAACAACGCGTCGCCGCCCGCCACGTCTTCGGGCAGCGTGAAGTCGTAGGTGGATTCCAACGGACAGCCACCTTCAATTGACTGGATGGCGTAGAAGGATGTGCCGTTGTCGTAGCTGAGCGAAAGCTGGCATGAGCCACCGCCGTGCGTTGCGCTGCCCTTGAGCGAGATGTTGTATTTTTCGCCCGCGAACCATTCGACTGTGGATCGGAAGGGGGTGTTGGTGTGGTAGCCTTTGCAGGGGAAGTTTTTTCCTATGAAAACCCTTTAGTATGATATGATTGTTGGTTTGGATGAAGGACTAACCGTCTGACGACAGTGGGTTCGTCATGGAATAGTCGATTTTGCCCTCGTCAGCGTTGGGATCGAGTTTGCTGCGCAGCGGATACGGCCAGCTTAGTTCCATGTGCGCAGACGCGATGCTGGCCACCATCAGGCCTGTCAAGGCTTTGAGGAGGGTGTTTGGAGACATGGTTTGAGGGCTAATGGTGAACTATAAACGGGCGACTATTAATGGACCAACGAGACGCCGACTGGCAGGACGAAGCGAACAAAATGAATGACTGAATGAGTGAATGAATGAATAGAGAGAAGTAGCAAACGTGAAGAAAGGACTCATTAATATGTCCAGGTTTGCTTATTTTCCTTCCGTTCGTCTCTGGAATGTGGCCAACAGAAGCGCCGATCTTACATTCTTGTACACGTACATGTTGATGTATGGCATCTCTTCACACGCTGAAGATCGAAATTACCTCTGGTATGCTTCTATTACACCGTAAACACGATTTACTTCTGATTTGATTAAAATTCTCAGCTGATGACGTCTGGGAAATGACGTTACACCTGACTAGTCATAACGATTAAGATGCTCGGACTCGATCAAATAATCCCACAGAAATCAAAGTACTCATATACTTGATACTACAACTCGACTTCCACTTATATGTCTGGTCAGAGGAGTATAAACCCTCTTTTAATTAGTTATGATAACAATAGGATGGAGTTGATATCAGCTATGCATCTAGATTTCTCAAGCGAGCGCGATTCAATAGTGGAAGTTCCTATGTTTTGGCCTTCCATATTTGATATTTTCTCTAGAATAGGAAGTCCCTGATACTTGGTTAGGTTTGGTGAAAGGGTAGACGTGAAGGCAAGGTTCTTGTATTGAATCGCTTTTTCAGCTGTTGCTGCAAAGAGGACTTAGCAAATTGCTATACAAGCCAGAGCAATTCAAATAATGAGAAGAAAGAAAACCAATAAATATTATCTGGTAGCGGCGTCAAATGTTATTTATAATCTGATGTGCACAACAGTCTTGCGTTTGTTTGACCTTTCCAAAAGACGCTATTAAAGCCATTAATTGCCACCAGCAGTGCAGCCAGAAGGACCCATTGAGTAATAATTAGTCGCTAATACTTTCGATAACTCAACCCAAGAGCTGAAATGGTTTCGTAAGGATCTTCTTGAGATTCAATGCCTTCTCGATCTTCCTCAAGCTTTTGTGGAATGCTCTGGTGCCTTTCTGGACCCATTTTAGAAGATGAGGGCGAACAGTTGAAGGAGGAGGACAAGTTCAACGTGCGGTAAATCAAAGTTCGGTCTGCTTTTGTCTGTCCTCCAACAAAGTCATAAAAGTATGACACTGCTCATAAGGTCTAAAAATTCACCGGCGCTTGATTTAATCCAATCTATGCTAATCTTGTTAGACGGAGCGCGATCCATGCTATGGTAAAACAATCCGCCCATACTAGCAATTGCTACGCTTGTAATTGTGATCAGAGTATAATCAGAGTAAGGCAGTAGCATCCTATCAATAAATGCGAAGCGAGAAGAAAGCAACAAAACTGGAAACCGAGCATGTACTTCCTGGTAGGTTTCTATGCCTATCGATGGCATGATTTCAAAGTCATCAATAACTTCAAGGCTTGTATATGAAATTTCCGCCGACGAATCCTCGTTCAGGCTCTTTTATCTTTCGCAATATGGAACTAGGAACAATGAGAAAGCAAAAGCCATAACCGCACTCAGCTACCAAGCTCGAATGCTCGTATGCTCGTATAATTCCAACTTCACAAACAAGTGTAACGGAAGTGAGTCGGAAATATACGTAGTGAGAACTATACCTTTAGCGCTTGTCAGCGCATCCGGCAGTTACAGCCAATAATATAACACTATTTCACAACAAAACCAACAGAATAACACGCGGAGCAATAAAGATAGTGAGAATTTGAGCAATAGAAACTTCGCTAAAACGCACTAAAGATGTACGTGTAATTCTCGCCACAAACCTGGGGTTAAATGGCTGGAGATCTACAAGATAACAACTCGAGACTTGACCACAGATATCCCCGGAGACTCCTGTTATCAAATTAGGGAGGCTTCTCAAAGTCATTCATAGTTGTGACTGTACCACTCGACAACAAGGCTGATACGACATCAGCATGAAACAAAGTATCGACATACAAAGTTCGACAACCTTAGTCTTCGCACAGGGTTTTGTTTTTTTTTAACAAATAATATAGCCATCTAGTCTATTTAACGCCAGTTGACACCATGATTAGTTTGTACCAAAATGTCACCCAGAACGCGCATATCACAGTATATGTAAGTTACAAAGCACTGCTGTTTAAGATTTTACCCACATAATGAATCAAAGAAACTTCTGCTCTGGATTTTAATTTCAATTCCAAGTCGCTCCTTTGTTACATTTATGAGGGGTCTCTCAAGTATTAGACACACCTACTCTACACATGTAGGCAGGACTATAACATAAAGGTTTTGGGAAGTCTCTGACAGGCGAGATAGAACGCGGAAAGCCTGTAATTTGAATATGAGAAAAAGATAGCCCAGGTATCTCACTAAAAACAACAATATCAATACCAGGGATTATGCCTACAACTGTGAGCAGCATGAAACCACTCACCACGTTAAAACATGCATCATTGGCTGTGTAGATTTCGATACCGAGCGATGTCACCTACACGTCCACCATATAAGGACAGCTTTTAAAGATGATGGGTCAGCCTTGACGTGGATGGAGATTGGGGCCTAGCTGGCTAGTGCTTGCTTACAGTAATCTGTCAAGGGTACGACAATGTAACGAGAAGCAATCGTTCTAAGTGAGGTAGGTTCGAAACGAAACAGCCAGGTATAAAAAGCGCTTCATGCCCGATGAATTTCTGAGGAAACCACATCAATTCTTGTTTCTAATTTGCTGTCCTTTCGAATACTCTATTCACAATGAAGGCCATCCTCGCTACCATCTTTCTCCTGGTGGTGTCATCGCTCGCCGTCCCAGTTAATGTCGTACGTAACATCTTAGTCCATTTTAACTAGCTGATTTACTGAATATGAGCATAGGAAACCCGTGATGTTGTACGTACCATCGTACTTGAGCTTAAGTACCTGACCTGCTAACCATGAGCATAGGAAACGCGTGATGTTGATTACAGCGATTGTGGTTCCACTTACGGCTGGCAACCATGTCTATAATTTCGACAGTAGCGGGATACTAAAGACTACTTCTTAACATGATTATACACATGTATCGCTGCTCAGTCCACCAACAAATGAGAACTATTGAATGGTCTTACGCATACCAAGAATTTGGCACCGTTTTTTCGACTTGCCTATGTCTGGCTTTCAATGGCATTTAGCAACTCTTTGGTTGCTAAAATCATAAATCCTTATTATCTAGAAGACCTCCTATGGCTGCGGTTCATATGATACGTTATACAACCGACCTCACCATATCGAAGTCGTTTAGCGATTTAAAATATTTGTTTTGAACATGGCAATTTCTTGAAATGTGAGATCACTTATTTCAAATACAGTGCAGGTAAATGTGCTATATCTAACAGTAAGAAAGTATTGTATAATTCCAAGTGCAGTGGCAAACAACAATATGATACATATCAGTAGTTAATTGTGTTTATTTCAGTCACTGTACACTACATACATGCGTCAAGAAGCTCTCTTTTTGGAGTGCAAACCGGCGGTCTAGTTTCAAATTTTGCTGACTTTTTGGTATTCTTGCAAGCGAGAAAGATCAATTGATATATCAAGGGCCTATGTAACCTTAGTCACTTTCGACTCTTCATGAAAGGTGGTACACTTCAAGTTTCCTTAAGAATGTTATTGAAGTAAATTTAGACCTCGCATTTCTAAATAGAAAATAAAATTCATCACGGCCCTCTATGCGGTATGCAGTACACAAAAATATGAAATTTAACTTCCCAAAAACTTATATCTCAACGGCTTATCCCCCGGCTTCAATCCGCTAATCGTCACGACTTGATCGTCGCCCGGGACAATATCAATTGCACTGGCGCTGATCGTGACCCCCTCTCGCTCCTCAAAGACCAAACACTTCACCGGTTTTTGTGCCGTGAGTAGCAGTCGCTGTTCGCCAGCTGCAGACCCGCTCTGTTCACTAATCACCAACCCCCGATCACTCAGATCCAAGTATTTAAAGGGTTGTGGCCAGTCAACGTCTCGCGCAACCAGTTTGCCATCAACCCAGATACGCGCCGCAAGAACATGCGGCTCCGGGTAGACAGTATGATCAATGACCCCGTCGAGAATGACATTCGTAGTCCCATTCGGCACAAGCCGCACATTCTCGTGGATAATCCTATCACGGACCTCGGTGCCCTTGTCGACTGAGATAAAACGGAGTTCGACGAGCGCCGTAGCCTCCTCACGCAGACTGCTCACTGCCCAGAGCTCGTACTTGCTGGTCTTTGCGGGACGCGCGTGTGATATGCTCCAGTCGTGGTGTTCGCGTTGGACGCCGACCGCGACGGGGGCGAGGATGCGTGCCATGGCGTAGTAGGCCGGTTTGGGACGCAGAAAGTAGTCGACGATGGCCCATGAGATGGTCGGCCAGCAGTCGTCGAGCTGCCAGAGCAAGGCACCTCCGCAGTGGCGCTCGTCTCCCCATTGGCGTCGCCAGGAGCGGTAGCCAAACATCATGGTTTCTTCTTGGACGACTTGAGTTAAGTAGATGTAGGTCTTTTTTTTCTGTTAGACTTTATATCGAAGGAACACTTGATGTACTTACCTCCAAATCAGTGGCAGTCCTCAAGTTCTCGACCAGATAAGTGGCCAACCGCCGTTCGTGGCCGTCCGCTTTGTTGTGGAAATCAATCACATGAGACTGGGGGAATAGATCTTTCTTGTCTTCAACAAAATGCTCAATTGTCTCAAGATGGGGAAAGGCTTCCATGCCGAACTCGCTGTTGAATCGACCGCCAATTGTTCCAAATATTTGGTATTTCTCTTGGGTACCATGCCACACTAACATCTTGTTAGGTTGAGTGATCTAGAGAAAAGACTGATGCTTACCATTCCACTGGTGAAGATCGCCGACTGTCGGATCAGACGTGATTTTTCCATCTCCCCATGGGCTTCCAGGATGGTAAAAGACGCTGGGCGAGAGTTCTCTTACAATCGATGGCAAAACATGCTCATAGATATAACGAGCTGGGAAGTCAGTCTTTAGCCAATTATCGCGGTTCTTGTCCTCGTAGTTGTATGTCAACCCTGACTGCTCCTGAACCTGGTAATCTTCGTTGTTTCCGGCATATAGCACGATTGATGGATGATGTCGGAGCCGCGACACATTGTCGATTGCTTCTTGTTTCACTGATTCTAGCATAGCTGGCCAGGTCGGGTAGTTGCCACAGCCGAACATGAAGTCTTGCCAGACCATGACGCCGAGTTCGTCGCAAGCATCATAGAACGCATTGTCTTCGTATATTCCTCCGCCCCAGACTCTGCAAGAATTAGCCAAATGACAAGACTGAATCTACTAATTCAAAATTGCTTACCGAACCATGACCTGATTCCCTGCAACCATCAATTTGATCCAATTCCGGTACCTCTCTGCACTGATGCGAGGCAGGAAGTTATCCGCGGGAATCCAGCACGAACCGCCACAAAAAATATCAACCCCATTGATACGGAAGAAGAAAGATTTGCCATGCTTGTCGGGTTTTTGGATGACCTCTGCAGTGCGGATTCCAATGCTCTTTGATAGCTGGTGCACAGACGTATCGTTCTCTGTCAACTTGACTGATAGTTGATAAAGAGTTTGTTCTCCGTATCCATTAGGCCACCAAAGCTTTGGCCTGTCTATTTTGAACTTGACTGTTACGGATCCGTCCTGGTTGATGGCAGCTGTTTCCTGTCCTATTTCCGTCCCAGCCAGTGTCAGGGAAAACGTTGCTTTGTGTGCTGTCAAGCCCTGAGTGGACTCAACTTTTGCAAATGCTTGGATTCGCGCGTGTTGGTGGTTATGCGATAATTCCATCTCGGTCCACAGGTCCGCTATCCTCGTGCTGTAGACTTCCAGACGTACATCGCGCCAGATGCCGGCTGTCATCAGGACCGGGCCCCAGTCCCAGCCCCAATGGTACTGGGATTTCCTGACACCTAGTCTGGCTGTTTCCCCATTGAATCCGACCCATTTGTGGTTTGGGTAGTTTTTCTGAATTTCTCGCGCTCTGAGCAAGGCAGAGTCGAAATGGATCTCAAGAGTGTGGTTTTGACTGTCGTTTTGAAGAAGCTGACTGGTGACGTCTACCCGGTGAGACAGAAACATGTTATCGCTCTCTAAAACCACTTTGCCGTCTAGATGCACGGTGGCAAACGTGTCGAGACCGTCAAAGACCAGAAAAGCGCTCGCTCCAGCGGGGAGGTTTTGCTTTGGTATTGAGGTGCGATACATCCACGTTCTCTTGCCAATCCATTCTGCCTGCAACTCATTGAAGCCAATAAAAGGATCGGGTATTCTGTGTTGACTAATTAGCAATGTCTTCGTGTCATGGGGTCGTCTTTGCAACCAACTTGTTATGGGACAAGAGATCCTGGTGGACAACCGATGGTATCGACAGCACTGATAACCATTCCGAATCATCGGCTTGTTTAAACTCCCAGTTGGAATGAAGCGACTGCGCGTGAAAGAGAGCCATTGTTTCCTAGCCCACTACAGTCGTTTGTTCCAAATGTCGCACTGAAAGTTGAGCGTTCGGCGAGAAAACAGCTCTTTATACGAGGTAGGCTCATCCAGATGTGGAGTCTTGTCGAGTAAGAAACATTTTCCCGTCGACCGAAGCAAACTTGGCACATAATCCAGGCCGATTGGATGGGTATATCGGTAAAATGCAATATGTTGTTCCAGTGGAGAGGGGGTAATTGCGCTCCCCCAGCTTGGTTGCGGGGTCATTTTCCCAATGTGGAACGGATGTGCTCCGTTCCTGAAGCGCAAGCATTGAACATGTGGACAGTAGACGACACGTAGCTTATACATTAGTTTTCTTTTATGAGAAGCACAGATATTCATGTTCAATGGTCTTGAGTGTCTGGAATAAAGGGCGATAAGAATAATAGCCATGGTTTCACGATTTTGTATGTATCTTACTTGACCGAAAGCATTTGAATGTGCAACCCTTGAAATACAGGTAATATGTCTTGGTTGATTGTGTATATAGTCTGACAAGCTAAGGACTACTTGTACTTAAAAAACCTACTAGCTATTGATCAAGTCCATCACATCTTCGATAGACTTTACTTTCTTCAGATCTCACTCGCACAGCCCTGCACCTCCTTAAACCAACTATTGCTCGCGGATCGTCTTCATCGCAGACTTTTGTTGTTTCCGCGGCCGCATGCTCCCACTGGAGCTTAATCAGATGAGCCAAACCGCCTGGCGGAAGGTCGTTGTCCTTTTGGGGGTCTTGGACGAAATTGTTTCCCTCGGGTTGTCCGTCTCAGTCTGATTCGATTATATCGAGGTAATAAGCGTTTTGTTTGCAACAGCAAGCCAAGAAAGGCATTTGCCACCAACGATTCCAGTTCTATCATGAGAGAAAAAACGTCCTGCTTGTTCGGTGCGTTTTGAGAGCGGTCAAGCATTGTTCCAAACTCGAGGGTCAAGGGAGTCCTCTGAGGCCGAGGTTGGCCGTAACGACGGATCAGTTTCAAGCGGTCGGATACTGCCCTGTGATCTTTGAGATGGATTTGAGAACCTGAATCTGCTTGTTCTTTTGTCGATACTGATTTGACCTTCCGAGTGTTCAAACCATCTCGGACGAGGAAGAGACTCTGAGTCCCCAAACTCAGTGATATTAGTCGGCCAGAACCGCAAGTTGATTCACAAAACTAGCGTCGGCCTCTTTGATTTTGTGTTAGGGTGTTAAAGTCCTCGGTGCAGATGATCAACGATGATTGTGGTCAACTGCTGCGATCAAAAGTAGGCACAGGGACATGGTGTTCAACAAGAGCCAGCTTGTTTAGTTTCAGTTGAGCTCAGCTTGAGCATAATTTCAGTCTCTTTGGATGGGTGTGTTGACGTAGACTAAAATAAAAAGACTGTTAGCATCCATGGCTTCCAAGTCAGGCATCAACATACAGTTTTCAACCAGTGTTGAGTCTTTGTAGCACGTCCATCCGAATGTTTTCAGAGTCAGAGACAAATCCAAGGAAGGTGCTCTGGGCTCACGTGCCAGCCAGGCGCCTGAGGCCACAACTGGCAAAAACTACTTTCCCCTTTTGGGAAGGAGCAACAAGGCGAGTATAAACACAGCACTCTCTATTGTTTTCCTTTACTTTTTTCTTCCTCCTTTCATGTCTGGCCTTCTCGACACAACACAAACTTACCACTCTACTCTATCACGGCAGACTTCGTACACAACCCACCGCTCTGGGCAGGCGTTTTTACCTCGCACACGAGGACGTTTTCCCTGCTCACAGGCTTACGCCTGGCCCGAATGGGGGAGTGCCGTTACCGCAGGAATAAAAAAAGAGAGAAAGAAAGAAACAAATATAATCATTTTCACTGAGCTTTTTCTTGTACCTTGCCAGTAGACTCGTAGTAGTAGATAATCTGTAGCCAGTGCCTGTAAGAGAGTTAACACACCCATCGTAGACACCGTAAGTAACTGGTGAAGGGGAAGGGAAGGCGATCGCTCCTGCCTGGCTGCGAACAGCCGTATAATCATCACTATTTCTATTCCAACTCTGTCTTTTGGCATCTACTTTGTTCGTCGAGTTTTGCCACAGTCTTCACAATTCCTAGTCTTGTCTATTGGAAGTCTCTCAGCTTACTGGGACAAAGGGGACAGCCCCAAACACCGTGTGTCAGTCTTCTTCATCTGAAGAAACTCATCTATTCTTATCCCATGAGACATCATCAACTGCGACGCCCATCAAAATGCAGAACGCGGTAAGCAAGGGCATCTCTATGAGAATACATGTTGACACTCAGTCATCCCAGGTTATCTCGATAATCGATAGCGAAGACCCCGGTGGCTGCTCGGCGCCTCGAAAGACAAATCTCGAATCTGCCTTCTCAAACATAGCCTTCCACTCGTTAATATCACGCTCCTTTGCATTTCCAATCTCCAACATCGTCAGATCCATCGCCCTGTGCAATGTTGTTAAGTGGTTAGACTGATACGTTGCCTCGGGAAGAAACACCTACCTCAGCTTTCGATCAAAGTTGTTTGGGAGCACGCCAGGTGGCGGCATCAGAAAATCCATCACAAGGACACGAGCGCCCTTTTTCAACGCGGGGATTAGAGACTTCAGGGCTTGGATACAATACTTCTCTGGCCATTCGTGCAAAACCCATCGATAGAGATACGCGTCTGCGCCGTGGACAGGCTGTTCTTGGAAAAAGTCATGCACCATAAATTTCACGTTCAGACCCTCTTGCTCTTTAGAATTTGCAACAACCTGAGGCAGTTCTTGCACGATCAGGTTGAGGTTAGGATATTTGCGAGCCAGGGCGAATGCTGCATCACCGTGAGATCCTCCCAGGTCGACCACTGTTCCAGAACTAATCTTCTCCCAGGGGTATCCATCTGTGAGATGACGCAAGGAATACCCATCGCCAGTGGTGAAAACGCTCATGGCTTCACCAAAACGGCGCGCTCGCGCTGGGTTCGTTTCTAGCGTTCTGTAGAAAGACAGATCGGTTTCGTTCGCCAGCGAGGATCCCTTTGGATATCAGCTACATCTTGGCAGGATGTATGCTAGTACTTACAGTTTGATTTGGCTCTGCAGCAAGCGGCCATTTTACCAAAGCATCTACAACTTTTGTTGCCGCTGGGAAAATGACTTCCACAGCAGATGCCAGCCAGCCTGCCACAAGAGGATCTTCTGCGATTTGTCGCGAAGCTGCAGAGTGTGCAATCACCCCCGGGCGAGGCTCTTTGAATATTCGGTACGCAATACCGTGGCGCAGAATGGCACAGAGTGCATCATGGCTGACGCCCGTACTGGCTGCCAGCGCCGCGAATGTGGTCTCCCCATGGACCGGTACTTTGCTAGCGATATCAAAACGCGAGATAAACTGCAAATGCACTAGTGTGTTTTGCTGCGCTCGTTAGTTTAGCAGTTGCGTGGTTCTGTTGCAATGTACCCACCTGGACACCGAAAAGCAGATCCCTCGGTCCCTGCAGCAAGTCGTTAAGCTCTTGGCTGGCTTGAAGAGCTGCGACGCGCGACTGCTCAATATCAGCGGGCAGTTTGAGGTCAACAGGACCATCGGCGTCAAAGGACGGGCGTGGGAGGTTGTTTTCAGCGAGATAGTCGTCGACGCGTTGGGTGTGCTGAGCGACAGCGCTCGCCAACTCGGCTATGCGGCTCTGCGACATTGAGACTGTACAATCGGAGGAATTTTTGGAGGTAGGATATCTATGTATGATATTCGGAGTTGCAGCTCTGGGCACATGGGCGTAATATATAGTCTTTGTCTCGTATATAGTCTTTGTCTCGTATATTGGTCTTTGTCTCGTACATTTTGAATTGTCATGCATGTGCCCCGCGGGATTGTTCTGCGCTGACCTTACACGATCAGATTATGGTTGGCACCAGTCTTGACAAAACATATCCAAGTAAACCAATCCTATGATAATATATATTCTGGGCACTATTCTATTCTGGTGAATAAACAGACGTGAAATCCTTCCAGCATACGAGTACACGGCGGCACCGCCGGATATGCACCTCAACCAACACCAACATTAACAATTCAGCATCACTTACTGTCTTCAATTTATTTCCTTCACTCATTACCAATAGCAGAGAAGTAATTTCACCTACTACGATTCCCCTAAAAGCAGCCTTTTCTAACCAAGATCGTGGGATATTAATAACTCATTACATGTAGCCTGAAACTGCAAGCGTGCTTTGCACCGAGTGGAGAGTTATATAAAAACAACAAGAAACATCAATGAAGCTCTGATATGAACAATATATGAATGATTAATAGGCCAGGCGGAGTCAGAGACATTGCCAGAAAGTAATCAAATTGCACATATCCAGTGACATCCAGTTATATCATCAGTCTTATGTTGACCCTGCTACATCAATGTCAGCGATATAGATCGGCTTGGCGCAGAACTCTGGAGCGGGTCTTGGCACTGACGACAAATATTTCCCCAATCTCCACTATCTCCTCATCCAGATGTCCTTCTCGCAACAAATCAATTGATATACTCTTCTTGAAAACCACACCATGGCCTCGCTGCGGCTGCCCCGGTTCCACACTCTTCTCAAAACCAACTCGCGCCAGCTCCAAGCACAGCAGCGGCGATGGGCGCAGGTGCACGACGTGCGCTTCCTGGCGACGCACCGCGATCCGCAACAGATTCTGGACAGGTACAAGGACAAACTGCAGCAAAAGGCACAACAGTACGACAATGAGAATCTGACCAAATAAGAATATTTTTTTTGCTGACATGAGTTTTTTTGGAAGGGAAGGACACGAGTCGGTGGAATCGCTAAAGGAAGCGTACAAGGAAAAAATCGCAGAGTATCGAAGCAATGCGTCGACGATTACAACGCCTGAACAAAAGTCGACTTCTACATCGTCGCCATCGCCATCGCCATCACCGTCACCTTCGACGACATCGACATCGACATCGACAGCTTCTACACCATCGACAGCCTCATCCCCTTCCTCCCCCACAGCCGCCGCCGCCGCAAAATCAGCATCTGGCCCACCGGGCATCAAACCGCTCAGCTCGTACCTCGACGTCGAAAAGATCCTCGCCCTGCCCGCCAAGGAGATTGAAATGCTGTGGCGTCTGCGGCACGCCAACAATCCGCGCTCCATTTGCGCTGTCATTCCACTCGACACGTACCAGCGCATGGTGACCGCGGCGAGGTCGAATCCGCAGTTCATACTGCCTCTGCCGCGTCAAGTAGCAACACCCGAACCCCTCCAGGGAGAAGAAAGTGGCGCGGATATTCATTTCCTTCAATGGGGATTCCATCCTCCCGCGTCCCCGGCACCATCTACAGGGACGACTGCAAACACGCACGCCTCGACAGTCATGTTCACGCAGCTCGCGTCCTACAAACTACACGGCTCGTTTGCGCAGCCGCACACGACGATTACGCACCATCTCGACTTGGCAGATGAAAAGGGGCTTGTGCTGATGGTCGGGCAGGTGATGCCGGACGTGGGCGTGTCGGTTGCAGAGGCCAGCTGGCTGGTCAGCTGTGTGCAGCGGTTTTATGATTTTGATGGAGAAGGGAATGGGCGGAAAGGGGAGTTGTTGCGAATGTTTACGAATGGGGATGTTGAAGGGTTCAAGGTGGAGGATTTGATGGAGGAGACGGAGAGGGTTTCTTAGAGGATATATCAGTTGATCTAGATGGGTTGGCAGTGTAAGATAGGTAGACGTTTGCATAGATGGGTCTAGCAGTTAGAAGGTTCATGTAAATTATTTGATATGCAATGCCGAGAACCATGGCAGAAAGTTAGGCCGAAGGACAACCGAGATTAGATAAAGATATATGTACAACGAACGCCAGAAAAGGAAACAAAAAACGAAAGGAACGAGTCATGGGCGCAAGCAGTAAGCTCATTCGACTCCGTGGCTCTCTGAAGGGGTATCTCTTAAATTGAAGACCTTGAATTGTGGCCTAGTCAAGAACATGGTCGAGTACAAAGGAATTGATGTAATCGAAATAACTCGGCTCGGCGACACTATCGTTATGGCCGCCGCTGGGAAGCTCCCGCCAGACTTTGGTGGATGAATTGCACAGGTCGTACAACTGGGACATGTGTGAGGGGCTGTATGTCTGGTTAGATGTGGTTAACAACAAATTATGAAGGTGGACTCACGGAACCAGCTCATCCATGAGTCCACTGAGGAAGAGAATGGGAATATCTTTGATTTTGGGGAGGACGTCCTCGCTGGCCCAGTATTGGTGACAGAGACGTGCCAGATATCGGGCAGGCGGGAAGACACTGAAAAGTTAGGTCAATTTCTTTTTGTTTAAAAGGCTAAACTCACGATGGTATAAGTTTTCGAATGCAGAGAAAAGTGTTTTCCAGGATCAAACCCGAAATTACGCCCTTTTCCTGATTCCGCGCGACGAGGTTGATGGCCACGGCACCGCCCAGACTTTGACCGTAGACGACGATCTTAGAGTCCCTAGTTTCTGCGCGATGGCGGATGTAGTCGAGCGCCGTTTGAGCGTCGATGTTGATGCCCTTTTCGTCGGGCGTTCCAGTCGACAGTCCATAACCACGGTATTCCAGCATCAGGACGTTGCAGTTCAATGTCCGCGTCAGGACTTTGGCAATGGGGACTCGGTGGCCAATGTTGCCTGCATTTCCGTGGAACATCAAGACAGTCACATCTTGGGCAAACTCCTTCTTCGATGGACGGATAAACAATGCATTTAGGGACTCTCCATCCGGGGTGGGGATTTGGAGGTCCTCGTAGTCGGAGATGCCAAAGGCCGAAGGTTTGGGAACGTTTGTGCGCGCATCAACAGGGACGTTTCGCGGATAGATCAATTCACTGGCACATTGATATTAGAGACACGTATCTGACTGTCAACGATGAATACCTACTTTTGCTTAAAGTATAGAAGGCTGCTGGCGATGACCGCCAGGCCAGAAGACGCCAGCACCGGAAGTCGCAGGAACTGCATGGTGTTGCCAGCCATGGAGGAGAAGCTCCATTGCGGTGAGGGAGGAGGAGATTCCGACATGTTGAAGATATAATGATAATTCACTCAGATTAGAGATCCTTTTGTTCTCTCAACAGCATTGCGGGGTGTCGCATGCGCAATCTGTTGTTATCTTGGGCGCGCAAGAAGCGGTTTCTCGCAAATTGCAAGCGAATCGTGAATTTTGTATTCCGTAGTTTCTTGAAACATGCACAGACTTTTTGGGGGCTTGAGAATCTGCACCGTCGCAGTGTTGCACTGTAATTCGACCAACAAGCACTCGCAACGACAAGCAGTACTAAGTACGTACGTAGTAATGAACAACGATGTCGAGCTAAGGGGCACGATAAGCGGAGCCGGCGGTAGGGCTCTGCCGCCCCAATCACGAGCTGCCGTGCGCTCACCGCCTTGGAGCTACGCGTTACGTTGTCTGCCTCCGCTCGTCACCAGCTTCTTTCTCCATTGACCTCAGCTCGATTCTGTTTTGCACTTCTGATCCTCCGTTTCTGCTCTGTACCACATACGATCTGAGCTTGCACGATTTGCACTATAATAGACCCGCGTCAAGATGATCTCAAATACAACTGGCGCGATTGGGGAGGGTGAGCTGCTCCGCCCAGGCGAGCTTCATTAACCAGGACCGGAAGCTGAACAATCCACTAGATGGCATCCATGTTGACTTGAACCACCTGAAGAAGGGTGAAGTGAAGTAAGCTGCATTTTTTATCTGTTTATTTTGTGCACTGTGACTGACAACAACGCTCGCTTAGCCTGGGTACATCGATGTAAGCATTTCGCCATCGCATTCTGCTATTCCTGAACGGATAATTAACAAAAAACGCAGCATGGCGATCAATTTCAAAGACGGCGTCATTCTCGGCGCTGACAGCCGGACAACGACTGGCGCCTACATTGCAAACCGAGTGACAGACAAGCTGACGCAAGTGCACGACACCATCTGGTGCTGTCGATCCGGGTCGGCTGCCGACACCCAGGCAGTGGCTGATATTGTCTCATACCACTTGAATATGTACGGGATTGTCAACGACGAGTCTCCCAGCACCCACACGGCCGCAGCTCTTTTCCAGGAGCTGTGCTACGAAAACAAGGACATGCTCAGGTAGGTTGATCATGGTATGTCAGTCTGGTCTAAGCTAATAATTGGATAACAGCGCGGGCATCATCATTGCCGGCTACGACCATCGACACGGCGGCCAGGTCTACTCGATTCCTCTCGGCGGATCCCTCCACAAACAGGCGTACTCCATCGGCGGGTCGGGCTCTACGTACATTTACGGATACTGCGATGCACACTGGAAGGAGGGCATGACCGAGGAAGAGGGCGTCAACTTTGTCAAGAGTGCACTGGGCGAGGCAATCAAATGGGATGGCAGCTCTGGCGGTGTGATCCGGCTGGTGGTGTTGACGGCCAAGGGGGCAGTGCGACATTTGTATCTGCCGGACAATGGATACAGCGGCCCTGGGCCAGCCAAATAGATGCTGTGATTGGAGATGGAGTAGTTATTTTGATATTGCCAGAAAATACACCGATGCCATGACTTGAGTAGTTGAGTGTTTAATCTGTATGGGTGTGGCTGTTGGGGCTGACGTAGAGCTGCACAGCTGTCAGCAGAGGACATGGATATATGGATATTGACGTGGATGTATGATGCGTGGAATATCAGATACAAAACATAATGCGATTTGATATGTGCAATATCGAGTATACTAGTATGTACCACAGGCCTGGATCCTGCGATGCAATCACCTCGTCTCGCGCCGCCACCTGCGCGGGCCTCGCCCCGTCATTCGCCGGCGGCCAGGCTAACTAGCAAGTCGAGCTTCTGGACTCTCTCCAACTCTCGCTGCTCGTCCTATAACTCGGCAATTCTGTTCTGCTATCTCGCTGCTCGATTAATTAGTTTCTTCTTCTTTTTCTTTACCTGATTGCATTGAGTGCTGTGTTATCGGCAGCAGAACCAGCGTGCAGATAACGTCTCGATCGACCGGAACCAACTCACTAATTAATAGCTTTCACCGCTCCCTCGGGTCTGGCCAGACCAAGTGACTCTCACCTCTACGAACGAACAACATTGACGAATCCCATCTTCGATATTGAGTATTACATTGCTATCCAACTATTTCATCCAGTCTCTCGCCAGCTGGGTCTGGTTTCGGTTCTAGGTATCTGTCCGAACGAAACGACCGAAACGTCTCTTCTTCACCACGCGCAGTGGCCAAACCCCCCAGAGATCGCAGCATCGCAGGGTCGATCGCGACAATCATATAATACACGCCCCCCGTTGCAGCACGCAGTCGCTCATTTGACAGCGATCGTCAATTGACTCTGCTACCCCGTGCTTCGTGGCGTCGTCGACTCGTTGGGCCTGATAGCGGCCTGATCAAGCGGACCTTCTCTCTCAGTCTTACTGCTCGCTCGCTCGCTCTCTCTGCGTTTCTGTCTCTTATCAGACGTCAACGATCCGCATCGACTCGCCATTGCCGCGCCCAACAATGCAACGTGCGGCTCACAGCTGCAGCGTCGTGGTGGCTCTCTGAGTGCTGCTCGAGTGACGTTGAGGCCGTCCAGTCCAGCCGGTTGTTTGCCGCCCCTCAGCGCCCACGCCCACGCCCACGCCCACGCCTCCCCCTCCCGCCTCAACCCAGTCGTAAGTCAACTAGTCAAACTGCTAGTCTCCCCCCTCATCTATCACTCGTGCTCTGTTTCTGGCTACTCTGCTATCACCTGTTTCAACTGTCCTTGCCATTTGTTTTTCCATGGCTCTGGCTCAGCCTGGCTGCTCTGTTCTCGCCCGGACCGACCTGCCTAACTGATTGGTTTTCGTCGGGTTCTCGAGCCTGCCCCGCATTCACTCTCCTCTGCCTCTTGTTACTACTTCACTTCGCCGTCCTCAAATGAGACTGACATGGGTGAAGTCGTGTTCAGCCCTGCTGCGCTGTCAGACCAGGTCTACCGTCCTCTGTTCGCCAGCGCAATGCTAGGAAGCGCCGTCAATCGCGCCACCGACCCTTCAGAATCGCCGTTTCGAGCGTCGCCTGCTTCATCTACGCGCAATTACTCTGCCACCCATAGCGCAAGCTCCAGGGCGCCGTCAACGCCTACCTCATCCTCCGTTGCTCCCTCCTACTCGTCGCCCTCGCATGATGTGCCAGCCTATGTCCAGTCATCCTCGATCAACAACGAATGCCCAACCACCATGGCTAGCTCACATCACATTCCTCCATCTTCGCACGCCCCTGATCCGATGCTAGCTTCGGCGAATCCCATGTATCACTCGACACAAGTGCAGGCTGCGACCCCCCACTCAGCCCAGATGCACAGCTATCCAGCTTCCCATATCCCTTCGCCCTCGTCCCCTCGATTAAACCCTACAAATTCCTCTACGAGATCGCTTGGAAGCTCCGTGGCGACATCGCCGAGCAGAATAAAAGTGCGCGATCTCTCCCATATCCAAAGTTTTGCCAGCGAAGAGCTGTTAGAGCAAGCACAACGCTCAAGGCGGCCCGGACGGGGGCCTACCGACGTTGCTCGCCAGTATGAAATCAGTTCAATGCCCGTCACAGACATAATCGAAATGGTTGCCGGCTTACTGACCAAGATCACGGCAACGAACGACTTGCAACATGAAAACATTCACCGACACATTCCTCCTCTCGAAGGCACGGCCAATCTGAGCCCGCAAGCAAGCAGTGTCCTTGCTTTTCACGGAAAAAACGTGCCTTCAATCACCATCCTTAGCTACCTAACCCGCATTCACAAATACTGTCCAACGACGTACGAAGTCTTTCTCAGCTTGCTGGTCTATTTTGACCGCATGACAGAGATGGTCAACCGGCGGCCGATCCAGCGTCGGCAGCACCGCGTCGACTCGGCCTCGGCCATGGCGCTTGACTCGCGGTCGCACTCTCGAAATAACTCTACCCACCGCTTCACCGTTGTCACACCTCCTTCGTCGAGTGGAATAGCAGCGCAAGACCCCAAGTCCCCCGAATCGTCAATCACGTCGTCTCTCCAACTGGACGACGATGAGGATGACGACTTTTCCAACTTTTTCATTGTCGATAGTTTCAACATTCACCGGTTGGTCATTGCCGGCGTGACTTGTGCCAGCAAATTCTTTTCTGATGTTTTCTATACAAATTCTCGATACGCCAAGGTAGGTTTGTCCACTTTTATATGCGATGCAATACTAACAGGACCAGGTTGGTGGCCTTCCACTCGTCGAGCTGAATCACCTGGAACTGCAATTTCTTCTGCTAAACGACTTTCGATTATCAATCACCGTCGAAGAATTAGAGGCATACGGGACCATGCTGGTGGAATTCTACGCGCGAGAGGTTGTAGCTCAGCAGCAACATCAACAAGCAATGGCCGCTGCCAGTGTATCTCGTCCTCTGGCAATGGAATATCCCAGGGATGAAAACCGGCACGAACACCGTCGCCATCACGAACGTGGACACCGCCGTGACGAGTCCGACTACAGTAGCCACGTTCGCACGCCTCCTTGAGCAAGAACCGGACTCTACAACAATACATTACATAGTCTCTATTCTTCTCTTGTTGTTTTCTCTCTCCGGATTATTATTTTTCATATGGACTGCACAAATAGAAGGACGGGTTCATGATTTTTCCTTGCTGGCATGCACGCATGCGATACTGGCGAAGTGCAACTTGTTGTCTTTTTTTAATTGTTTCTTTTCGAGGTTGTACGTTGGCGTGTTGATTTTTTTTTTATTTCAGTAGGGTTTGTTGGTTGATTTGGTATATTGATGCGGAGATTTTGTTTTATAGAAGCCGGTTGAATTAACATTTACATGCACAGTTTTAATTATGAATCTATTTAATAGAAAACAACCGACCACAGTGCTGGTAATCGTTTCATGTAAGACAGTTGGTTAGTGAGCCCTTGTAGTTCGTAGTTGACAACGTACTCAGGAAGCTTGCAGCATGCTGACCGAATTGAGAAGCCTGCAAGCTGATGGTTGGCATACATTCGTCAGTCCAATCAGCAGTCATGTAGAAGCAAACAAAGGAAAGACTTTCTTCAAGCGACCCTCCCACAAATAAATTTTTTTTTCACCGTCCAGCTTTTCTCAAAGACGAGTTGAGATTATCCCCAATACGGACATGACCAGACCACAAGCCCTGACATGCAATCTGTTAATCCAGTTCGACCATGTTTATATCTAAGGAGCACTCCCATGAACTGGTAGGTATTGAATCTGTAGTATTAATGGTTTGGTGGCTTAAAAAATCACACCTAGATGGGCTGATGAGTTGGTCCTGATCCCAAGCTCTGGCATGCAATTTATCGACACAGTTTGAAATTTTTCTATATCTGGGGGACGCTCCTGTCAACTGGCAGGTGCTGAATCTACAATTTTGATTGGATTTGAAGACTTCCACCATGACCTGGCGTATTTCAACGGTCTATAGGAGGAATGCAAGGCAGGCCAATTGAAAAAAAAGGACATCGACGAGCAAGGGAAAACTTGTACAAAACCCAAACACAAACTTCCGCCCTCACGAATATAAAAATTTCTCATCAAAGGAGACGATAGCAGTTCTGCACGAAATTATAGCTGGGTCATGGATCCTTGATTTTTAGAGAGGGTAAGCGCCCCAAAGGCGAATTTTTTCAAAGAAAAGGCTCAGGAGGTGGTAGATGGGGTAGATGAGCAATGCCAAAGGCACCTAGATAAATTAAAGGTCTTTAAAAAGGTCATGGAGACGATTAACACCGAGTCTGAGTAGTTGATACAGGCTTCAAAATTCTCTCGGGCGCGTCAAATTTGTCAATGGGGAGGCCACCCTACAAGCATCCTGGGCTCGCTGTTATAGGGGTCTTGAGGCCTCGCTGCAATTTTTCAAATTGTAGTTAAAATACCATAGTTAGAATGCTAGGCAATCGATCTCTATATGGATTAAAATCTGATTTGTAACGTTTCCGGAAATACAAAAGTGTCCAATTCTATAACGTGGAAAGTGGGTTGCAACTTGCAAGTGGTTTGTGATTGATGAAATTTTATCAAAGATCGCTAAACAACAAAATTCGGAATACTAAGAAAAACGGATCAAGGCCAATAATGTCACTTCTCCAAGCCCTTCGTATACGAAACACTTGATGAAATGGCAAAATATGGCAGATAAATGGCAAATAAATGGCAGATAGATGGCAGTAAGGAAACGCGAAAACAAGCAACAGACAAAAGAAATAACAAAAGGAAGACAGTCCAGAAGAAGAGAAGAAGAGCAAAATCAGTATGTATCAGAGCCCTATAAAGTTAGCATCCAGGCCGGTAAGTCCAGGTATCCAGGTATCCAGGTCCAGGGGAGTCAAGAGTCCAGGGAAGCCGAAAGTCCAAAAGGTCCAAGTCCAGATCCAGGGAGGTCCAAAGTCGAAAGCCGAAGGTCCAGGGAAGTCGCAAATCCAGAGTCCAGGTCCAGGTCCGGGTCCAGGGAAAAGAAGACATGACTAACACGTCAATCGAACCGAATCTCAATATGGCTTGCTTGACCGAATACCCGCGAACCAGGATAGTCGAGGCCAACAGCCTGCGTCGGAATGAGCACTCCGAATCTCAGTATGGCTTGCTTGGATGTCGGCGAACAAGGACGGTCCAACAGCCTGCGTCGGAAGTGAAATGAGCTCCTTTTTAGGGGAGGCGGAAATGGAAAAGACAATGTCAGCAAAGCAAAGCAAAACAAACAGAGCAGAACAAAACAAAACAAAAATCAGAAGGGATTTTTTTTTTGGGTTTTATGGTTTTCCGGGGGGGATCAAAAGCAGAAGCAGAGGTAAAGACAAAAACAAGACAGAACAAAACAGAACAGAACAAAACGAAACATAATAAAACAAAAGCAAAAGGGGATTTTTTTTCTGGGTTTTCTGGTTTCAATTTTTTTTTGGGGTTTTTTGGTTTTTGGGGAGGGAATCAAAAGCAGAAGCAAAAAAGGATCAAAAAGGGAATCAAAACGCAAAAAGAACTATAGGAGCCACCGCCCCTTTTCCCTCTCCCTCTCGCGGAGCTGACTCCAGGCGTACAGGACCATGTCGTGCCTATCCGTAAAATTTATACCCTGTCTCAAAAACGCTTTGTAAACCTCGGCGATCTCCTTCCTAAACAGCGAATTAGATATCAGATGCTGGGGAAGCCCTCAGAAACGGACGAACGTACCATCGACAAAGTCCATGAGACTTGCAGTTTGGCATGTTGAGATGGTAGTACAAATTGCTATGATCGTGGCCCCAAAGAGTCGTGTACTTTTCGAACTCTCCTTCGCTTGAAGGTTTTTCCAGGGTGGTGACACGCCAGCCTTGCAGTCTACCCATCTTCCATAGGCCGCCGTCAAAGAAGACGTGGGTCTTGCGGTCGATCCAGTAATCGACGTCATGGACGGCAACGTCACCGAACCGAACACTCTTCTTCGCTCTGACCTCGTTCGGCCGGGACCGGACGAGGATGCTGCGAAGGGAGCTGGCACTTCGGCGGTCGCCAGAGCCACCACGGACTGAAGACACAGCGGGGGCAGGGGCAAAGCGAACAGCAGACTTGGGGGCACGGGGCTTGCAGGGAGTCGGGGCAGCAGGCTCACAGAGAGAGTCCTCGAAGGACAGAGCAACGGGAACAGCAAAGGCTACATGCTTGCGGGGGGCACCCTGAAGCAAACGCTTAGGGACGGGGATGCGCGAGGGGGAAGAAGAAGGCAATGGGGATTTCCAGACCGGAAGGCGTCTATTAATATACGCTCGGCGTACTCCCTGCTTCGAAAGCGAGGGTGTTTCCCAATACGTAAAACGCAACGGTGAGGGGGGTGCAGGGGATGGGGGTGCAAGACGGGGAAAGGGAATGGCGGACCCACGAGCGTCACGAAAGGCAATCTTGCGAGGAGCTCCAGGAGCTACCAGAGAGCAAGCAGGCGCAAACGGACGAGGAATTGCCGAGCGACGAGCAGGAGGGGGAGCAGGGATAGAGCGACGGGGGGCAGGGTTCCTAAGGAAGCCGACGGGAGCACGGGGCATGGTGACAAACTCAGAAGCGCGGGTCAGTTTGGTGGTCAAACCACCTGGTCCCATCAAGGGGATACCGGGAATGTGTGGATAGCGAGGCATTGTAGCAAGTAAGAGCAAGAAGTGTGGGAGCAGATAGAGGTGGTATGAGAGCAGTGTGGGAGAGCGGAAGTGCAGGAGGGAAAAACAGAAGACGGCCGCTCGGGGGGAAGGCGCACTTTTATACCTCGCTGGAGGGGTGCCCCAGGCAGTACTGTGACCGCGCCTGCCAAATGTACTGAGAATATTGAGTCACAATGGCTTGGAGATGGCATTGGACGCAGGCAAAGCTCGGAGCACCTCAGCAATTTCCCTATCAGCCATTGTCAATAAAACATACAAAATAGAGAGTATACCAGGTCCTAACGTGTCTGGAAGCATTGATCATGATGCATTTCAAGCTTATCGTGGTCTGTTCATCGAATGACAATCAACACGAGACACCGCACGAGGGTATGAGCGTCTCAAGTAGACACGTCGTGTTATTATACATTGACGATTTAAAAATAGAACGAAGGTTGCAGCCGTGATCTTGCATTAGCTCGATGCACCTGGGAGGGGCTTGCAGATCAGATATCTTCTCGATTGGGAAAAAAAGCATCATCTCGGGGGCGCCTCGGGGAAAACAGGGCTGAATTTCGGCCACAAAGGGAAAGTAGCAGGGAAAGAGGGTCCCTCTGACAAAAGAGGAAACCCAGCAACTGCCCAAATTGGAAAAAGACGGGCGATGCCGACAGTGACGACATGCATTGGCATGCGTGGTGTCAGATGAGGAAGGAGCGGATAGCGCAACGCGTTGAGATGGCCCCGCGATGCCGTTCTGCAGCCTCAAATCCAAACAATATTTCACATTTGGACAAAATTCCCATGGGCAAGTTGACAGAAGTGCTCCCTGGATGTAGAAATGCGATTGATGATGCATTTACTCGGTGGAGGGGGGAGAAAGACTGTACAGATAGATATTGTAGATATTTACCGCTTGCGCAACTCTTCCAAGTAAGGGCTCTATAATAGGCGGAGAGAGAGTTGCGGGGCTTGGAACAACCATGAGGATTTGATTCGCTGTTTCGATTGGCGTCGTGAAGCAGCTTTATCATCGTCGCCCTCATTTGTTCCGGACTTTTCTTCCTCTCTCCCTCTCGTCGCGGTCCAAAACATCTTCGTCGAACGGTATGTGATATTCCCATCCAGCCTGCGACTAGTCTTGTCCATGGTATTGATGCTGGCATTTTTGTTGGCATCACATAAAATCATCCATATAAACATGGAAGCTAACCATTGTGGCAGATATTAAAAATCAATCTTTGTCGTCTGCTGCCTCCCCCGCCCCTCCTGCGCCACGATGTCTTCCGGTACCAATCCGTACGTGAGATTCCTATCCAGCCTGCACATATCTCATCCCTTATCTTGATTCTGGAATCTCGGTCGTGCTCGCAGGCATCTTTGTTGAACCCTGACAATATATTTAGATCCGCGAATGCCCTGGCCGCCCCTTTGCCGCCCGCCCATGGCCGTAAGTAATGGAACTCTGATACTTCACTCCCAATGTCATTTGATATTATCTGATGTTACCCAATGTCTTCCGATGTTTATTTTATTTATTCATGAGAGATTATATGCTAATACTATATGCAGCCGAAGACACCAAGAAGGGTGGCGTGTCCGCTGCCCATCAGCTCAAACCCGCGAGTCCCGCCCCTCTCCCCCCTGATGATGTAAGTAGTGACGAAAGATACCATATAACATGCAGGTAGAATCAGCTGACAATGGATTGAATGACGTTGCCGAGCGGAATGCCGGCCCGGGGGGAGAGGGAGCGAAGGTCGAAATCTCGGCCTCTGATTATGAGAAGATGGTGGCGGAGTTGTCGGCGGTAAGTAATTATATCTAAGCAATTTTAAGGTATTGGCTAATAAGTAGTATAGCTCCGCGCCCAGAAACGGGTATGAGCTCGATAAAATCAGATGGAACCAGCGAAATCGGGTTACTAATATAACTGATGTAGGCCCGAGAAGAATCCGAGGGGGGAGAACCTCGTAAAAAACCCAAACATGACGAACTGGCCGAATTCCGGAAGATGCGCGCGGCCGCATGGGCCGAAGCGGAAGAAGTCCGAAAAAAGCTGGACGTAGCTGAGAAGGAAGTTGAGAGGCTGTGGGGGAAGTGGGATGATGCTCTCGATGAAGTCGAGTTCCTGGACAACGCGATGGAAATGTTTGAATCTTAGTATATTAATCAAATAAATTTACATATCCAGATATTTGCATATTGTGTTCTTGTCTTTTGTAGTTTCATAGAGATATCACTTCCAAAACACAGCGCCGTCCATCAGTCGACGCGCCGTGCGATACACCGTTGCTTGTGTTAGCCTGCCCGACGCGTCAAAATAGGCGCCGACAACCAGTCGACCACCGGGGTGGCCGACCACAACTTCACTCTTGTGCGCTGCCGCGCTAGAAAGACACTCCTGAACCAGCGAGCCCTGCAGACGCGCGGCTGCCGAGACGCTGAGTCCTGAGGTGATCGGTAGCGCTTTGTGTGGCTGCTGTGTCGAAATAGCCCGCACTACGACATCGACCGCGTCGGTCGGGAGCGTTTCCCCGGACAGCAACTTGTGTTCGACTGGCTGGGACACGAAGCAGATCTTGGGAATCGATGGAGGTACGTCTGCTGTCGTCGTCGCCATTCCCATGGCCACTGCTGCTTGGCTACGAATCCGTTCTAACCGGGTCAACAGATCCCGACGCGTCTCCGTTTCGTGAGGCAGCATCGTGCCATCAACCCCAAGATCAGACGCTCTCACAAAGACACACGGATTGCCTACGTCGATACAAGTCACGTCCACACCATCAATCGTATCGACAACATTTCCCGTCGGCAGCAGTTTGCCTGTCTTCGATCCCCCGGGATCGACAAAGTCCAGTTGGATTTTGGCTGCCGTTCCCGCAACGCCATCAATAGCAAAGTCGCCATCATACACTGTTTCAGATCCGTCAGGCGTGACGGGGAAAGTAGCCTGGATGATCTTCTGCGTGTTCGTATTATACAAGCTGACTGTTGTCGTCGTCTCAGATTCCCCCTCGCTGCGATTGATCGTCGGGCTAATAAGCCCAGAATCGACCGCAAAAGGCCCAATGGCACTCGACATGTTGCCACAATTGCCAGCATAGTCGATCCCGTCGTTTTTGACCCCGACTTGCACAAACGTGAAGTCGACCTGCGCGTCAGGCCGCGTCGACGGACTCACAACGCAGATCTTGGACAGACTAGAGATTCCCCCGCCCATCCCATCGAGCTGGCGACCATTGGGATCTGGCGAGCCAATCGTACCTAGAAACACCGCCGGCCAGTCATCTTTGTTTGCTGGCAGGTCTGCTTGGTGGAAGATCAGTGCTCGCGAGGTGCCCCCGCGATAGTATGCTGCCGGGATGCGGTTCTGTCGCGCATGTCGCGTGTACCAGGCACGCTGCACATGTAAACACTGTGAATGGCATCTCGCTATGCCTGAGATTGCTCTGAGGCTGTTGTTCATCTGCGAGTCTCATCAGCTGGCATTGATGACATGACGTCACGGTGACCTACTATGTTCATTGCATCTACGCCTTCCTTTGAAACCACAGCTACATCTTCAAATTCGGCCTACGACAGTCGTTGAAATAAACATGCGTCTAGTGCGACACTATCGGTTACTAGTGGCGCCACAATGCCTGGACCCGTGGACCGGACGCCGATGGGGATCGAGATCCGTGGAATGCAACGGCCCGCAGCATTAGCCGCCTCCGAGTCGGTGTTACATCATGTATATTTATAAATTGAAAAGACCATTGAGAAGATCAGTATTTCGGATGGACTTCCGTACCACAAGGAACAAACGCTCTATTCTTTCAACTAAACCCTTCATCGTGTTCTTTGCTCTTCCCGAGTCTCTGCCATGCTTCCACCTCTCGCGCATCGCGGAGACCGATCAGTTGCACCGTGCCCCGCGTCTCGCTCCACAATGCATTCGAATAAGGAACATGTATCCCAAGATCGACACCACAGGCGCGGATTTTCCGCAGACACGTTCGAAATGCGGCAAGGCGGTTTCCTTCCATAGTAAATCTATTCAATGCATCTCCGCCCCACGACAAGAGCAAAAAGTGATTGATGCATTTTTGCTCATATAAGTAACCTTCGTTGAGATGCACAGAGCCTAAAAACACCGGAATAGCAGACCCTTGAAGTTGTCGTAGCGTTTGGTATATCTGTTCTTCCCATTGCAGCCCTTTCTCCCAGTTATCCTGCACGCTTCCTTTTCCCACGACTGTGTATCCATAAGGCATAAGAGTAATTTTGAAAGGCGTCGCCCATGGGAGTCTGTCATGTCGTATTACATCGTTGCGTTTCATCGGTTGGAAGTAGCGGTCGTCCATGCCCTTGTCTAACTGGACCTTGAGCAAGCGCACCAAATCCGTACTGTCAATCTGGTGGTTTTCGATACCGGTGTTTAACCGATGAGAATCAACGTTTGGGCAGTTTTAGTCGAGTTTGCCTTTGCGTTGGACTCCCAGCAGGCATTCTGTGGTGCAAAAGTTGAACCAGTTTTCTGTGTCTATGATCTACGGCGAAGACGCCGTGGAGCCTTCTGAGACTTCGAGCTCTAAATTTGTAAAACTTTCAGTCATGGTGAGGCTTTGCAAAGGTTAAAGAGCAGAAATTATAGAAAATAATCAGCGGAGGTGGACTTTGCAAAGTGACACCTAAAGTCGACGATTTGCTAAATCGTAGTGTGCGGGAATGTACGAAGAAAGAAGAGTAAAGAAATAGGAAGTCTTCTGTATTTATACTTGTTCTCTGCCTCCGCCAGTCATGTGTTGTAAGAGGCAACAGTACGTAGAGGGGCTTTCCAGGAAAAGACAAAATATTTGACCGATCCTATACAAGCAGGCGGAAGATCTGGCAGGCTGGAAGGTCCGTTGCTACGTAATGTTACACTTGAGAAGTTCTTTGTTTGCGCTTTTAGGAGTTTGTTTTAGAGCTTGTGCAAGGGAAACACATGCGTTTGGTTGAGTAGTTGTTTGGTCAATTGCTTGTTTGGGGAGGTGAGCAAGGAACTCAAGACACTGTTCTCTTCTTGCTTTATACTTAGTACTTTGCGCTGGACAATCCATGTCCAATTCAATCTTGGAAAGCTGTGCTGCTTTGACGTAGGTAGATAGTAGTACAGCTAGCAAACAAGTACGGACTTGATAATTGAGGGATTATCATTTTGTTTGTATTGAAAATCACAGTGTGAGAATAATCAATATATGTATTAAAAAAGAGTATCGTCATGACCCTGTTCAAGTAGGTGGCTGGTTCCCCACAGGTATAAACAAGGTAACATTCCGTGCCTTATCCTTGTTCCGCCGGAAACAACAATTTCAGCGGTGGTGATGCAAAGTCGGTTCTTTGCCTTGCTTCCATGAAATAAATGTGAAAGAAACAAATGACGCTTTTTCAACTCGTAATAAGCTCCGCGCAACTACTTCAAAAGCTTCCACGACGCAGTCTCGGACAAAATCCGCACATACCACTGATGCAACTCCTCCATCCACGGCGGCATAGGTCCCTTGACACCGGAGATAGTGCCCTTACTAGAGTATAAGCAGCTCTTGAGCTGCAGCTCGACCTCCTCGCGTTCCCTGTCAATTTTTGTGCTGATTATAAACAGTCCGTCGGAGTCTCTCAGTGGTTGGTTGCGCGGGGAGTCGCCGCAGCGAACGGTGATGGCGTTTGGTGTTTTCTCGAGGACTTCAAAGTGGTCGGTGATGCAGGTGCCCTTGTCGTAATTGCTGGTGGCAAGCTGTTCGTTGGTCCAGAGCTGACTATCTGTTTCGGGTCCGCGCCATTTGACGTCGAGGTATTTCCGCTGAATCACATAGCCTAGCTACCAATTAGCCAATACCTCTAAAAAAAGCATCGTCTAAACACACCCCATCCGCTCCACAAGCCACGGCAGAATTCAAGAGTAAGATCGCCTTCTTTCTTGAGGAGTTCGGGGCGGATCTTGCTGAACGGAATGCGCTTGACACTGTAGTCCTGCGTGGCCGGATTCCTGGCCGGGTTGTATTGTTTGTAGATCCGAGACGTCCAGATCGCATCCGTTGTGGCCAGGGGCGAGATCACGGGGTTCTTTGCGGCGAGATACGCGGCGGCTCCGGTCGTGCCTAAGAGGCCGGTCAGGATTGTGGTTCGCATAATACCCATGATGAAGTTAGACACAAAGCACACGGGACAAATGTGAAGCTGCAGATCAGAGGGACAACCCAAGTCAAGGAGGATTAAAGCTGTCGTTGCGGTGGGGTTTGTCGTGCTGCTGTGGAAATACGCTTCCGTGCATCGCACTATTCCTAAATAGGAGCTTCCGGACCCACTGAGCGTGGGGGTCGCCCCGGAAATCGGACATTGTGCCGAGAAAAACATCTAAACATTTTAGATTCTTTGCATTAATGAATTGCTATGTATATTGCAAAATCCAAAGACGGGAAAACCAAGCTCGGCGGAAGCTGCTACGACTACTAGGTCAGTTACACGAGCCCTATTGACGCTGAGCTCGAGGTACGGGGAAACCTTAAAGGCCTGTAGAGTGGCCTGTAAGAAGTTTAGAAGAGCTCAACCAGTGTAATAGTATGTATACTCAGGCACTCAGCACCATATTGTAATAATGTAATAGACTACTCAATACCTCAAGATACAACGAGGCTTATTCCAAGAAAGAAAATTTATTGTTAATGCACCAATAAGTTTCGAATTTTTTAAAGAAACAACTCAGACTAATAATCGCTACACTGCATTCCGCAATCATGATTTGACTAGTATCAGTTCATATGGATACATATTTATCAATTGATCATATGATATAGTTCAATGCTGTAATGTGCACATGTAACTCCCAGTAATACCTACAGTTTCAAGAGCGGTACTACTCAATGGCACAACGTATCTACTTTGCTCGGCCTGTGTACTAGTATCGTTGATCTCCTGCCGTTTTCAATTGAGCATTCCGAGCTCTATGCTTATGAATGTGTTTTCTGCCATTCCTAGCGCATACGACCATAGGGTGTGGAAAACAGGGCTTCCCGTCTGCTCAGCCGTACTTAAGCCACACGCCGGCTGGTTAGTAGTTGGGTGGGTGACCACCAGCGAATCCCAGCTGTTGTATGTTGTTTTTTTATTAGTTTTCATTCTTATTTTTTGCCTCTGTCTTCTTTATGCTTCTTTCTCCGGGTAACGGCATTTCCTTCGGCCTATGTCGTTGACACTCACTGTTGATGTTTTCCCTTGATATCTCCAAGAACCTTGCATTTTTCTGTTTATCTTCAATCACTCCGGCGCTACTAGCATCACCGCCGGGTGCAGTGACCCCGAAGCCCGATTATCTTCTTATCTTACTAAGACGGAAAGGGTAGATAACATTTGAAAGACATGCATTCTCGAGCTTCAAGATTCTCAAACAATTCTAACCAGCACTTGTAGAGCTACTTTCAAGGTAAGGAAGACTGGCTCTTCATTAGATTTGTTAATTTAAAGGGAGGTAATCAAATGAGATGCTGGTGAAATAACTTGATCAGTGACATCTGGAGTTACCCTTCCCCGACCAGTCAGTAGACCTGTCGAAAACTATACTTCCAGCCAATCGGAGAAACGAAACGACAGGCTTTGATCAAAGCCCTAGAAAAGTGTTATCTAATCCACTTTCTTATTCATGTTCGGCTTTACTGGAGGCGCTCCGCATAATACCAGTCTCAAAGGACCTCAAAAGTTGCAGATGTTCGGGAACATATTCCGGAATGTATATTGACGCGTCAGGACCAATTGAAAAGGTCTACCTGACAGGCAACTATGAGCAATTGATTACTTCCTGCATACCAGCGTGGCTGGAAAGTCTCCAGAATATTGCCAGCTACTAGAACGATCAATATTCCGTGGTAGTTACGCAGCGCAAAAAACTGTGCTCCGTGCTACGTCCGAGAACCATCGGAATAAGCGTAAAAAGCGGGGCTGATATACCATTTAGGGCTAGAGGGGAGTTGTTCCCGCGCGTAAGGAAAGTTGCGCAAACCCAACATTGAAAGATGCGCCTAAACTGGTTGCTAGATCTAAATGAACACAGCTTACGTACGATGCCATGGGCAGCTGAACATGACAGCTTTCTGATTGGCGCAAACCGCGTATCACTGCCCCATGGAGTCACAGAGTGCCCAGTGCTAAAGCTAAATTCACGAATCTACGTACATTGCCCCCGTCCAAGTATAAGTATAGAGTAGTCTTCCCCACCTCGACTCCTTATTTTTCAACATTCATCACAGGTCATCCTCACTTTCAAGCTTTCCTAAATAATTATCTGTTCACTCTTGCCAAACACTCTTTATCGGCTCTTCATTCCTCACATCAAACATGGGTCTTATCAAAACTGGTCTTGTTGGAGCTATTGGCTACCAGATGGGCAAGAAGTAAGTCCCTGCCGAAGATTCTCCCTATCTGTGTCTGATTTAAAAGTAATAGGGGAAATCATAATCAACAGCAAAATGCCACCCCACCTCCACCACAGCAACCCTATTACTATCCTCCCGGCTTTCAGCCGCAGATGAACTACATGGGCGGTCCTCAGCAATATCAACAACAGCCGCAATTTCAACCTCAACCTCAAAATGGCTACCCGCAATATGGCCAGCCCCAGTACGGGCAACAACAAACCCGTTCGATGAACGTCGAGGGATCAACACCTCCTCCATATGTTCAGGGTTCGACGCCCACCAACAGACCCGATGAGAAGTCATCTGCGGCTGGAAGCAACCCTTTTCAGCAGTAAAGCCAAGGGTCTTCCATACAATACAGACGCTGTTGGGGTTATTTGAGTTTCGGTAAGGGGTTCATCAAACCTAGAGATTGCCTTCATAGAGATACCTTTTATTGTTTATGCATTGAATTATTTCCGCACTACTTCAATAGCATTCTCTTCCCTCGCGGCCAAAACTTTTGAGCTTCCTGTACATATTTACCTTTTCAGTTTGGGCCACCGTTTGCACATTATAATAGAGAAGCGAATTTCTGAAACCAGGGTCCAAAATCTAATTCTTGCGGAATAATGTAGACAGAATTGATATGAATGGTAATCCCACTAAAGAAGGGTTGACATTGTCTTGTAACGATGGCCGATTTTGTTTCCCCAAGTACGCAGTGTGAAGTATAACATGGCTTTCACAAACCGGGAAACTGTAGTGAAACTTTCTTTTTGTCTTACTACTTCGATAAATAACCCTGGCGTCTCCTTGTACGTCTAATGCAAGCTGCTGTGTCAATATACTTCGTATTATCGCTACAAAGTGCTTTAGTCTTCCCTCAGAGCGATATTCTAAAACTAAAGCGCTCCAGCTGTCGCGAGTTATTACACGACCTTTTACGTCAGTCAAGAAGTTTTCCAGTTTTTGGTACAAATTTGATCTGGCCATTATTGGTTCTTGGTGTTGACGCGGTCGATGCCAATGTGGAAACTCGTGCTTTTCTCATGGAAAGTCTCCCCCGCACTAGTTATAGAGAGGGTTCCCATGTGCCACTTCTGACAAAAGACATATTGGAGAGATTCTGGGCGTCTGGAGAAACAAGCTCGGACGCTTGCTTTGATAAACCGTATCTGCTTCCTTCGCAGAGGTCGGTAAGCCGTCAAAATTTAAGATAACGCTTTTACGAGATTAATGATCCCCTGATTGAAATGAGTCTCTCATATCGTCAAATCGAACTTCTTATGACAATGAAATGGTAAATTTCTCTACGTTTCTGCACCACTCAAAAATAAGTGGGCTTTCCCTTAGTTTTGGTGGCGTTCCAGTGCTGCAATGTATGAATGCCATTATGATATCCTCCTTTGTTTCTACTATGTTATTGGAACAGTCAGGTATGAGCGCTAACCTAATCTTTCGTCGGGATGCCAGCTTTATCTATGCTTAACATAGTATCATGAAAAATTTAGATCTGACCAGTTTTCGCTTGTTAGATCCGGCAAGGACAGGCCTTTTTTTATAACATGCGCTTCGAATCCCAGATTTCACGATAAAATCCAAGCGCCCACCAGAAGCACAGAAATAATCTTGTTTCCAATAAAGTCGAGACTTGTTCCTTTGTGATATAAATGACTTTATTCTACCATTTTGCTTTATTTGGAGGTCGAGACCTATTTTCACCCTGTAAAATCATGCACATGAAATGCCATACCGGGAAGTTCCTACATATGCCTAGGCAGTTTTCACCCTCTTTGAAGTATTTGAACAATATCGAGAGATCTATTGTGTTTTATCTTTTCTTCTTCTCCTCTTCTTCAAACCACATCTACCTTGGTCACATTGAATATTCTTCTATTCTTCACATTGCAGATGTCCAAGTCAACTTCACCAGACCCTTCCACTTCCGCGTGCTACATGTACGAAGTGAAGATGTCTTTGAGCGATTCGCAACAGGTGTTTGAGCTCCCGTAAGTATCTCTTATCCACTGTTTTCTTCAATAAGAACTCTTATCTGACTTTGTTTCTTCTAGTAATGTTGATGAGGTCATTGCAGGCATAGCATACCAGCCCGAATACCCCAAATCCCGCAAGATAGACCAACGTTCGCTAAAATTTTATCTGACCATGTACTTGATCAAAAAGGAGCGACGCGAGTGAGTTTTCTGCAATAAAACACCTCAGTTCTCGAACCTCGGCTCTAACTTCCCAACCCAGCCATATTCAGGAGCACGTACAGAACAAGACCGGCAAGAATCTCGAATTCAAAGTCTGCCACCGTCTCTATGAGCTCGACAAAATGATCGAAGATGCCCAAAAGGAACATCTAGGGCGATGTCCGCATATTTTGGTCAAAAATTATTACTACGTTGACACAATGAAATCGATTACGGAAGCCTACATATCGGGAAAGCTTCAAATTCACGACGCGGGTATCGTCACCTACTGGGCTCGTGGCGAACAAGTCACGGACCCAGTTCCTTATGATGACAAACAACACAACGAGCTTTATCAGGCTTATGGCCGAGACCTCTGGACGGAAGGTATAAGTAAACTTTATCCCGACTATTAAGTGTAATGGAAAAGATAGTATCTAATTTTTTGCAATAGGACACCAAAATACAGTCTAGAGAAGAGTTTGAGACGTTCTGGGCTCGATTTTTCCTGATAATTGGGAGGAAGTGCGCCCTGTTCATTTGGCATGAGCATACTGAACCGTTGTGAGATTTCTTCTCTCGGCTGCATTTCTTTCAAAGTTATAATGAATTTGTGGGCAAGCTATGTTTTGCTGCTCGTGACCTTGTTCGAAGTTTTCCTCCGAGGTTTTTCCACATACCGTTAAGTACGTACACATTTTACAGAATCGTTGCCGATATCAAAAAACTAGGGATTTACAAGTGTAGAAGAGTTTGGTCCTGGCCCGTAACATGATCGTCAAATACATAATAGTAGCAACATGCCAGTGCGTCTTAACTTTGTGCTTTGGTATATCTTGAGTTGACGCTGAAAATTCATGCTTTCGCATTCGAGATCTTTACTTTCTCGATTCATCAACTATCACTTTTAAAATTACACCTATGGCTCTAATAGGCTATTGATGTGTATCAAGTAACTTTATTCGGATATGTATACCAAGCGTGTTTTTATAACTACTTTCTCGATTTATCAACTATCACTTCTAAAATTACACCTACGGCTCTAATGGGCCATTGACGTGCATCAAGTAATTTTATTCGGATATATATACTAAGCGTGTCTTCATAACTACTTTCTCTCTTCATCATCAAACAAACAAACCAAAAACACCATGCTAATAAAAGAATTCGTATATTACTCAATTGAGATTCGGAAAAATGCGTGAAAATGAGGCCGTGTACTTAATCAATCCGAGGAGGACTTCGCGAATGACGCTCAGACGGACTCGAACTATGCCTATGACTCAAATTAGCTCGATCGAAAGGGTACCACAGTTTTTATAAAGTAAAGACGCACGATCTCCGTCGAACTCCCTCTTTGCGAAACCCTTCCACAATCTTGAGCATCTCCCTCCGGCCCGCCGAGGCATCGACACGTTTCCCAGCTAGGCTCATGCTGACTTTCTGATGCGAATTCGTGCGTAACAGACGGTCGAGTAGTAGATGACGTATATTCAAACAGACAAAAACACCGCAGTCGCTGCTATTTTCCTGCATGGGCGAGTCGTCCAGATGTACAAATCGAATGGGTCGGTTGAGCAGTGTGCTGAACTTCATTGTGATTGTGTATGCTTCCATTCTGTTTCCCGGAGGCAGGGAATCGTAGTGAAAAGCGACACAATCGACTATCGAGACAAGAAGCAGCGACCAGTGCGTGCCACCTTCGGCCTCAGTCACGTTTCGGCAATCGTTGATCGGGAGGAATACATGGGTCGTTTTGCTAAAGTTTGGAAGAGCTTCGCGTAGTGTGCGGGGATCGGGTGTTTGGAGTAGCATAAAAGACATGCTTGGGCGGAGGAGGACTATATTCGACTGTTCGTATTTCGATAAGAACTCGCGCTCAAGATACCTGGGCAAAGAAGTCAACACTGGCGATGCACTCTTCTAAGTGCGGTTCCACATACTCTTCCCAAAACGATATTACCTGTTACTCAGTCAGTAATTTCAATAGATATAAAGAATTGATTGTATTCACATTATCCGTAAGCCAGTCGTTTTTCAGTGTCTGAATATCCTCCCGCATCACTGCATCCGATCAGTATAAGATTTGTCGAATGCGCTGTTTGACCTTACATCGTATATCATAATCTATACACAGCTGTTAGCTAGCATCTTCAATCAATGTTTGTCTAGCACTTACAGCTCAAATATGCGTCATCAGGGTGCAACTGCCAGGACGAGTTAGCTATGCCAGAAAAAGGGCAGCTAATTCACGCACAGTCTCGCCAAACTTCCCCATCATCCTCTTGTGTAATTTCCCCAGCCCGCCTTCGCGCATTTTGCTCTCTTTCCTATATCTCGTTGTTTGCGTGTTCTAAAGTCCGGCGGTAAAACACCTTGCGCTTTGACAACCGACAGCGAGGATCGCGCAAAAAAAGGCGGCAAGAGTCGTCTAAAGTTAAGGCGACCAACTCATCAGTACACAACACGCCAAAAAGCAAGCCAATCGCTCTGTATTTCAATTCAAACGGAAGGGGAAAAAACACGCACTGCGCAGTTGGACAAATCAACGGTTACCCCGCGTTCGCGACAACCTGGGCGAGGCCGGAAAGTATGCGCAGGAACCGCGGCACCGGGGTTTTTAGGAATTTGGTCGTGATCCTTCGGGACAAGCCAGAGAGGTCGGTAAAATGAAGGGAACGAGTAGAGATTGATAGATATCAAAAAGAACAAAAACAGAGGTTTGGTGGAGACTGGACGCGATCGCAATAGCCGCAATGAAAAGCAGACTAGAAAAGCGTTATACAAACGACGTGCGCACCCGACCGGAGAAATTGGGGGTTACGAGAGCGAACATAAAAGGTCGCACAAGAAGTAAGAGCGGAGCGAGAACCAGTCTCTTGAAAATTCAGACTGTCCAGACGCAGGAGGAAGAAAGATCAGATGCAATGAATGAACTTGTTCAGAGGTTGTTGAACTTTGACTCCCTCGGCGCGGGCGGCGGATACGTCACAGGCGGTGGCTGATCGGCGTGGCTGAGGCCGCCCTTACTACTTAGATAAGGTAAAAGGCTAAAGGCCGCTGTGGATGTGGCTTGACAACTCGTCATCACTGTATCGCACCAAGATAAAATCATATATTCATAAAACATGTGCAAGCATTTGTATTCTGGGTATCTACACTACATGATTAAAGTGCCCCTCGACAACAACAAAGTACACAGCGAGCAAGAAAGACAATCCACCGTCAATCCAAGTTATGAATAGTCTGGGCCTGCGCCATCCACGAAATATGATCGCCGAAGCATGAAGAAGAAATAACAAAGAAATCAAATAGATCAGGCAAATAATCACATATTCCTTCTGTACAAGCAACGCCTCCCAGTCATATATCGTCTTTGGGACACATAAGAAATGTATGCAGACTGTGTAAAGCCAGCGCCGGGGAATCAGACAAAAAAAATGTAGGATACAGATATCTCTTGTTCCATCATATGATGGGAGGAAGAAAAGTAAAATAAAGAAAAGAGAAGTCGTTGGTCGGTACAGTAAAAACAAGGTCATCAAAAAAGTAAAAATAGTTGTCATTAATTTCGCTCATCATGATACCTGCAAGCGCCTGAAAAAAATGCTCGAAAAATTGAATCGCCCGGTAAAGCGGTTCGTAGTAAATGTGAAGATTGCGTTCTTATAGTTTTGCTTGCTGCGGATGGAAAGGCCTTCAGCTAGGAACTTTTGCAAAGTGCTGAGTCCAGATCCAGCCCACCTGACCAGATGGGTCGTCCTGATTTCGTGCAAGCCATAGTTCTCCTTTCTCAGCAATCACATCAAAGATCTCGCCCTCGATGTAGGTGAGATAAGGGTAACCAGCTTCGCGTCTTGATTTATCAATGTTGAACTCGTAGAGACTGGCTGCAAGAAATAAAACTTTGGGGTTGGAATTGTTGTTGATTGATGGCGCTGAAGTCGTGGGAAGATCTGGTCGTGGCGAATCTGACATGGGCAACGCCGATGAGAAGAACCCAGAAAATCGAGCCGGAGATGCTGTCGTATCGACTGATGGGTCAAACGTATTGGTCTCGTGTAAAAGCGATTCCCGCATAAATGGCATGTCGAGACTTAACTGAGGAGCGGCTGGGAATGGTTCGCTGGAACGGCCGACGGAGCTGGTACTTGGTCTAGGAGACATCGCATTTGCCAGTGCGCTTGTCCCAGCATACCCATTGATTTCTGAGACTCCCGGACGATTTGGCCCAGACATCGATGAATTGGTTCGGGCACGATTTGCTCCGGCCAGATACGGCTGCGCGGCGTGGATTTGATCCGACTGTCCATCAAAGCCGTGCGAATGAATCGATGTCCCTCCACTTCCTCCAAAGTCATACGACACTTTGGGAGAACTTTCAACTGCAACCGATGCAGTGCGAGAGCTTGTATTAGTCACAGTTGAGGGTCGCCGAGGCGAGGCCGCTTCATCCGTGGTAGGTGCATTGAAGCTACCAAGACTACTTGCCTCAGAAAGCAAAGCACCATTGCAAAGCGCGAGTGACATAATTTGGGCGTCCGCAAAAGAAAAGTCTGCAGACCAATCGCTGACAATGCCGGCAATCTCAGCTGGAAAACGGTCAAGAATGGGGCTGAGTTTCTGCTGTAACAACTGATACCAACCCTGCTGAATGACAACAAATTTCTTGAGTAAAGCCTCCATCAGCTTTGCGGTGAGCTTGAAAAGCTTAGGAAGCTCATCTTTCAAAGCGTCATTCAACACGGAAAACTGCTCTCCCTGTTCAGTCGTCTTCTTGTCGGGTTTGTCTCCCCGGTCTATGATAGCTTTGTATCTCGCATAGTCGAGCAGTCGCTTAGTTCGTTTTGTCATCACCTTTTGAGGGCCATCATAGAGTTTCAGCAAAGTAAGCATGGGATCAATTACTCCCTTGCGCACGGCCGTCACCTATGTCAAGTTAGTCATATTGCTTTTTGTTGAAGAGAATAAAGCACTTACATGTTCGGGTAAAGCAATGTTCACAATTTCCCGTACATACGTGCGGAGTCGATTCCACTTGCTTTCCAACTCAGTGTAGCTAGATTGGGCGACGTCAATGCAACCTTGGATAGCAAGCACATATTCGTTAAATTGATCCATGCCCGTCTTGACCTCACGGGTGTACATTTCCACATCACGCATGACAACTTGAAGCTGGAAGAAATTTTCATTGAATAGAGTCGACAGGGCATTGTAGTCTGGATCTTCGTGCATTTCAGAGAGACCGACTTGTTGTCTGAGCTTCTCGGTGCGACGGCCGAATGCTTTAGAAAATCCCGATCGAACGTCCGATTCTTTGCGCTTTCGACTGCTAACCACCTGGCCCACCACGTCTGCACGCTTCTTTAGATCATTAATGCGGATCGAAATGTTGGTGACCGATTCGAGGGCTTTCACGAGGGCAGCATGATCCGGGTGCGTTTCTGGGGTCGCATTGATGAGTTGTGTCAGCAAGAGAGGGTACTTGACGAGACGCTGCACTGGTTTAACAAGCAAAGCATCGAGATTCCAAGCTTCTGTCAAATCCATCGCAAAAGTTTGGCATTCTTTTAACCAAATTTCCACTTTCGGACTTCGTTGTAAAGCTTGCAGCGTCTTGTTGGCCACCTCATGGTTCTTGAGATAATCCGTGTATACCTTCTCCATCTGAGCCGTATGTTCCATAAAAGCGTATCCGATAAAGGTACGTTCATCCTGCTCAACACTGATCGAATCTGCCACAGAGTTTTGAGACTCGGTGGGCGAGCCGCCCCGGGCACTGCGGGTGCCCTTTTTGCTGCTCCATCGTTGAGATTTTGGCATAACATAGACACTCTTGGCAGCCTGCTTCAATGCATCTTGGAAGTTCATCGAAAATTGAACAATTTGGTCCGAATTGGCAAACAGGTTGCGCACATCATCGACTGAAAGATCTAGGCATGAGCTTGATGTGCCTCTATAAATGTCATCCACTACTTTCATATCGCGGCCGTACGTATATTCGGTGTCGACAAGCTCCTTGATTACATTGCGGCGCTGTTTTAGTTGCTTTTGCTCTGGTGTAGGCGAGCCATTTTGAGGAACGTCTGAAGCCAATTGCGAAGAAGAATGCTGATGCTGGGAAGTCGCAGACGAGGCCAGGGTTGGTGGCGAGGGAGTGAATCCGGCTTGTGTCAAATAGGAGTCTTCGCTGTGTCGGTATAGCGGTTCTTCTACTGAAGGAAAGACAGTAGTGGTAAGCATGCTGGAAGACGGCTGGCTGTTGTAGACACTTGGCGAAACCGTCTGTGGCACAGCAACTTGTGGATCAGGGGTGCTAAGATGCTTCAGCTCGGTAGGAACTGGAGGTGGGCTATGGTTAGGCTGAGGTAGAGAAACAATCGCGGTGTCATCGACGGGAGGCTGAGCGCCAATAGCGAGGCCTAAGCCATCCAGAGAGCCATTGGCCATCGGCTGCGTGGTTTGGAAATGTGCATGCATCGAAGTGTTCATCTTCGTGTCGTCGTCCGGACCGTTACGATTAGCGTCACTCCTTGGTGGTGCAGCTGTAGCCTCGTCTCCAGCAGCTACCTGCATCCAATCTGCAATCGATGGAGATGCACTTTCCCAATCATCCCGCAAACTCAAACTAGCGCGATGTGAAATTTGGTCTCGTGAAGATAGTTCGCGGACGCGAGGGACCATTACTGGCTCATCTGTCAAACTGTTCGTTTTGGATTGAGCTTCAACCGCTTCCTCTGGCTGGAGTACGTCCCAAGCATGATCAAGAGGCTGGCGAAATCGTCCTCGTACAAGCTCTTGCAGGTAAAGCTGTGTCACACGCTTAGAGTCCCAGCGTCCTTGGCGGATTATATTGTCTGGGTGAGACTGTTGTCGTCTATGAGTCACAGGAGACATGTTGCTTTGATTATGGGGAAAGTCACTTGGCGCTTGGTTGTATGATATACCCGCCGACTCGTTCCAGCGAGATATTGGCGGGATCGCAGGATCAACTGGATCAGTAGCCTCATCTTGAGCAACTGTATGCCCTTGGGACTCGGGTATAGATTGCTGATCTCTAGTGGAGGAGGCCCATGACGCCATACTCCAACGGTTTGGTTGCTCGTCATGGCTTGCTGCATCAGTTTCGTCATCAATTTTGCTATCTTCAGTGTCATTGCTATCCCCGGTATCTGGTCTGTCGAAGAAAAATGTCCCGCGGTTTGGATCAAGCATGATCTGGATAGATCCCTTCTCGTCATTGTCGCAAGGCTCATCGTCTTCTTCGTCCTCGTCGCATTCGCTGCTGGAACTCGATTCACGGAGTTGCATGATACGACTTAGGATGTTCCGATGGGACTCTTGCTGGTCTAGATGCGTTTGAGGTTCCGGGTCAAAATTCGTCGTGTCACTACCGTTAGTGGCGGCCGTGATTGCTGAGGATGGTGGGACATCAGATGTGCAGTCATCGGATGACGGGGCATATGCATCTGGTGGATTTGCATTTGGGGTAGTCGTTATTCCCAAGGTTGGAGAGTCATCTAGATCGAGACGGGAACTCTCCTGCTTAGGCGCAAGCTGATGACTGGAAGATCCACCACTAGTGTCAATCGTCAAGCTCGGGGCAAGGGAAGGTGTAGATCCAGGAACCAGTGGAGAGCTGTCTGTTTTGTTGCTGATTGGAGTTGTTTGGCGGAAAGGATCATTTAGCGGCGGTTGAACAGGTGTCAACGGAGATTCCATGGAAGCCATTTTGCGAAGCTCACCTTCCCGGATGAGCATAGATCGCACCTCTTCATCTCTCCTGAATCGCGCAATTCGTCGACGTTCGGCGGCTTCCTCTTCCTTTTTGACACTTTCCTCGACTGATTTGTTGAAAGCTTGCTGGATTCTCTGACGCCGAGCGGCAAAATCAACATTGCCCAATTCGGGTAATTTCCGCGTTCTTGCTCGAGGGTTCCTCGTCTCATTGTCGGCTTCGCCTGGAGATGTCTGGAAACGGGAAACCCGATCAACGACTTTTGCACGAGAGGCTGCAGTGCTGGCAGTTGACACCTGTTTCCGTGGTCGAGAACTGCGAAGCGGAGGGGACATCATGGGAGGGGGTGCGGAGACAAATACTTTGAGGGATCCATTCTCACGAATTTGGCTGGGACTACTTCCATGGCCATGAGAAAAATTCCTGCGATTGGGAGACTTGATGCCTGAAGGATTTCGCGTTTTTCTATCGGGACTTGTAATCTCGGGCATTGATATCGTGAGGGGTTTCGGAAGACGGCTACTACCCTTAGGAGCAAGAGGCACATGACTCGGAGAAGTATGAACGCCCATAGCTGAACTGGGCCGCGTGGACGGGGAGGAATTGCTCCCTGATTCGGATGCATGACTCGTGCGTCGGGAGGATATGGGAATGCGAGACTTGGAATGTGGATAATTGTTGACAGGACTGGTTGTGCTAACCGAGCCCCGGAATGAAGCGACCGCCATCTGACGGTCAGACAAGGGGTCTGGAGCGGCGGAGTTCAGATTATTCCACGAAGCGTCACTTCTCGAACGACGATGCTGGCGAGTATCAGAGTTGTACTGTGAAATGGCGACCCCTTCTAGAGATGGCGAGGACCCGAGGTACCAAGCCGTGGGAGACGACGGGGAAATAGTAGGATCGAGAGCAGCGCGTCGGTCGATTAAAAGCGGGTTCGGACTAGGAATACTACTGTCAGAGCCTCTGCGTCGAGGGTGATGAGATGAGATCCCATATCCGGCGGTGCGCGCCCCGGTGTCAATAGGCAAGAGCTCTCCAAAGAGTGGCCGCCGCGTTTCACCACCTTCGCCACTAAAAGCCTCGATGGGAAGAGTTGCAGGTGGGTAAAGAGGAAGCTGCTTGTGTCTGATATCCTGTGACGAGCTCGATGGGCTCGGCAGCGTTTCCTCGGTGCGTTGGTATTGAGCAGAAGTATCCCGACGAGAGATACGATTAGGGTTCGGAGATGGACTAGGGGCCCGGGACGACACACGGGAAGAAGATTGAGCCGGTATGGGAGGAATCTGGTCGACGTTTTGGTTAAAGCGATTAATCAAATCCTTGAAGGAGGCTTGTCGATTGCGAAAGCTCGTTTGTTGGCGAGGTACACTGTCCCCCGACGATATACTTGAGCCGGAGACGGAGCGAAATTGATAGGGACGAGCGGTTGAGCTCTGATTGTGCAAGGGCGGATCGAGGTGTTTCGAAGTGACTGAAAGATTGCGAGGAGCGGATGTGATCGAAGTCATCCCGGGGTTGATATCCGTTGGCAGAAGTCTACCTAGACCAGCACTCTTTTGCGCATCCTCTATCACGTACGGACGATAGAATTCACTTGGATCGGGCGAAGGGTTTTGTTCAAAACGAGTATCGCCGGCGGCACCATTGGGCGAGAAATGTCGTGGGTGAGGTTGGGAGACAGAGGGTTCGGGGTCGTATGTGGTTGCAGGCAGGAAGGAGGCAGGCGGAGATGAACAAGTCAGCGGCTCGGTGCGATCGAGGGGTAAACGGTCCGAGGAGGAGGACGGACGAGAGGATGGCGGTCTGTGGGCGTGGACATGTGGTTGAACAGAGGGGAGGGCGGCGGCATCATGTTCATCGTTTCCTTCAGGCATCTTGCACGACGGTCCCGGCGGGCGGACTCAGATGACCGTGCGATCGCGAGGTTCCACCAGGACCGGACGAGGTTGGGCAGTCGATGCGTTGTCCACAAGGCAAACGGCCAACAACACCCCTTAGGGAGCAAAAGAAATCAGGCGGGTAGGGCGTCGCAGGACTGGAACTAGGCTAGCTACAGGTCGGACATGTCGTTGGTGCCTCTGTTTTCCGGCATATCGAAGCTCCCCAGCAGCCTTGACTTGCCACAAGATGTCTCTGAAAAATCCCCACTCTGGCGGCAATTAGCCGTGGCAGCGGTTGGATATGCGACGATCTGGAAATTGTTATTCCTATTGCAGGGGGTTGAAGGAGGTGCGCCAGATTGTGACTGGTGAGGGACCGAAAGTGGCAGTTGACTGGGGGTGGGAAACTATGATTGAGTATGTGTCTGGCTTGTCGAGAGCAGCGGTAAAGCTAATAATAAGAATGGTGGCTCTGCAGGCGTAGCCACTAACGATTGCCCATTAGAGGAAAGCGCCCTGAATGGGCAGTGGATAACTGCAGAGGGAAAAGGCGCACCTTTTTTTTTAACCTACTTCCACACACCTCAAACACGTCCACTCTCTGGGGCGGATGTTTGTTTGACCGCTTGACGTAATTATTGGAAAGCTGGATCAATTTAACAACAGCCGGCTTTGTTGTGGGTGAGGCCTAGTAATTAGCTCTTTGTCGAGGCGCAGTACGGATATTGATAATGGCCGTTCGACAAAGGGTGGAATGGACGAGGCTAAACGAATAAACGAGCGACGGACGACGCAGGTGTCAGGATTCAGGACAGCTTCACAACTGGGGACGACAAGACCAGACGAGGATTATTGTGGCTCAACGAATAACCAGGATTCGGGTGCAAGCAGGCAGCCGACGATGAGACAGATCGCGGTGTCAAAGCTGCGTTGGCAGGCGTGGTCCTATGGGAAGTCGGCAACGGTGCATTAGCGTCATCTACTAGTTAACCAGCGAGATACTGTAGAAGCGCTTTTTGGTAATTCTTCTCCAGTGGGCGAGGAAACGGCAGGCGGCGGAGAGCACAAACGAGGAGGAGAATTGGGACGGGGTGGCGATGAAAACGATGATGGTGATGGTGATGGTGAAGGCGATGTGGTGCTGGTGGTGGTTGTGGCAGAGGCAGTGGGAGTGGAAGCCGAGGGCGTGTTGATTCCGCAGTGGAGGCAGGCGCGCGGGTGCCTGACTGGCACCTGCCCTGTGCTGTGTCCGCAAACGGATGCCTCAGGCCCCAACACCGTGCAGTGCCTCGGCGATCCAGGCCCTGTCCCCGCCCCACCGCAGTCTCATCCATGAAACTAAGTTGAATCAACAAATACTACTACGTAGATGGCCATGCTGAAACAGCCTCCGAATGAAAACTCAGCTATCACAATAATGCGACATGACTACTATGAGGGCCAAGCAGTCAGGACTCAGCGTGCATCATCCCTGTTACATTGGCGCCTCACTAGCCCCTAATCCTGGCCATTTCCCGTGCTGTGTCTACTGATTAGCGGTGTTGCTGGGCTGTGTCAGATCGCTAACGGCCAGGGCCCAGGGAAACTTGCAGGCTTTGAAGCTAGTGGAGTCGCTGCTCTGCTTCACCGACAAGTGCATGGATTTATTCTTAAGCATCAATATTATTTAGATATGATTTTCGTGACGATGCGGTTTTCGAGGCCGGAACTATTTAGTATTAATTAGTAAATGACTGTAGGATCGCATTTGATTGGTGGCTGAGCACCGATCTCTCTGTGTCGCCTCCCCACCTTGGTTCAACCACACCTGCAATGCTGACAGGGGAATAATCAAGTCGCACAACCAACGAAATTAGTTGGTAGAGGACGTTCCTAGCTACTGTAAATATATCTAAATATTTATGGTAATTTTGTGTAGAGACAATATTTTATTTAGAGGAGTTTGACGTGTCCTTAGTTGCGAAACTACATAGAATGCAGCTGTGTGTATGAGCATTTGAGAGATTTATATATGTCAAGAATTTCACAGTTGAGAGGGAAAAGTCGCCGATGGCTGCAATTGAATCTGCAAGGTACAGCTGCACAGTCAGCTATGAGACTGCCGATATGCAATTAACTTTTGAATCCTAGATGATTCGTTAAGATTATTTTAACGACTTTAAGGTATACAAGTAGCGGTGTTCGTCGCGCGCATTGATTGGCTGGCTTCATGTTACCAGTCACAACAGCATCAACCATCAAACGGGATAGTTTGCCTCTAGCTTTCGGCTGTCAGATCATATTTGAACAACAGCGCGTCGATCTCAGATTGGTTTAAAAATGAATGCCAAAATCGAGTGCGTGGCCCTGCATTAGTCGTGACCAGCTCCACAACATATAGAATGACGGGTCTTATCGTAGATGCAATCTTGTGACCCAGCCTTGCATGCATCGTCTTTCTATGAAGTACGTATAAACAAACAGACAAGTAAACTATGTGGACATGACACTTTCCTGCCTAGAGTGGCGAACGGCATGACGCAGGTACATGTACCAGGAGTAGCAGTATGTACCACTTGGATGTCTGGTAATGGCCGTATCGGGAATTCATTCCACGATTTCTACGACGACCCCTTTTGCGCCACGGCCTTCAAATGTTGCTGTCACGATCGGAATTCCTCTTTCCAGCGGAAGAGCAGGCCGTCACGCTGATTTGTTTTGGCTGATAGGATATTTGACCATTGCCAGCATACCACCGCAACGAGTGACTGCTATTCGCTGGGCTGTCCACAGACATCTTGGATTCAATATAGCCTGGAAAATACTTCCGCTTAGCCGCACTGGAGTAAAACGAGTAAAAACACCAACTAATAGACCACCACTAGAAATTATGGATTCTCTTTGGACTTTCCCTAAGAAAGGTTGTGTACGTCATGGCCGGTGCTCCTGCACTAAACGCGTCTCCCAGGCCGACGCGTCGATTGCGCCTGCCCCACACCCGTCAACACTGCACCAAGCATATTGATTGATTGCTATCACTATGTCTATGTCGCAGAATTGTACGCTTTGTCCAATTCTCAGCCTCACTTGCAAATGAGACATTTGCTGCCAACATGAGCGCATAGTGGCATAATGGGGAAGAAGAGAAAGCGCCCAGCCAAGCCAACGAACGCCGATGGACTCAACCCCAAACGCCCCCAACAAGATGGAGAATCACGTCGCTCGTCACAGAGCCATCCTGTTCTTTCACGATACTACCCACGAGTACTGAACCTAAGACAGTATCTGCTCGAGGAACTACCGCCCGCCTCTAAAGCACGGCGGCGTCGCATTGCCTCTCTGGGGAAGCCCCGTCACAAGGATGTTGAGAAAGCGGCCAACGGCGACGGCGATGAGCGTGACAAGGCACTATCTATTTTGTTGGACCAAACGCTCATCGGGGCTTTTAAAAAGAAGGCATCTGCTGCAGTGGTGGAAGCACGCCAGAGAGACTTTGCTGCCTTTACGCAGTCTGAAGAACGGTCGTTGCTCTGCACTGACACCGGGGCATGCAGCCCTCAGTCCGAGGTAGGATAACAACTGAAGCTGCTTCCTGTGACATGGCGATCTCACTGACCTTGCACAGGTAGTCGACTTTGCTATTGCGACCATCTTCAATCGCACGACGGGCTCGGATCGGAAGCCACAGCAAGTCTTGGCTAACGGCTTCCAGCGTGTTACGCGAAAGCAAATACTGGACTACAACATAGGTGCCCTGGACTACAACATCCCTGGCCTGGTGGCCCAGTTCCCTAATCACCATGTGGCTACACTCAAGAAGGCGCCATGGAAAGACCTTCTCGGCCTACTCGGAGTAAATGGAGACGATATTATGATCGGACTGTTGCTCGATTGCGGCATATTCTGCTGTATAGACGAGCAAAAATCAGCCTTTCACCAAATCAGCGGTATGTAATGAAGATTTATACCACCTTTTCAAAACTGACCAGTTTCATCAGGAGTTTACCTGTCAGAATTAGAGCCCTTGGAGGAAGTGATGGCAGGGCTCAGTACTGACACCAAGTTGTCTGGTGACACTGCGTCCAAAAAACCCTCCAACTCAAAAAACGCCACCGAAGCCCTGCACAAACCAAACAGTATCGCTTTTGTCCGACGGCGAATGTTGTACGCCCGCCCAGCACTTAATGCAAGAGGGGAAATCCGTTTTGGCTTGAGGCACATCCGTAAGTAAGCCACTCACCTTTGACTTACTCTCTAACCCCTCGATTAGACGTACTGAATCGTTTTTCAAAATCGGACGACCCAATTCACACTATTCATGTAATGAAGTACATGTTTCCTCGACAGTTTGGCTTGCATAATGTGTTCACATCGCAAGTAGATAACCGTCAGACTGTTCAGCCTTTCAAAGACTACACACTGCGCGAAGACGAGATTGCTCAATCAGAAGAACAACAAAATGCAAGACATCCACAAAAAATATCCAAGGTGCCAAAACGCCTCCGTGGAACTGCTTATCAACTGGTCAAAAAGCTACAGAAACGAAACCATGGTTGTTCTTTCACGGAGCTTCTGAAGCATTATTGCCCTATCGAAGTATGTCCAATCTGGCCATTCGCGCATACCCTTACTCACAGCTGTAGGAAACAGGCCCTGTTAAATTCAATTCGCTGCCAGCAGGATCTGATCACAAAACATCTCAGCAGCTTGCTACTCAGATGTCACTGCCAGCTTCGGCAAGATCAGGATCCTCGCAGGCATCCCATGTCGATGGAGAAATATCCAACACAATATCCTCTGCCAAACATGCAACGACACAGAAACCTTGCTTAACGGATTATGCGACCCCCGTGTCCTCAGTTTCCGCATTTTGTCGGGCAGCCCTTCGAAAGCTGGTTCCAACAGAGTTCTTTGGCCTTGGCCAAGAGGGAATAGCTAACCAACAAAGTCTAATGAAGCAAATTGACCGGTTCATTCGTTTGACTCGGTTTGAAAGCCTCACACTGCATGAGGTTTGCCAAGGCATAAAGGTATGTTTCAATCGCGTGGGACTTGCTACTGGCTAACTTGGCAGGTCACTTCTCTTAATTGGCTTGAGCCTCCAAATTGCGGATGTGCGAATGGCGACAAAATATCTCTTTCTGACATCCGCAAACGAACCGAGATTCTACATGAGCTGGTCTATTACATATTTGACTCATTGTTGATCCCGCTCATCCGCTCTAACTTTTACGTGACCGAGTCCCAAGTCCACAGAAACAAGCTGTTCTATTTCCGACATGATGTGTGGCGACGTATGATCGAAAAGCCACTGGCAGATATGAAATCCTCCATGTTTGATGAAATCAAACGCGACAAGGTCTGTCGTATCCTCGGACGAAAGAAGCTGCCAGCCAGCGCGGTGCGACTACTGCCAAAATCTACCGGAACGCGTCCGATCATCAACTTACGAAGGAGGACGACGAAGCGAGTGGGCAACCACTCTTACTTGGGACCGAGCATTAACTCGACACTGACGCCAGTGTTCAATATACTCGATTACGAAAAGAAACAAAATCCGTATTTGCTCGGCTCGTCTATGTTCTCTGTGGGCGAAATGTACCCACGCCTGAAGAGTTTCAAACAGAGTCTGTCAGGTGAACAAATGCAAGGGGGTTTTTATTTTGTAAAGTTGGATATCCAGTCATGCTTTGACACTATTCCTCAGCGTCGATTGATCTCGATGATTGAGCACATTGTGACGCAGCGTGTTTATCACGTTACAAAACATGTGGAAATCAGACCAGGCGATGCACATCGGAGTCATTTATCGTCCGAGAATAACTTTCGCAACACCAAGCCTATTCGAAAATTCACAAGCAAAGCAATCGGCCTCAGCGAGATACATAGTACGCCTCGACCCGCCAAGAGCACGAAAAGGAACACGGTTCAGGTTGACACTGCGATTGCTAAGAATCATCAAGTGGACACGTTACTCGACCTTTTGGACGAGCATGTGAGGAAAAATCTTGTGAAAATCGGAAAGAAGTACTTCCGCCAGAAGAACGGTATCCCCCAGGGCTCTGTACTGTCGAGTCTGCTGTGCAACTTTTTTTACGGCGAGCTAGAGAGGGATGTCTTGAGGTTCTTAGATTGCGAAAACGCGATGTTGCTGCGGTTGATCGATGACTTTCTGCTCATAACGACAGATGCAGCTCTTGCAAAGGATTTTTTACAGGTTATGATGAACGGCCAGCCGGCGTATGGCATTACGGTCAATGCTAGCAAGAGTCTCGTCAACTTTGAAGCTACCGTAAACGGAGCCAAGGTGCCTCGTTTAGTCGGATCAACGCTTTTTCCCTATTGTGGTAATCTCATTGACACACACACCTTGGAATTGCGCAAGGACCGTGATCACGGGCGTGGTCAGGCGAATATTGCAGACACTCTTACGACTGAGTCGAGCCGAGTTCCAGGGCAGGCATTCCACCGAAAGGTATTGGCGTCATTCCGACTACAAACGCATACCATGTTCCTCGACACTGAACATAACAACTCCAAGGTGGTACTGTTGGGTATATACACCAATTTTATCGAAACTGCTATCAAAATGTACCGATACTACAAGACTTTGAGACCGAAATCGCGCCCCTCGCCGAGTCTCGTTCTTCGCACAGTACAAGACCTTGTTGAATTCGCCACAAACTTCATTCACTCGAAGCGACGCCAAATTCCTTCAACCACGGAGACGGCATGTAAACGGGCGTCTGTCTCTTCCCTCCAGATTCGGCATCTCTGCGCGGTAGCTTTTCGGCACGTGCTGTTAAGAAAACAGACCACATTTGCATCTGTGCTACAGGGCTTGCAGCAGATGGAAAAGAGTAGTCGACCGAAGACTGACCGAGAGATTTTACTACTCCGACGAGTTACAAAAGAAGGAAATTCTATTTTTGACAAATGGAGGTTCTAATTTCAAATATCGCTCAATTGATACCCTTTTGAAGATTGTACATATAGCTTTCTGTCGTTAACAACTCAATCCTCATCCTTCATAAACTCCTGCAACCACTGGGTCCTACCAATACGACTTCTAATCCTCTTCCCAAACACCCACATAGGCAGTGTCAAAAAACAGACAAAAAGGAACAACCCACCCAACACACTAAACATAACCAACGCACCGTCCTTCTCAAGCCAATTATTGACAAAATACGTAAACCCAAAGGTCAACAAATTCCGCGCATTCACCGAGACAAACACCTCCTCACTCAGCTGCGGATAACAATCAATGACATACCCAAATACACTCGTCGACGCAAACGCCATGGACATATTCGCCAACCCAAACGTGAGGACGGGACCCGACCAGTGCGTCGCAAAATGCACAGTGGCGCCGAACCCAAAAAACCCCGCTGCACCCAAGATGGCGACGATGATGATCAGCGGAAGCCGGAATTCGGGCTCGTAGATTCCCCGGTTTCGGTTGGTGAGCCAGATGCAGATCCAGTCGTTCATGGGGCCGGAGACGACTTCGCCGATGAGGGTTAGGATAAAGGGGCTCAGGCTGATTAGGCCTGTTTCGGAGATGGAGAAGTTGTATGGAGGGGCGACGAAGATGACGCCGTTGACGACGGAGAAGACGACGATCCAGGTTAGGGCTATGCCGTAGAGAAGGAAACCCCAGAAGACGGCTGGGTAGAAGAAGAGGATGAACGGGCGCGCGAAGATTTTGAATGGTGAGGCTGTCGAATAGTGGCCGGTGAAGATGCGCAGGCTGGAGAGGTATGACTGTTTTGTGAAGTTGGTTTCTTGGTTGTTTGAAGGCTGAATTTCGAGGAAAGTGTCTCTCACTTTCTCATGCTCCTCTAAACCAGCAGTCTTTTTGTCGGCAGAGGAAGAAGCGAGGTCTGCAAAAGACGATGGACGGAGAAACGTCGACTCGGGAACAAACAAGACGATAGCCACAAGCAAAACACCAAACAAGATCGCGCAGACCCAAAAGGTCCATCGAAAGCCAAGGTTCTGAATAATATACCCCGAAATCAACGAACCGCCAGCAATACCACACATGAGGAACAAATTCCACACAGCGATTCTCGTCCCACGCTCGTGCACAAAATAGAGATCCTTGATCGTGGCAAGAACCAGGATCTCATACGGCGCCATCCCCAAGGCGGAAACGATCCTCGCTGCCAAAAAAGAATCATACGACTTGGACGCGGCAGCCCAGATACTCGTGACAAACATGATCACGCTGGCGAATATGTAGATTGGCCGTTTGCCGTAGATCTTGGCGAGCGGGTTGATGAAGAACACACATAGCCCCAAGGTCATTGTGAGCCAGGCGGTGGCTTGAGACAACGTGTTGACGCTGATATCGAGCTCGGCCGAGATCTGGACGAAGCCTGGGGACAGCATGGGACCGAATGCGCCTACAACGGCGGCGGAGAGGCCGATGATGAGGAGGATGAGCTCTTTTTGCCATTGCGGCCACTAAGGAAGATAAATTAGCGTTCTGGTAATGAGGCATCTTATTTATATTGGGTAAATACGTTTAGCGGATCGTTTGGTGAATTGGATGGCTGTGGCACGAGAATGATGTGCGAGAACTTGCCTCGGCCGTGCTTCAGCTGATCTAGAGGGATGTGGGCGTATTCCGGGGGAGGTTCGTTGGACTCTTTGTCGCCCATGATTGCTGTTTTGTAGTATGAGCAATTGAATAAATGTACTCTGCGTGCTATAGCGGACTGTCGACTTACCCGTCCCCGGCACGAGCTCCATTTTCTTGCATTCTAGAATTCCAAACGGCATGGTGAACGACTTGCCGTACAATCGGATGATATTCTCAGGTGAAAGAACCCGTCCAAAGAGGAAAAAATAAAACGAAGAAAGAATAAACGAAATAAATTCAGAATCGCCGAATCGCTGACGCACGTGTATATAAAGAAAAGTCACTTTCGACTGTCCACTTCAACGCTGCCAAGCTCGTCATCTGCCAATAACGAGTTCTTTGACAAGAGAACAGGCCTTAGAAGTTGCGACTATTAAATAGCTCGTCAATTGGCCAGCTCATGACGCATTAGTAATGAATCCATGTCCTAGAGTCTCAAACAGGTGGCAGATGCTCAGAGATGCAGTAGGGGGAGCTCCGGCGCACTTCACCCTGAGGACCGGGAAATGCCCGATAAGCACGCGCTCATTGGTCCTGGGCCCGAGGAGCGCCGGAATAACGCAGCTTTGCGGGGCCCCGCAGTGGTTTCCCCGGGGAGAAACATGTCTCAACATCACTGTCTTTTGTTTGAGTCTACCTGACGATGGTATTGATATGACGTTTAGCAATATATACGTATTTGAGCTACAATATCATCATTTCTCTTTCCGTATTTCCGATACCACAGCGTCATACACTTCATACGCATGCTGCTCCGAGTCAAAATCCAACAACCAAGCCTCCCGCTGTAGCTTCAGGGACTCTGGAATCTCCTTGACCCGGTCAAAATCCGCTTTGTGCCATTTATCCCGCGTTGTCTCACCCGTCTTCTGCGCTTTCAAGACTCGATCGTACCGGATTCGCTCGTACGCGCGTAGAGCCTCGGTTACGTTTGATCTGCTGCCGCATTTCTCTAGACAGACGGCCAGTGTGGCTCCGTCTTCCATGGATTGGGATGCGCCTTGGATAGATGTCGGCAGGAACGGGTGCGCGGCGTCGCCGATCAGAGCAATGCGTTGCTTAGGGCTGATCCAGGTGGGCAGGGGGTCGCGGTAGATTAGTTTCCAGTCGACGAGGTAGTCTGGTGGTGTGGCTTTGACAATCTCTTGCACAACTGGGTCCCAGCCTTCAACTACTTTTAGACAGTCTTCTATCTTGCCAGACGTGGACCAAGAGTCCTCAATATCAGCTTCATCCTGTTCAATATTAGCTTTTTACCATTTCCCTCACTGTGGATTAAACCAACTTTGTGTGTGCAAACCCAGCTAAAGTCCTTTCCATTCTTCAGCGAAGCAGCGAGAAAGTGAACATCTGGTCCGACCCATGCATAATGCGAGTCTCCATTCTTCCACAAGTGGTCAGTCAGCGGCGATGTCAATTTTGAAGAGTCAAACCACGATCGAAAAATTGCGTAACCTGACGATCTAGGCTTGTCTTCGTATCCCAGAACAATCTTTCGTCCTTCAGACCGAACACCTTCGGCTGCAAAAATCACATCCGCTGTGAACCTTTGCTCGTCTTGACTGGAATTATCAACCGATTTCACCACCACACCAGCCTCGCTCTCCGTCTCAAAGTAGTCCACCACGCGGTGGCCCAATCGAATATCAATTCCGCGGGCCAGCGCATGATTGAAAACAATCTCATGAATCTCGCCCCGATGACCATTGAATTTCTTGCCAAATGACTCCTCGTCATGCCAGTACTGCGTGAAAAGAGACTCACCCTGATACGTCACAAAATGGATACCGTCGCTCTTGTGACAGATTGGATCCATAGCCTCTTCAACCCCTTCCCACTTTTGGAAAATGCGTCCACTGTTGGGGCCAAAGGAGATGATGTCGCCGAGGATCTTGAGGGCGGGAAAAGCTTCGAGGACCTGGACATCGTGGCCTTTGCGATGGCATTCAATGGCGGCAGTGAGGCCGGCAAAGCCAGCGCCCACGATGAGCACTTTGATTCCTGTTGAGGGTTTGCGAGAGAACCCAGACATTTTTGAGCTGGAAATTGGAGTAGAAGTTTGTAGACCATGGGCTGGTCGTAGACTTTTGTTTACATATTGATAAACACACATGTGATTTTCGTAAGTCTGCTATGGTATTTCCGCGGGGTATTCTCAAATACGTTTCAAGTGATTACTAAGATTTTAAAAAAGGTTTGTTGGTTCTCTCTCTGTTTGGCAGGACTATCTGCGGGAGAAGCTTTGAGGCCGGCAATCCCCCACGGGGTTCGAGCAGGAGCATTCTCCACTCTCCAGAGTATCACTTCCCCGCACCAGAAGCGCTTCGTTGTGGGACTGTCTTTCAACTGAGCCATATTAGCCTGACAATTTTAATAGACTATGTTTGAAATTCCGAATTACGATCACAACGTAAAAAAAACATGTACTGAGGCTGCCTGCCGGACGAATATCTATCATGTCGGCGCTTATATTGTCCAGTTTCAGCGCCGTTTTTCAGTCGTGGTACATAATCCCAGCCACCACTGCGTCAATACTACTTGGAATCATCCTCCATGACTGGATCCTCTCTCTGCGCATGCCGCCAGGGCCACGGCCCCTCCCTTTCATCGGCAACAAACCTCTAATCCCGAATTCATCACCATGGATTCAATTCGAAAAATGGTCGAGAACATACGGACCAATATTCACACTCTGGATCGGCAGGCAACCAACAGTTGTCATCTCCGACCCCAATGTTGCCGTCGACCTGCTCGAAAAGCGAAGCAACAAATACAGCTCTCGGCCGCGATTCGTCGTCATGGGCGAATTGTACTGGGAAAACGCGAGTATTCTCGTTCAGCCGTATGGCAGAGAATGGCAGCTTCGACGAAAATTGTTACATCAAGCGTTGAACCCCTCCGCGCTACGAGTGTACAAGCCTGTTCAGCAAGCCGAGGCAACGAGGTTGTGCCATCAGCTGCTGTCTCGGCCAGACGCGTTTGAAGGAATAATGGATCGGTTCACGGCGAGCGTGGTGTTTAGTATCGCATATGGCCATCGAATAGACTCGCTGAATGCAAATATCATTCGCCAGCGGTTGGACTTTATGCAATACTCGGCCTCGCTCAATGTGCCTGGACGGTACCTGGCTGAAAGTATACCGGCTTTGAAATACGTGCCAAATATTTTGGCTCCATGGAAACGAGCTATCAAGGCAAAGGGACGAGTCGAAGCTGATGCCAATATGTCGCTAGTGCGCGAAGTACAGAATGAAATGGCAACGAAGAAAGACCTGCCGGATTCATTGACAAAACTTCTTCTCAAAGCCCGCGAAGAGGATCCCGCGTCGTTTTCCCGGCTCAGCGAAAAAGACTTTTCGTTTATTCCAGCATCATTGTTTGGGGCTGGGAGCGACACGACGGCCAGCACACTGTGCAGCGGAATTCTGATGCTGATCACGAACCCGATTACTCTCCAAGCAGCACACGCCGAGCTCGATGCAGTTATTGGCACGGATCGATTGCCAACTTTTGATGATGAAAAGTCACTGCCTTACATTGATGCTCTGTGTAATGAGATTCTCCGTATCCGCCCCGTCGCGGTCCTGGGAGGCACACCGCATGCCAACTCCGAGTCAGATACATACCGGGGATACTACATCCCAAAAGGCACGAACATTCTGTCCAACTCATGGGCCATCAATCTCAACCCTCGCTACTACCCAAACCCGCATCATTTCAACCCTCTTCGCTTCTTGCCAGACTCGGTGCCGCCTAGCTCACTGGAATACCTGCCAAAGGGCTATGTTGAATCCACGCCACAGGACAAAGGCGAGCCACACCCGTCCAAGGACGGACACAGCTCGTTTGGATGGGGACGACGAATATGTCCGGGAGCGGGACTAGCTCGCAATTCGCTGTTCATAGCTGTCGCGAAGATGCTGTGGGCATTTGATATCTTGCCATGCACGGAAGCAGATGGGTCAACGAGAAAGTATGACACTTTTGCTTACACTGAAGGGTTTAATATACGCCCGAGGCCGTTTGCGTGTGTGATTCGGATCCGTAGCGAGAGGCATCGAGAAGTGTTGGAGCGGGAAATGATTGAAGCTGAAAGGATCATGGCTCGATTTAGCGCATTTGCGGAATAGCTTTCGATTGAGTCATACATGAGTGATGAAAATCAGTAGTATAACTAATACGTACAAGTATATGCATACTGTAAGGGAGATGACCATCAAGTGTGTACTGCATCCAGATTATTCAATATGTGCTGTATAACATCGACGTGTACTATGCATAAAAGGAGCGTGCTGATTCCTTCCCAAAGGGGAAGGCGCCGAGTAAGGTCCGTAAGTCTCGTATTTGTGGGAAGCTGATTGGTCAGAAGACAGCGAATTATCCGGGGATAGCGGAGACAGCAGCCGACGGCCCAATGAGCGTACGGCTGGGCATGGCATAAGGCTGTGCATTACTTTTTATTACTTTTTATTCTTCTTCCCTGGCGCTATCCCTGACGAATTGGCGAGGCGCCTATGCACAACCGAGTAATTTGCCGGGTTTTATACCGCTGTTGTGCTAGTGTTGTGCAAGGACAGTCCACGTGCGTCCTGCATAAGCTTGCACAATCTGTATTAAGCGAGCGTGGTTGAGATAGTGCTGTTGGGACGAGGCGAATGCAACAGATGGGGGGAAAGGGTGCTAAAAGTCCGTAGTAATAATCGAGGAATATATAGCTGCAATTAATCCCACCTGAATCGTCTGTGCTGAGAAAAATAAAAGCTTCTTTCGTACTTTCTCTCTCACGCGCTTCGACTGCGAGCCTGAAGGAGAAGAAGAGCTCCTTCCTCTCCCCGCATTTCGCTCCTTCCCGCCTACGCGGCTGCCTCGGTGGCATGGCGCATACTGGTATCTCTCTTCTACTCAATCCATCTTGATTCTGCAGCTTACCAACAACTTTGAAAATCAGATGTCGCGGGTGATGAGACCCCTGATTTAGTTCACGCCGATGGAACGAGCGACTCGTTGACAGAAAAAGAACTGCAACATGACGCACGCGATCTTGAAAGTGGCTTGACGCCATCTGAACAGCCCGAAAAGGCTGAAGACACCACCAGCCCAGAGCCTCGCGATCCGAATCTGGTCGACTGGGATGGGCCGGACGACCCCCAGAACCCGATGAATTGGACCCTCAAGCGGAAACTGGTCATCACGGGCTGTATCTCTATGATCACGCTTCTGACGTATGTTGTCGCAACCCCCTGTATAGCTGTGGCCTTATATGGCTAACTCCGACGTCTTCTCTAGACCGCTGGGCTCGTCCATGTTCGCGCCTGGTGTTCCGCAGGTCATGGAGGATTTCAAGTCGGACAACATCTACTTGGCGTCCTTCGTCGTGTCTGTCTATCTACTTGGCTACTGTTTCGGGCCACTTTTGATTGCCCCTTTGTCAGAATTATACGGCCGTGCACCTCTCTATGCGAGCTGCAACTTCCTATTCACCATCTTCAATGTAGCCTGTGCCCTGGCACCCAATATGGCCGCCCTAATCGTTTTTCGGCTTTTTGCCGGTCTGGCAGGAAGTTGTCCGCTGACAATAGGGGCTGGTTCAATTGCAGATATGATTCCGCCACAGCATCGAGGTGCTGCCATGTCCGCATGGGCACTAGGGCCTCTTCTAGGACCTGTCATCGGCCCAGTTGGTAAGTGCGAGGTATATACATGGCTTTTTGACAATGCTGACCTGAATTTCTAGCGGGTGGATACCTTACCCAGGCAGCAGGATGGCGGTGGACGTTTTGGGTGTTGGCTATTGCGGTATGTTAACAGTATAACTTGCTTCAATAAGTTGAATTTGACGGTTTTATTGAGTAGGCAGGCGTAGTGAGCATCATAGCAGTGGTGTTCATGCGCGAATCTTACGCCTACGTTATTCTCGGTCGCAAAGCCAAGCGACTACGAAAAGAAACAGGAAACCCAAATCTTCGTTCTGTTCTGGACACAGGAAAGTCGCCTCGCGATTTATTCGCATTCTCTATTGTGCGGCCTACCAAGATGCTCTTCCTGTCTCCGATCGTGTTCCTTCTATCACTTTACGTTGCCGTCATCTACGGTTATTTGTATCTTCTGTTCACCACAATGACCACCGTCTTTGAGGACAACTACGGCTTTTCGCAGGGATCAGTTGGTCTAGCTTATTTGGGTATTGGCATTGGGTCGATGATCGGGCTCCTCGCTCTCGGACTCTCTTCGGATCGGCTTCACCAATATTTGACCAAGAAGAACGGAGGTGTACCCAAACCCGAGTATCGCCTTCCACCCATGATAATAGGCTCGTGGTTTATCCCCCTTGCTCTGTTCTGGTATGGATGGACGGCTGAGAAACACGATCACTGGATTCTGCCTATCTTGGGAACTGCATGTCTCGGGATAGGAATGTTGATGGCTTTTGTACGTTTTTACTCTACCCTTTCAAATCGAGAAGCAGTTAACAACTCGGCTAACATACACTGTCCAGATGTGTGCCTCAACGTACCTCGTCGACGCATTCACAATATACTCTGCGTCCGCAATAGCCGCCAACACCGTCCTTCGCTCCCTGCTTGGAGCACTACTGCCGCTCGCAGGTAACAAGATGTATGACGCATTGGGTCTCGGGTGGGGAAACTCGGTGCTCGGTTTTATTGCGCTGGCTCTCGCTCCATTGCCGTTGCTTTTTTACAAGTTCGGCGAACGAATTCGCAAGAGCAAATTGTTCAAAGTCGAGTTCTGAGGTTTTTTGTTACTTTTTGTGAACGAATATTCTACGAAAACGGAATTTTACTGCATTTGGAAGCTATGTGACTGCTCGCAAAGGAATTTGTGGCCAGATGGGTAAATACCCTTGCGGGGGAGAAGGCCATTCAGCCTAAAGACAGCATCGAGGCTGTTGGAGATATTACCCCGCAGAACAGTAACACGTAGTAGACCACCGGAGTTTCTACGAGCTGGGCATCATTGAATGAGAATAGAAAATAGAGAACTCATTGGTCACGTTACAATTTAAATTCCAAAGAGAAATATTAGCTAGAGAGCATCGATTCGTGGAATTATAACTGTCTCATTTTCCACTTCTCCTGTCGTGCGTTTAAACAAACCCTTTACAACGTCAAAGCCACAAACAGGGAATTTTAAAGATGATTACCAACGACTTGACAGAATCTCGACTGATATACCAGTTCGACTCTGAAACAGTATGGATTGAGCCTTGGGGCCCCAACGCCGTCCGCGTCCGGGCAACGCACCTGCCGGAATTCCCACACAACCAAGACTGGGCTCTCTCACCGGACCTCAAGCCTTCTTCATCTTCATCTTCTCCTTCAACAACTCTCGCAATTGACGAGCATGTAGGTGGCACATTGATCAACGGTGCCATCAGCGCAACCATCTCAGCGCGCGGCAAAATCACCATCCACAACACGCACACCGGCAAGCTGCTTCTTGAAGAATACATGCGCAACCGCAATGACCAGCTCGACCCAAAATGCTCGGCTCTGAACATCGAAGCGCGTGAATTCAAGCCCCATGCTGGCCGGGACGATTATCATCTGACTCTCCGACTAGAAAGCGTGGATCGCAAGGAGAAGATTTATGGTATGGGACAGTACCAGCAGCCGTTTCTGGATCTCAAGGGGATCGACCTTGAGCTTGCGCACCGGAATTCCCAAGCGTCTGTGCCGTTTGCAGTCTCGTCGCTGGGGTATGGCTTTCTGTGGAATAATCCTGGTATCGGTCGTGCCGTGTTGGGGAAGAATGTCATGTCATTTGAGGCATATTCGACAAAGGTATTGGATTACTGGATCGTGGCTGGAGATTCTCCAAAGGAAATTGTCGAGGCATATGCAGATGTCACTGGGAAAGTGCCCATGATGCCTGAGTATGGACTTGGGTTTTGGCAATGCAAGCTTCGGTATCAAACGCAGGAAGAGTTGCTTGAAGTGGCAAGGGAATATCGCAGACGAAACCTGCCGATCGATCTTATTGTTATCGATTTCTTTCACTGGCCACTACAAGGAGATTGGAGGTTTGACCCTGTTTATTGGCCTGATCCTGGTAAATACCCTTCCAAGTACTGACAGATGTAAAAAAGATGCTGATGAAAAACAGACGCAATGATCAAAGAATTAAACTCTTTGAAAATCGAGCTCATGGTATCGATCTGGCCTACAGTCGACACACGGTCAGAGAACTATGAGGAAATGCGAGAAAAGGGATACCTCATTCGCACAGACCGTGGAATCCGCACAGCAATGAATTTCCAAGGCGAAACCGTGCATTTCGACGCGACACATCCTGGTTCCCGGAAATACATATGGGACAAAGCACAGAAAAACTACTTTTCTAAAGGTATTCGGGTGTTTTGGCTTGATGAAGCCGAGCCCGAGTATACTGCGTATGACTTTGACAACTACCGATATCACCTCGGATCGAACGTGACAATAGGAAACATCTATCCCAAAGAATATGCACGAGCATTTTACGAAGGACAGACAGCTGCAGGACAGAAAAACGTCGTGAATCTCTTGCGCTGCGCGTGGGCAGGGTCACAAAAGTATGGAGCGTTGGTGTGGAGTGGCGATATTGCATCTAGCTGGAACTCGCTTCGCTGTCAGCTCGCCGCCGGGTTAAACATGGGTATATCGGGCATTCCATGGTGGACTACTGATATCGGTGGCTTCCACGGCGGAGACCCCACGCAGGAGCCCTTCAGAGAGCTGCTTGTACGCTGGTTTCAGTGGGGTGCCTTTTGCCCGGTGATGAGACTGCATGGGGATCGCGAGCCAAAACAGCCGCAACACGGAAGGACCGGGGGCGCGACATGCTTGTCTGGAGCGCCGAATGAGGTGTGGTCGTATGGCGAGAAGGTTTATGGTATATGTGTCAAGTATCTAAACATTCGCGAACAATTGCGTAACTATACTCGGGAGTTGATGAAAGAGGCACACAAAAAGGGGACACCGGTGATGAGACCGCTATTCATCGAGTTTCCAGACGACGCGCATGCATGGGAGGTTGAGGATCAGTATCTGTACGGATCAAAATATCTCTGTGCGCCGGTGTTGTATCCGGGGCAGAAGACACGGTCTGTCTACTTGCCAGGGGGAAAGTGGATGTTTTTCAAAGATGGAGCAATCGCTGGTGACCAGGGCGAGACCTTTGAGGGAGGAAGAACGGTGGATGTTGATTGCCCTATTGAAATGATGCCGGTGTTTGTCAGACAGTAGAGCAATGCTTTGTATACCGCACGAAGAAGGAATTGCTGCATGAGGCTATGATATGTCTTATTGCATCATTGACTGATGATGATTGAATGAACCTTTGTCAATTGCTGTTTTATACAGGTACTAGGACTGTCAGAGAGGCAAACAGATTTACGGATAAAGAGGCAACCGTCCATTGATGCAAAAAGACAAACAAACACACAGAGAAACAGATAGCCATACAATAAAAGTAGTAGGAAAATGGAAAGACAAAGAGGTCTTAATAATTATAAAAACAACATAGAGTCCCTGGACCATTTCTTCTCAATACCAACTTTCAAAACCTGCATCACAGCTGCAATCACAGCATATACGATCACCATCCCGAAGACTTGTTTCAACAAGTCCCAAATAAGCCAAAATGGCTCATATTGTTTCCAACGAGCGGACATATGCTGAGATCAATAGCGCAGACTTCACCTTGGACAACACCAGGTTTAATCCTATCTACGAGAGACGATACCGCTACCAGCGACCTATAAAACCACTTGGTGATATGAGAAATCTTCCTTTAGAAGTGTTCTTTATGGTACTAGGTCATCTTGATTTAAGATCACTCGGCCAATTTCGACTAGTCAATCGACAAGCTGTGATAAACGTAGATTCGCTTCCCCACTACGACAAAATCAGGACCTATGCGCCAGCTGTACTTTGGGGGATCTCCAAGATTTGGAGCGGTGAATACATTACTTACAATGACCTTCATCGACAGCTTTTCACTCACAAATGCGAAACCTGTGGTGATTTCGGCGGGTACATGTACCTGATTACATGCCGTCGTGTTTGTTTTCTCTGCTTCACCGAGAAAGAAGAGTACCTTCCAATACGGACCGGAGACGCGGATCGAAAATATGGACTTACTAGAAAGGATGTGCGACATATACCTCAAATGGAAACTCTCCCTGGCTATTATTCACCAGGAGGAGATCGAATTTCGGCCCGAATCAAGCTGTTCGATCGCAGGGCTGCGCGGCAAACCGGAATTGCTAAACACGGCTCCGAAAACAACATGGTGCATTTCTGCAAATATCAATTGGAAACACGACAGCAAAATTACAATCGGCGACTACGTAATCCATATAAAATCCCTCGTCAGCCCAGATCCGAAGATTCCGATGACGAGAAAGAAAAGAACCCTAAACGCTTCGCAGCGATTGTTCGTGCCCCTGTCCTCAAGCGTGATGATGCATTGCCTGAATGGGGGTTTCATTGCTCAGCTTGTACGCGGAATCAGAGGGGTGACCGAGACCGTCATCGTAGAAGGAAATTCAATGATGAGAGTTTTAAGGTCCATATTGAGGAGTGCGGGGAGATTGTGAATGGAGAGCATTTCCGCATAACAACTTGACTTTTTGTAAATCAAGGTTGAAGATATCGCATTTAGATACAGATTACAACAGAAACAGACATGGATTTATTGATATGTTAACCAAGGGTGCGCAAACGTTTGAAGGAAAAATCCCAGATTATTTAGACAGGCATGACGTGCAGAGGGGAAAAAAAAATCTTATTTGGTATCATTGAAAATGCATGTTGATAATCGAATCCTGTACATTGAATGGTTACTTCAACAGCGTTTAATTGACGCCCAGATCAGCAGAACAAAGCATTCATGTTGCCGCCGGGATTGTTTCAGAAACGTCGATCGAAACCCTAAATGACGAGGATGCACCAATGTCCTTTCGCCATTTAGCGCCATTAATTTCCCGCTAGAAATAAAAATAGTAAAAAACTCAATACACAAGAGCCTTGTAAAGATAAGGAAAAGGGTTTATAGTGAACAGGAAATCTCGAGTATGAACGCTGGAGGTTAAGAGTGCGTACCAATGTGCGAACTGCATTTAATCTTCTGCAACGTGAGAATATTTGAATCCGCATACATTAATTGATATGTCAACACAGTTCTTTAATCTTCATTTGAACAATAATCATGTCTAATACTCAAAGTACGATAACGCGTGGTCAACGAAATATAGAACTCCTCCAAGCCGAGGCTGATGAAAACGATGATAGTTTTTTCCGCCTTCTTGTCAACGGCCAAACTATAAAATACATCACCATTGAGCCGGGCCTGTATCCTCTAGAGGATATGTGTTTCAAGCCATCACTGGTGACTCTTCTCCCGGAATTCCCTCCAGGAGACTGGAACGATGGGCTGGTGGCCAAGAATCCACGCAACGGTGAACCACACTTTGCGCATGCTATCAAGACTTGCTTCCCGGGCATCAAGAATCAGTGGCACGGAACGTATGTGGATTATCTTGATTTGAAAATTGGCGAGAAACTGCGAACAGGGGTCTATGAAGTGACATGTCCACAATTTGATACTGTTGTGGTTGCCAAGTTTGCTCGCTTCGAGTGGGAAATTCAATACCTTGAGAACGAGACCACGGCCTATGAATGGCTACAAGGACATGAAATCGGACCTGAATTCTTGGGCTATTTAACCGAAGATGGCCGGGTGATTGGATTTCTGATGGAATGCATCAGAGACGCACATCATGCAGGTCCAAATGATCTGGTAGCCTGTCAAGATGTAATTCGGAGACTGCATACTTTAGGAGTTCATCATGGCGACACGAATCGGTTTAATTTTCTTGTTCGTGGTCCAAAAGCGGTCTTAATTGATTTTGATTCGGCCCGGAAATGTAACGACCAGGATGCGCTTCACAAGGAATTTGAAGAATTGGCAGGTCGTTTACAGGACACCTCTCTGGCAGGAGGTGGAGGTCTTCTTCCACAAAGTTTCTCCAAACCATGATAGCTCTTTCTTGTGGATTGATATCGTTACACTGCGTGATACTTTAATCAATTACACATGTTTATTTTCAGCTCTAAGTCATTGTTCTATTGCACGCATTACCAAAAACTATCCATTGTATTTAATGAGAGGAGAATGAATTTTCTTTGCTACTAATATGACATGCAATCTCAAACAAGACCTTATTCAAAACACCGAAAATAATTACCACGGACGTACACCATCATAGTGAAGAAACTTGCCCACATCTACATCTCGCTTCCCCTCAAGTACACTAAGCAACAACTTCCCCGAATCCGCGGCAGGTCGAGCACGCCCACCTGCAGTAATTGCTTCTGGGCTCGTTCCTCGAAGATTTGACTCAACAAGACCAGGACAGACAGAAAAGACTTTGATTCCTTGGGGCGCAAACTCCTTGTGATCCTCTACCATGACCATGTTCATTGCCTGTTTGCTCACGCGGTAGCCAATACCTTTCCATACCGAAAAAGGAGAGCCGGGAGTTGAGGTCTCGGTTACCGATCCTAGAGAGCTCGTGATATAAATCAGATATGCACTGGTGGACTTAAGCATCAAAGGCAAAAAAGCGCGCGTCGTGAGAACTGCACCGACAACATTTGTCTTAAATTGCGATTCGAGCTCGTACTCAAGGTCCTCGGAGAGAACGCAAATGCCGGCATTGTTGATAAGTACATCTAATCTACCGAACTCTTTTTCGATTTGTTTTGCGGCTGATAAAATCGAGGATTTTTCATTCACGTCAATTTGCACTGCTGACAATGAGCCCTTTGTGTTGGGATCTGATTGCAGACTTTTGACAGCTTCTGCGCCCTTGGTCGTGTTGCGCGCTCCAATGATGACATGGTAATTGGCAGACGCTGCCGTCAAAACTTTTGCTGTTGCATAGCCAACGCCAGAGTTGGCTCCTAAGGTACAATTAGTTGTGAACACAGCAGAGAAAAGAAGTAGAGGACAAGTCTTACCAGTTATCAGGACGATTCTCGATGATGACTTCATGGTGTTTCTTAAATAGAAAATCCGGACTCGGTTTCTAGCAAATAAACTTCAAATATTGTATTGAGAGTAAATTAAACTCATTTTTACCATGTAGATGCCGGTATTTATATCAATTGATATTTGAATGTGCCAACCAATACATGTAAGTGGGCATGTCGGAGGTAGCTCGTAAAGCCGCCCGAAGACACGATAAACCGATCAAGACCGTGTATCTATATCCACTCGATTGTCACAAACCATACAACACGTCATCATGGCAAATATCATAGCAAAAGCTCGTATAGAACGTTGCACTCGTCCCAGGCACTTCGGCGATTAATGCAATTAGGGCTTGGGCCTTGTTTATCCGAGAATGGTTAGGGTCGGCCGCCTGGATGCCCTTGCGGTATACGAGGCGGAGGGTTGTAAATCTAGATCCTCAATTAGGTTTGGTGACTATATTACTGATATTATTCATATTTTTCAGACCATAGGTTGAGTAACAACGCCTGAAAAGATGCTAGTATTAAGATAATGGGTAACATTGAACAATACTTCTTGGTTGGATAGGGAAATCACATAATGGTGAAAACATCTGGAGTGAGGGTCGGTTAAATTGAGTGTAGGATGTACAGACCTATTAATATCATCTTCTTTGGTGGAAACTTTATATTTATGAGGTTAGGCTGCGAGCTCCAACTGGGGAATTTTAATCTGCCGCTGCAACACGGCTATTTGCGCCGCCAGGTCGGTAGCGCCGGGGTTGCCTGATGCTAGTATTAGCATTGATTTCTTCAATTGTTTTTAAGAATTTTCCATTTTCACTTTCCAGCGAGAGCGAACTGGGGTGTCGGCCAGCTGTAGCAGGACGGGCGGCTACTAGTCTTAGCTTTGGTTTCTTTGATTATAAAATTTCTCCATCACAACTTACTAGCGAGAGGGAACCGGGTTCAATCTTCGAATCAATCCATTTGAAAAAGGTTTCATGTTGGAAACAGTGTACCTGTTGCACGCCACATCTTCCAGCAAAACATCCTATCTGAAGAGGCCAAGGAGCAATGGCCTCTTGCTAAGTACCAATCCAAATACCGAAATACCAGTTCTATTGCACTGCACCAGTGGAATACTGGGTGTGACTGATCATTCGATAAAATAAGATGGCCGCTTGAATCCTAGTCTTAAATTGCTCTTGAAAATTGCCCTTCGTGGCGAGTGTCACTTTATAATCGAAGCTTTGTGGTTCAGAGATACGTTCTTGGCTGGCTCTTTGTTTGAAGATAGCCAGTGAAACTTCAACTCTACTTGACAACCCACTGTTTGACTCGCAGAGTTTTTCGAGGCTAAATATAGCATCGTCAAAGACTTTGGCGAAAGGTACACTCCATGGAGTAGGAGAAATATTCCCCGATTGGGTTAATTTGTTGGGCTGCAGCCTGAGCACGACGGGGGCGGTCGATTTAGATGTCCCGGGGATTTCCTAGATTACAAAATTTAGAATAAGGTAGAAGTTCCGGTCAGATACCTGTGGCGAATACTTACATGCAAGAACACATGGAGTACATGTATTTTGCATCATCCTTGCACGGCAGCAGCAAGGATGCTGGACATGAAGCAATATTTCCAGGATTCATAGCGGCCTAGATATTTTCAGGAGGTCGAGAGTATCCAACTTTTGTACATATATCGATAATTTTTGCTGACGATTTGTAACTTGTTTCTTGGTTCATGAGACTTCAACGTGTCATAAAAGTTGCAGTTGTGGTGTTTTTTGAGGATTCCATGCCCGTGAAAAAAAATATCTGCAACTATATTTTCGCGTAAATAAGAGAAGATGCAAGATATCGCGATACCTCCAGGGACAAAAGTCGACTGAATAGCTGATTGAAAAATGTCGGCATCCAAAGACAGTTCTGTTACCAATCTAGGCCTGTCAATAAAGACAAGTATTCGAATTAGATAGAAATGAGACAGAAAGGAGATTTACTTCCTGACCTGCTGAGACCTGCACCAAAAGACCAAGCCTCCTCGGCTTCTTGTTCTGGCATAGGGTAAACGTCTTTTATGGATGCTTTGTTGCAACTACAAATACCAGTGACTACTCTGGCTTTTTTGCACTGGCGAACCCTTTGGGCCATCCATCCATCTCCAGACGACGAAGACTGGAAATCCGGTAGGGGTCGGGCCTGTACAAAACCCATTCTGCCCTGTTCGTGCTGTATGTCATGGATTTGATCGAAGGCTTGTCTGTTCTTTGAGCCAGCTATGTAGACCCGGCCGGACTGGTCAATAATTGACTCCCAAACTTCCATCATCGGAATGGATAGCCACTGGTCTTCCGGAATGTCGGCAGTCAATCTATGGTATACAGGCGTCAACCTACTCCCAACTTGTGAATTTAATAGACTCGCTCCTACACACATATTCCGTTAGCGTGAGTTGATTTTTGTGAAGTGAAATTATTATGTTGTTGAGGAGGCTTACCATGAACACGGGCTTGTCTTAAAAGCACTGAAGAATTGCCCAATGATTGGAAAACAATGTGCGTTATGGTGCTCAAGCTTCAATGCTATGACAATTCACAGAATACATATGAACATTTGTAACTGGAACGCATACATGGCGGAGGGAGTATCTGCAACTGGCAACAGCTGAATTCGAAACTTCTTGCAGGAAGAAGTATCTTGTCCCGGGCAAAGGCAAGCCAGACGACAACTAAGCCGGTGCACAATGCTTGTACCGACCTTATAAATATAAAAGTACCTAGTAGACAAAGAAAGACGGAGTATCACATGTGTGACTTACATGGGGTCTAGAATTGAAAAGCCTTGGCGGCTAGAGACCGTGGTTATTACTCAAATAGGAAATTATGAGAGTGCATTGGCGGGGCTACCTGGACAAGTCTGCGAAAAGTTTTTCAAATGGGACCGCTAGATGATAAAGACAAATAATTGGCTTGAAAAAATTTTCATTGAATCGGAGACCTGAGACGGTGGATCACCGGTGAGGTGCCGGTCAAAAAACTCTATTAACATTGAGCCTCTGGACAATAGGAGTTGCCTGGTAGATATAAAGAGAATCTAGTATGGGGAGTTTTTGCTCCTACATTGTGATTATAAGAATATCCCTGTATTCCAGTCCCATTAGCCAATTGACGGTCTGGAAAAGCGTCCCTGATCCCAAATATTTCCCAATTCGGTAATCGTTGCCCAGGTCCGCATCGCCGCAACAGCTCGGAAGCGTCAATTGGAGTCAACTGGTTGTACACGGCTTAAATCGTCCAAGTTCTAGATGCGTGACCATTCAGACTAAACTCGACTGAGCTACCGACCAGACAGGCTTCCAAATTTTGAAATATCGGACACAAGAACACCCTGCATGGTTATTTCACGGGTAATCCCGGAGCGCGACATTCTTGCGGTAGGAGCGTGCATATCATGCTACATTTCCCACGCAGACAATCCCACTGCTGAAATACTCTCGCAAATCCCAAAATCATCACCATCAAGATTGAAGTGAAAAAAGGTTGGCCAGTCGGAGGTTCCCCGCAAACCTGGGGATTTCCCCGCTTAAAGGGGCGAAGAATATCGGAGACTTCCCCGGGCCAAGGCTTGTCGTCGCGACTGATTGGCTTGCGTTCGAGATACTCCTTGAAAATCTTCGCTTAGAATGAGCCGCCTCTGCCTGTGACTGGCGCGAGGCTTTGCTCGTCCTTGGAAATGCCGTCATGGTCGAGATGCCTGTGCGCAAGGACTCGCACCAGGGAAAGTCTGCCGAGAAATTCACAAACCTGGAAGCCGGAGTATTTAAGACCAACGCGTGCCGTTCATTGCACCTCGTCAAGTTTACTTCTTAGTGCTATCCGGACCTTTATACACGAATCTCTTACAATGGGGGTGTTCAGTATGTTCACACTCGATCTCAAAACCCATAAATGGGCCCTTCTCTTCTGCGCCGTGTCCGCGATCGGCGCTCTGGTCTATGGCTACGATAATACGTACTACAACGGCGTGCTTGCTATGCAGGAGTTCAAAAACGACTATGGAAATCATTACGAAGACGGCGCCAAAGCCCTGGCTGTGGACTTTTCTTCTCTGACTGCGTCTTCGATTTACATTGGCGACTTGCTGGGTGCACTCATCTCCGCGCCTATCAATGACCGCTACGGGCGAAAGACTGTCTTTTGGTTTGCCTCAGTGTGTATTTTGGCCGGCGGTATCGCACAGGTGGCTGATACGCACTATGAGGGCGTTATAGTGCTTGGTCGAATCCTGATAGGCCTCGGTGTCGGACAGTTCACGGTGACATCTCTCCTATACATGGGAGAAGTAGCGCCGGTGGAAATTCGCGGACCGGCGCTCATGTCCTTTCAGTTTCTGCAATCGATCAGCCAACTTGTTGCATCGTGAGTGGTGGTTTTACAATTCACTTCTGTTGGTACGAGACACGATCTAACATTCCAATAGAGGTATTACACAGGGAACCGAGAGCATCAAATCATCGCTCTCCTACAAACTTCCCATGGGTGGTCTCATCGTCTTACCGCTGTTCATGTTCATCAGTCTTCCGTTCATCCCCGAGAGTCCTGTATGGTACATCGTCAAGGGAAGGCCCGAAGCTGCTGCGCAGTCGCTCCGAAGAATCCACAGAAGCGACCCGACCTATGATCCAGCCCAGGATATTGCCACGTTAGAGGATATCAAACGCATTGAAGACTCGCAGGCCGAGACATCCAGTTGGAAGGCTCTGCTCGTCAATCCCGTGGAGCGAAAGAAAGTCATTTGGTCTGCCGGAGCTATGTACGCCCAACAAATCTGCGGCATTTTGTTCTTTTATGTCTACGGTGTCGTCTTTGCGCAAGCCATCGGCATCTCGGAGCCTTTCACAATCCAGCTCATCACCAACATTCTACAAATTTTTGCCGTCGGGGCCTCTGTGCTGACTGGAAACAAAGTCCGTCGCCGCACAAATCTGCTGGTTACCACGGGGATGATGCTTTTCGCCTTTGTCGTTATTGGTGGAATTGGTACGAAGGAACTGACGAAAACCAGTCAATACGTGATTGTTGTCTTCTCATACGTTGTGATTGTCGCGTTTAACTTTGGTCTTGGTCCTCTTGCATACACAGTCGCTCGGGAGATGGCCGTTGGTCCGAATCAGAACAAGATCATGTCGGCCTCGATTGTTGTTTTTTACTTCACTACCTGGCTTGTGTCGTTTACGGCTCCATATCTTTACTATACAGCCGGCCTGGGACCCATGCTTGGCTTTGTGTATGCCGGCACATCACTCACGTCGTTGGTATGGGTCTGGTTTTGTGTTGGCGAGACTACGGGAAGGACGAATCTTGAGATATCCATGCTATTTGCCGAGGGAGTGCCGGCGCGACACTGGCGGACTCATATGTTGAGCAGTACAGAAGCGCTTAATGATACCGAGAAGGAAAAGGACGAGACATGTATTGAGCATTTGGAAAAGGATGTATCGGCGGCTTGATACTAGAGAAAAAGCCGTTGGAAACAAAGAGGGCATTTAATTTTGCCTTTGTATTAGATATTAGGAGCATTTTGGAAATCGAAGGCGGAAACATTGGGTGTCATAAAGCATATTCGTTCAACATGGACGTAAGTTCTTTGTCGGCAGGATCTTCAGTAAGCATAGTAGTTGGCTGTAGTCAGCTTTTCATGAATTGGAAGATTTTTCGTACAACCTGAGTGCTACGAATTCTCTTTGGTGGCCACCTCATTTATCGTTCTATTTATTGGTAATTTGTTTCTTTATTTGATTCACTTTTCGAGAGCCGTTCAACTGATATCGCTGCTAAATGTACCCATGGACCACCTTTCTGTACAATATCACGCCCGAAATTGCTAACTTCCTTAAAAATATGCAAGTTCAGAGAAGAGAAATGGCAATTATGACCAATCAAACGATCCCAGGTGCCATGTAATTCGTATAAAAACCAAATATATCCATGCAACTCACTAAGAGTATTATTAAAATGATCACTGATAGGCTGCTGTCAAACCAAATTACGCAGAAGAGTGCCGCATATCCCACTAAAATAAAAATTTCACCCTCGCATCACCAATAATCTATTACTGTGCAAAATCATCATCCATATCTTGTGCTCTGGTTACCCCTTGCACGAAGTTGTGGTCCTGTCCTCCGACCGGCGCCCCGCATTGTGGACATCGAGCCTGTTCCATTGGCATTCCGCATTCTCCGATTGTGAACTATGGTTGAAAAATTCGTTAGTAAACTGTCAACTACACAAAAAAGGACAATGGCGAAATGGAAAGTTTCTGACTCACAGGATGGTTATTTTCGCAATAGTACCAATGACCGGTACCGGAAAATTGCTCTGCCATAGCTTTGTAGACTTCTCTTGTCTCTTCCGTTGTCACGAAACTGTAAAGAGATACTCCGTTGAGCAGCTTTCTGGTCTTCTCAATTTCACTCCTCAAGAACCCTAAAGTTCCCGGATACTCCAAGCACAAAGTCTCGGACTCGTCTAATGTCTTCCGGGAATTTTCTCGTGCGGATTCCTCGGCCACTAGATTCATTGGCAGCTTTTGCTCTTGTCGGGTCATAAGAGACAAGGTCGAAAACTGAACATGGAAAACCCGTGCACGAACTTCTTCGACGCGAAATTTAGCGGTCTGGCTGGAACGTAGTAAAGATTTGCATTTCTTCAGTAAGCCGTTCGTGCGAGCTGAAATAACCTGACGCAATGCATAAGAGACCCGTGAATCCACCGAATTGTTATTTGCGATCAAATGGAAATCCCAGAGAATAGCCCAATTGAGTCGAAGGCTCATGGATTGGCCGTACAGCTGAAATCCAGTCTGTATCACTGATTCATCCACTCTGAAAGAATTATCTTTCTGTCCCTTCTTCATAGTTTGCTCCGCCACAGCTGAAGCTAGCAATTCTTTGACTCTTCCAAAAGGCTGCTCCGCTGCAGCTACCGACAAGATGAAATTGTTAATCTCGTCATCTAGTCTCTTTCCTCTTCTTTGGTAATACTCCAGGGAGTTCTCCATTTCGATGAAACTGCGAGTTTTACTGCGTGCAGCTAACAATTCGGGTAACAAGTTCTCGCGTTCTAGATCCATACTCTCCTCAAAGTCCTCAAGGTCTTTCAATAGTCTCACGTGGCTTTCGTGTGCCTGGGTTACAAATCTTTTTGTGGCTTCATTCAACAGATTTCGCTTCACTATGCGGTTATAGCGCTCGATATTGTGAAGCGGCATTCTGCACTCTGGACAGCCTTTGAACGATTCATGGGAGGTAATGACCCAAGGAGTCGGCTTTGGTCTCACAACTCTGCCTGTTGAGTCATCTGTAATGTAGTAGCTACTCATTTCCATATTCCCATCAAGTGAGGCTAGTGTGTAAAAATGCCCACAGGAGAGGAACATGAGAGGGTCTTTGTCAGGGTCAATCTCACTGTACTCCTTGAATTCGATAAGATCAACATTTCGCTTCCGAATGTTTGCTTTGCAACAAATGTGACAGTACTTGGAGTCAGGACAAAGCTCTCCGCAAACTCCTGGGCATTGATGTCCACAAGGCTTAAGTTTCTTCTGGCATCGAAGACTGCAAGGGACAATGTCACAGGGGATCGAGCATGGCATATTGCATGGAGCACGGTGTATACATGCCCAGCCGCACGGCTCTGCGCAAGGTGCGCAAGGATCTTTGCACTTTTTTGGACAGCGGCTATGTTTACAGCGAAGCTCGCAAGGTTTCTCACACGGAGGACAGGCGGATCCTGGGTGGCAAAGTTGATCGCAAGGATGTGGACAAGTTTTGAGTATTTTACCACACTTGTTGGTACAGGGACCATGATCCCTTTGCTCTCCTGTCCCAGACATAGTATGACACTCCCAGCATGTGTTTTGACATGCATGTCCACAGGAAAGCACGTCGCCGCATGGCTGCACACATCGTAAAGCAGGAGAATTCTGGTGGCATCTGACTTGAATCGTATGCCCGCAGCCAGACATCTTTCGGACTGTGATGCGTTCACACGGCACACTGAGCAGGTTGTCGACCTGACGACATTCAGCCTTGGAAGTCTTATGTCCGCATGGGAGCATGACATTTTTGACAACAACGGGACATTCACCGCACGGCTGGTGGCATTTAAGCCAGCATTTGTGGCCACAATCTCTCATACGCATGCATGGCTGCATGCATTTTATTGCCTTGTGTTGAGTTTCTGAATGGCATTTTACCGTGCAGCGATGCCCGCATTCAAGCCTCAGGTCGCAGTTTTCATTGCAGCCGCCTCCAGGAGAATGTGAGGAGAAATCCCTTGGACTCGAGACAAGGATCATTCTTTTCGGATGACGTGGGCAGCTGAGTTCTAGCATTGGGCCGATGTTGCCGCGCCTTTGCAAAAGGCTTATGATAGAAGCCCACATTGGTGCCGTGGCTGCAGTGCCTGCATCACCGACAATATACATGCCGTGCTTGGCGCGACTAAAGAAAACAACAAGTTAGACTTTTGAGACATTTGATTAGAATCATCACTCAGCCTTGCCTCAGAAGAACATTGATCCGGTTCGGGAATCGAAGAAATCCGCAATCTTGATAGGGGTTGCTTCGCACAAGGGAGACAATGACAACTGTCGTTTCTTCGCCCTTTAATATGAGGTGTCAATGAACAGGTCAGTATAACAAGCAGGTTACAGTCTTACCTGAAAGTTGTCCACGGTAGCCAGTCTCAAACCCTGTAGCGAGCTTTTATTCTGAGTAACGCTTTGGCTTTTAGCGTTTTTAGACCTCTTCCTTGTGCCAAGATTTGCAAATTCGGATTCTTCCAGAGATTCAAAATCCCTTTGCGCGATAATAAGGGACATATCATTTTCCAGCATATATTTGAGCTTTCTCAATTGTGCAACGTAAGGAGTCAATACCGCAATTTGTCCCGACTTATATGTTCCCTGTCGATAGAGATGCTTGACTAATGCAGTCACCATGAGCGCTTCCTCAGTATTCGTTCTACTTTGCATTGGCTCAGCAGCATCAATGGTATCTTCAGGACTTCGATGGTCAATCCAGTACAATCGAGGCTTAATTCCCGAGACCTCAGGATAACACTTTGTGATTGGATGATCCAGGAGATTAGGGTAAACTGTCTCCCGTATTAACTCTGAAATTGACGGATCCATACGTCGTTGGTGATTAAGTTGTGAAATCGGAAATCGCAAATCGCTAGTCAAACGTCCTCCGCGTGAGCTCGCAGCCACAACTCTGAACCTTATAGAAGCCAGGCGTTCGAAGAGAGATTCGTCAAGGTTGTACGTTGGACCTATCTTGTCACATTCTTTCGAGAGTGCCCAATTTGAAATCCGGGGGCGTAACTGCATATGATCACCGACTAGTATCAAATGTTCAATAGAGGGCAGCAATGCAGTAATTATATGGGACTCCAAAACCTCGCCTGCCTCTTCGCAGATCAAAACTTTGGCTTTCAGTCCTCGAATGGTGTCGGAGTTATTGGCAAGCCCCGTAGTTGTAACTCCAACAACCTGTGCTTGATTCAGGACCTCCGTTTCGAATTCGCCAAACATACTTGTGTATTGTTTCTTGGTTGATGTATGTTGTTGGAGTAGATTTGCTAAGTCACGAGCAAGTTCGAAATATGTAGCCTCCCTCCAATGTTCATATAAACGAGCCCTCTCGGCATTTTTTAACGTCCACACGTTAGTATCATTCAACTGTGCAATACTCCTTTGTATCCCATTGTCATCCCAGTCACCAGGTGCATCACCAGATATCCAATCGTTCATTCTCTTGTCATATTCTTGCTCTTGCAAGTTGTCAACTAGAAACTGTGAATGCACCGGAAATATTCTTTTCAAATACCTGGCAACAGTCTTTCTATCGCAGGATTTGATAATAGCGCATATCTGCTCAATCTGGGCACTTAGCTCAATTAGCTGCCCCTTGCAAGCATTCATCTTCGTTGTAAACCTTCTCGGTAAACTATCTTTCATGTTGTCTAGAGAATTCTTTTTCAATTGAGGCGATGAGCTTGAATATCCCATCCGTATGATATTGGTTATTCCAGAGTCAAACAGCCCATTGAGAAATTGATCAAGAGCATGGTTGGTATAACAGCTAAATTCAGTCAATATTCAACATCCTCAATCGGGTCGAAAAACTTACACACAGATTATAGGGCCTATATGGAGCAGCTCCCTGTTTTCGAGTAAGCACTTTGCGATTTGTATTCCCACATATGACTTCCCAGTCCCTGGAGGGCCCTGAATGAGCGCCACTTCTTTTCTCAGTGCCGATACCAGTGCAGTAGCTTGGCCAGAGTCTAGCGTGGTTTCCTGTAACAGCTTCTGAGATATTATAGCTGGGTCTTCCGACAGGGACATCGTCAACTGGGGGACGATGTTGTTGCGATTGGTATTGGCATTTCGTAAACATGAGAGGTCTAAAGTAATGTTCTCTGTCAGGTATTTTGGAGGTCGCACATAAACCTGGTCAGTGGCTATGTTTCCAGTGGCTCTGGGGTTATCCAGTATCTCGCGAACTTCATCTGGACTGGAGAGCCAGTTGGCAAATGGCATGTTTATCGGGTTGTGATGAACAGCTTGAAGACATCTTAAGATGCCTTCGAACGAGTTATGTATCACGGCTGGAAACTCGAGAAACATGACCGATTTTGATGATGCGGGTCCATTTCTTGCTAGGGAAACAAGGTTTATTATATCACTTTGGTCGCCTGGATTTGCTAGACGAAGTGTCACCGATGACCTCTTGGCATTGCTATTAACGTCGCTAACACGAGTCAGGTTGGTAGTGGCCCTTGGATTCTTTTCATAGGATTCGCGAATTTCTCTTTGAGTGACCAGGAAAAAGATAACCTTGACGTTCCTTTCTTCCTGCTCACCATCAAGGAGAGCGACAATTTGTCCTCTTTCTCTCAGCGCTCCAGAGTCCCACCACCATTGGCCTCTTTGTGATGGGCTCATTGAACGAAGCCTATCGACCTGGTCAAATTCAACATCAATTTCGATGCCTTTGATGTCATCGGATTTCAAGCGTTGAACTCCAGCGTTTGAAAAGATCCTGATAGGCGTCGGGGATTTTTCACGCAAAATCCTTCTTTTGAGCCCCCAGTCTGGATTGTGAGCAAATATCCGCCAGTGATCTAATACGAGACGGATAGAATCCCGAAGTATGCCACATGTATCTTCCCGCAAAAGACGAAATTGGGAATCCAGGACTCGATGGATCCCCGACTGATGATGTCTGTGCGCTCGTGTAGGAATGAAGTCAGGCCTCTCACCACTGAGGATCTCTGATACCGTAGGCAGGATTCGAATGTTCGATATGACTGCGTGGTCGTTGTTGTGACGGGGCCCAAACCGAGACAACTCTCCGGGGAAGTCGACAGGCAGTTCTGGAACTATCGGTCGTTTTTGAACGAGTCCCTGTGATTCTGCTGTTTGTAATCCCAAAGCTGTGCTCTGAGCATTTCCACTCCTGGGAGGCGTTGAGTAGAAGTTGCTGCTGTGCGTAGAGTATCAATTAGTTAAAGTCAAATCAGGCAACCACACGATGAACTTGCCTTCTGCCACCTCGTCCTCTCCCACGGTAGCCTCTGGGTCGTCCTGGGCCACCCCGGCCACGAAAATGTCCGATCTGATCCATTTGGAGATGAATGTGTGGATTAAGAGCGAGGTAAATATCAGAGGATGAAGAAGAAGAGGGAAGAGACACGAGTCTTTGAAGTCGAGGCGGACCACACAGGGAAGGAAGGCAAACGCACAGCGGCGCTAATCCTATTAAGGCGGTGAGGTGCAAACAAGGTGAGCTGAGACGAAGAGAAAACACTTTCTACTTTTCTGCCGATGATCAGATGAGATGGTGAATGTGGGTCGATGTCATCTGTTCGTCAAATGTTCAGATGAAGCCTTCATCTCATTTCCGCCCCGCCTCTGTGGTCTAACAACACACAAAACTTGATGTTGTTGACTCATTTTTTCTAGTTTATCAGAAGGAGACACGTGGAAATCTTGTCAGACTCGGTATTATTGGTAATATCCATGCGTCGGTTCCGTTGGTATATGTATACCCAGGTACAAGCCACCCTATCCTACCAGGACACTGAAATAAACGAGCTATGGACAAGCAATTCAGGAAGATCACCCGTCAAAACTTCCAAACGTTGCAAAGACGTCAAAAACAAAAAAAAGAGCCTCGGCTCACTTTCAAGACAGAAGGAGTTCCAATTAATGTTAAGAGATGGGCCCCTTCCTCAAAGCTACCACTGAAGTTCCTATAAGGAACTCCTAAAAAATCCAACAGAGCGACCAATGTGAGCCCTGATACCAATCTTCAACTTCAACCCAGTTTATGAATATACTCATTCACTTAGTGCTGGCGTAGATGTTCATGATACTGCCATTTCCCATCGTCGACTACTCTCCTGCCGACATCAAATATCACCGTTGTAGAAAAGACGGCATGCCACTCATGTCGTACCTATGGCACCGAGGATACTGATGTGGAGATAAAAGTAAGGTATAAATAGGATACAGAGAAAAATTGAAATGTCCACCTTAGGCACAAGTCTATCACGTTCCAAACCTCTGACACCCCCAGTACAACATCGAAAAACCCAGGTTCCTTTCGCCATTCCTGTTTTCATTTAACAACTTGGAATTCCTCGGCATTACATTTGACTATGAAGGAGAGTTCTCAGTATCCATTTGATACGAACTACTCAGCAAACCTCGAAATAGACTTGCTTCCCCGCATTGTCAATTGAAGGAGTCACATTATTGCTGCCTCAGGCATCAGACGCGTACCGCGGGGCAGTTGCCGAGAATAGCTTCGGTCTGATAATAATCTTTTTTCAACCCCGCATGCACTCGCAAGTCGCCTCCCATTCGCATCACCATGGATATAGCAGATTTAAAAGCCACTCACGCGTCATTGAGTGCGCAGATTTCGGCTACCGAGTCTCAGCTAGCAGCTCTCAGGGAGTCCCTCTATGCGACAGAAAAGCTCCTGCGATCCGCCAATGGAGCACCGAAAGAAGCCTCCCCGCAAAAATGGCCGCTCTTGGAAGACGAATACAAACGATATGGACGCCAGATGATCGTTTCCCAGATTGGGCTACAAGGTATGTGTGGATTATACACTCTCCAAGGCCCTTCAAGCTTCAGACTCGCTCCCTGCTAAACGATTCCTTGTGAATTTACTTAGGCCAACTCAAGCTTCGTTCGTCGTCGGTGCTTCTCGTTGGCGCTGGCGGTTTAGGATGTCCTGCTGCTTTATATCTCGCAGGTTCAGGTGTCGGAACACTGGGCATGGTTGACGGAGATCGGGTCGAAGAATCAAATCTCCATCGCCAGGTGCTGCATGGGACCAAAAACGTTGGGAAGTTCAAGGTGGACAGTGCAATTCAATACCTTGAAGAGTGAAGTTGAATTTTCCATGCATTGTTTCACACTTTCTAACACTCTTCTACTTTAGACTTAACCCGCATCCGAAGTATGTCGCTCATCGCGAACACCTCTCCTCCCAAAACGCAGCAGATATTTTTGAGAAATATGACGTGATATTGGACTGCACAGATAATCCTGCTACGCGGTATTTAATATCCGACACAGCAGTGCTCTTAGGAAAACCAGTCGTGTCCGCTTCAGCCCTGCGGACGGATGGACAGCTCATGATACTAAACAACCCTCCCAATGCACCAGGAGACTTGTCGGGAGGACCCTGCTATCGATGTGTCTTTCCAAAGCCTCCACCGGTGGAAAGCGTTGTTAGCTGTGCAGATGGAGGGATTATTGGTCCAGTAGTCGGTACAATGGGTGTTCTGCAAGCTTTAGAAACGATCAAGGTCATTACCACAAGCCCCGTCCAAGCGACGGAAGAGCCGACTACTGGTGTCCGTCCTGCGCTTCATATATTTTCGGCCTATAGCAACCCTCCATTTCGCACCATTCGTCTCCGAGGTCGACGCGCAGACTGTGCGGTTTGTTCGTCAAATGCGACTGTCACGCTACACACTCTGCGGTCTGGCTCGACCGACTACGTGCAGTTCTGCGGATCGGCAAACGCTCCTCAACTGTTATCCGCCCAAGAGCGTATTACCGCTACTGAATATAACCAGATTTCAGAAAGCAAGCAGTCCTGTACCGTCATCGATGTGCGCGACGAGACACAGTTCGGCATATGCAAACTGGAAAACAGCATTAACATTCCTATCACCCAACTCATGAACGAAACCACGGCAAATGCCGACGCTGCAGATCGCTTACAGGCCTTGATATTTTCAGATGCCAGAAAGGCGGACGATAAAGCTCCAATATATTGCGTTTGCCGCTTGGGTAATGATTCCCAACTTGCGGTGCGAAAATTCAAGGAGCTCGGCCTTGACCGCAACGGCGAACGATTTATCGGGGACATTCGCGGGGGGTTTAAATCCTGGAAAGCGGAAGTTGACCCCGAATGGCCGGAGTATTGATCCAGTGAGGAGTATATGCTGAATATTTCTATTTTCAATTCTACTTTCCGCCCGATACATCTCTCCTTCTTAGCCTGACACGAACGTCTGTCGCAGGCACAACTGCACCGCTTCCCCCTTTGTGGCCTGGGTGCTTCCAAGGTTTCGTCTTTCCAGACTCGTCGATACACTCCATATCCCAACACGTAAGAATTGCAGCAACGAAAATGAGAACTTCCGATTCAGCAAATTTCCTTCCCTTGCACATGCTAGCGCCACCTCCCCAGGGGAGCATGGTCTTGTATTCGACTTTGATTTTCTCTTTGGCCTCTGCCTCATCGTCGTTCTCTTCGAATAATTGGTCACCCTTGTGAGATTTTTGACCCTTCTCGGTCCAAAAACGACGCGGATCGAAAGATTCTGGGTTCGGGAAATAGCGCTTGTCCATTTGATGGGTACCGTGAGGCAGCACAATATATTCACCCTTTTTGAAAATATATGTCTGAGGGACGTTGTGTTTGAAGATTCTCGCATCTTCAGCGGATTCTGTCAGCGAAAAATCCTCGTTGACGTATCGGAATAGCATCGCGCCTGACTCCCAGCGCATTGTTTCGAGAAAGGCACCTTGCAAAAGAGTACAATGTTTCTGGATACCCGTCAAGTCTATGTCAAGGGACGGATGTTCATCATTTTCGTGATTCTGGCTTAGTTTGACATGGGGCTCGATTCCTCTGCGAATTTCCCTCAACAGCGTCGGATTAGCAAAGATGTGGAAAATCATCCAAAAAGTCACTTGGTTTGCGTTCACATTCAGCGCCCACAGAACAATGCTATCAGAGACAGCACCAAGCCAGCCCTGGTCCGACTCTGGTTTCGAAACATCAAAGTCGCCAGCTTTAGCGAAGGACTGGATTCGATCATGGATAATGTTGCTAGTCTCATCAATACGACTCCATTCCGGGCCTGGGTCAATGCCACGCTGATATTTATAATATGCTATATGATGCTCTCGAATGGCAGAGATGACTCGACTCCGAGCAGCGATAGCCCGATGAAGTGGTGATGTCCATCGAGGTAGAGGCGAGAGCAGCAGAGCAAAGTTTTCATCAAGAGTAAACAGATCAGGAAGCAAATCTGGGTATTGGTCGAGAATGTCAGGGCCCATCAGAATGGTGATTGCCAAGTGGCCGACAAAATCTCTGAGTAGGGTATGCAAGGAAGCCTCTGCAATACCGGGGTTGGGAACCTGGATGCTAGCCGCACGTTCCCATGATTTCTGGCTAGTAGCAGAGGTGGTGAATGTGGTGAGATCAAACACGCGACTATTCACACCACTGACCAACGTGGACAGCGCCGGCTGTAAAAATGACTCTCGCATCATGCCATGTACAATTTTCTGTGTATGGTTCCAAAGCAGATCCTGGTCCATTTTCCGAATCAGTTGCCGCTCGTCACCAAATACGGTCTCCATCAACTGGAAGAAAAACGGTTCCCCGCTGAATTTGTTTGTGTATTTCGGATTTATCGATACGAGATGGATGAGCGATGGTGCGATGAAGTAGTGGTTTTTTGTGGAGGTGCCCATATACAGGGTGAACACCGAGTATTTGGGATATCGAGCCGCCAATGAAGGGACGAATCCGGCGTAGGACAGCGCTTGAGAGACGACATGACCGATGATGGGGATAGTCGGCGCGATAACGGGCGGTTCTTGCGGGTGAGGCGATGTGCCTACGCTATTTTGCTGCTGTCGCCCACGAATATGTCTCACGACGAAATACACAACAAGAAGAGTCAGCCCGGTGAAATAAGGATGTGAGAGGGCCGTGTGGAATTTGGAAGACATGATTACCACTACTTAGCTCAATGAGCCCCGGCATCATAATAATCTGCTTTGATCTAAGTTCTAGAAACTTAGGTGTCAGTAATATCACATCACCCTCGAATGAAATACTGTCGGCAACGCCGGAAGTATTTACTTTTCCCCCGAATATTACTCCAGAAACCTGAAAATCTGCAGCTAATTTTGCATACATCGAGCGGGGACAGTTGCGGTCGTAAACTTTGGAACCGTTAAGATGGCGCACCTAGTAGCCGGCCAACCCCCCAACCGGCCGCCATTTTACATAGTAAATGGCCATTTTGACCCCCCTGCAAAAACAATAAAAATAGATATAATTTAAAAATTTCAAAATTCTATATAAATATAATACAAATTTTAAACTGACTTATTAAAAATTTTTTCACGTATTAGGATTATAAATATATTGTGGGTTTACTGGTGTAATTACACATCTGAAACAGATAATCATATAATTGCAATAGTAAAGGGTTGTGTTGTCTGAAGAGAATCGACACCGAGTCGGAACGGGGATTTGCCCCTGAGCCCTAGTCACGTGCTGCCAAGCATCACGTGACAGCGGCTATCCGCTCGGTCGACTGCACCGTTTATCCAACATATATATAAATTTAAAATTAAGAATTTACATACTAATTTCAATCTCTTATAAAAACCTAAGTTTTCAATATTTTTTAAAAAAGTTTTAATTTTTGTAATAAGAATAAAAAATAAACCTATATTTATTAAGAAATATTTTAAAAATATTAAATAATTAGCATTTTAAGAATTTTTGTTTCTATTTTTAGAACTAAAAAAATAAAATTCTTTATAATTTTTCTAAATTAATATTACCTAATAAAATATATAGTAAAAACTATAATAGAATATATAAATTTTTAAATTTTTAAAAAAGAATTAAAAAATACATTATATTTAAAAAGTTATAAGAGATTTAAGAAAAGTTAGTTTTTTGTATAGGATTCCCATATAAATATAAAACTCGTTATTTTTAATTATGTAATTTAGGCTTATTTTTAAATAAAACCTAAAAATAGTATTCTATATCTATTTAAAATTGGCTAAATATTTATATGACATTAAGAAACTTTTAAAAATTAATTATTTTTATTGTTTTTGCAGGGGGGTCGAAATGGCCATTTACTATGTAAAATGGCGGCCGGTTGGGGGGTTGGCCGGCTACTAGGTGCGCCATCTTAGTTATGTAAGATTACGTATCTTGTATCGTACTTGAAGTATGTACAAGTACTGTATTTGATACATTACGTGTCAACTTTCACCTTTACAACTAGTACGTGTGCATGTATTTTATCTCGCGCAAGTAAACACTCGCTTCTCGAATTTCTTTGGCTCGTTTTGTGTAGAGCGAAACTCTCTCGCTGTCTTTATGCCACCCATCAATCTTTTCTGCCAAATCTGTGACTTTAGCGCTCTACACAGCCACGTTTCGCGGTCAGTGGTGGGAAGGCTAGAGACAAATGCCCTGGCTCCTTCATCTGCTTTGAGTTGCGCCCTGCAAGCGAAATTGGCAATACCGACAACTAGAGATGCGTGCGCAGTGCGGTTTGCAGCGTACTTTGTGAGCACTTTCCCCAGTTTGTCGAGAGGAATGGGGCTTGTTTCTGAAAAGGGGTGGTCAAGATCGTGCTTCTCGAGATCGTTAAGGCAGTTTATAAAACAAGCAACAGATTCCATGGCGAGATCAGCACCCATTGCAGCATGCGGAACCATCTATTTGGCACTTGTCAGCTTCGTCAAACCCGAAATTTCGGTGCAATATTCACAGCAGGGACATGCCTTGTGACCTGAATCGCCAACAAGGACCGCTCTTCCATTAAACAAGTATTGACTACTCCCTCCTGCAATGTAGTCATGACGGCAGTCTTTCTTTTGGCATAGATATCGCTGAAAATGACGCCGTCCCTAATCATAAGATCGGAAACTTTCGAACAAAGCTCGTCTGAATCCTCTCGGGTGTACCGCGGATTCTGTTCATACGGTATTTGCTTTTTAATATCCTCAAAAACGAACCAGAATATCAGACCGTCGTACCCGGTGAAGATTAGTGCGGATGTCTCTTTTCGATAGATTGAGACATAGCAGCCCTGGTCAATGCCTGTAACGGGACTCGAAATACCATAAACACAGGAAAATATTGTAGCTAAATCTAGCAGAACATTTTCATCAGCTATTTTGTCGTAACCGTTTTTACATTTGTGACTTACAATGTGGGTTCGAGGACACTGGCTGAATCGCATTCATTGCCTTGCGAACAACACTATGGGCACCGTCGGCGCCAACGACAACGTCACACGTGAAAGAACTCCCATCTTTAGCCACGACGATGGCTTTATCCTCTTCCGAAATGACAGAAATGGTGGATATTGCTTTTATCCTTAACATGTGCGTAGAGGTGTTGAAGAAACAGTGTTTTCTCCACGATAGGAACAAATGTAAGATAACAACCAAATATAGATTTTTTTGATGAACTTACTCATCTACCTGCGATCTCATCGCAGCAGTTGACGTGTACAGAGCCCCGTCACTATCCCGGTGCTTCATCTATCATGATCGATATAGTACTTTGCCAGCATTGGATATAGACCCAACTAATCGAGAATTCGGAGTCCGTTAGGCAAAAGGCCAACGACTGCACCAAAATTTTCTGCAATACTTCGCTTCTCCCATAGTATGTACGAGATGCCGACTTGGTCAAGGTAGTTTGCCAGTGTCAAGCCGGCAACGCTGCCACCAATGATGCCGATTGTGACATGGTGAAGTTGGTTTGGTTGAAGCCCCATTTTGTGGCTTTGTATTCTGAAAAGTAGTTCAGATGGCATTTTAAAAAAGGGCTTGAGTCTCAATGCTCACACCGCTGGATTTAAACACTTGATACATCCAGATGTCGGGGGCAATTCAAATACCCGCATTCCTCGTATCAACATTTATGATTGTAAAATATATTTTTGTTCATCTCTTTGGTGATTACTCTTCGTTGGTCTACTGGGTTTACTTTTCTTAGTACATTGAGGCTGATAGATCCTTCCGAGTGGTGGAGGGAGGGGGATGGTGGGTATTCCCACTGGAAGCCGGTACCATCGCTCTTTCGATACAGTTCGGCGTGAGCGATAAGCCGAGTGTTGCTGATCCAGTTTCGAGCTGGGGAATAATTTGCGTTGATGGCATGTCGAATTGGTGAGAGATGCCGTCCTGAGAAAACGTGTTACGTGGTGCTGTGAACAGTGACAAGGCGGATGAAATACGTCACAATAGAATTTGGTTAACATTTCATTTCTAAATGGCAATCATATCTAAGAATTACCGGCTTGTGATGCCAACTGCTCCAGATTGTCCGCCATGTCCGAACAGCACGGCCAATGCATTCCACGAAGCTCCTTGATAAACAGATGCAACCCCATCAATGATCCATGTGGCCGTGATCCGTGACGGGAACAGATATCGTACCAAACCACAAGAGCAGCCAAGTAAAGAATGACAGGGAGCCACAGCGCAGCCGGAGTAGAGCGGGCCGTAACATACTCGAGCACCAGCCACGCATGGTGGGATGCCTGACTACGCTCTTGTTCATCGTCAGATGTGGTAGCTGTTGTGTCAGAGAGCGGTAGCTGCTGGTCTTTCTTTCGTTTCCCCCGGTAACCTGCTATATTCGGCAGAGACTCAAGATTCTTGAAAAGCAAATACATCTCGCAAAATTGATAGAATGCCTTCAGCTCTGGAGATACTTGGTGCATATACTCTTCTCTCCATCTGCAGAGCGTCCGTTGTATCGATTTCAAGTAACTTGCAGAGTTTGCTGAAGCCGAATCCCCGGAGAAACAGACCTGGTGTGAGTCACTAAACATCATGTTTCTCCATATCTGCTGTTCATTAAATATGAGGAGTAGAAGCATCAAAGCATTTCCCTCTGAAAAAGGGATCCATTGAGTGCTGGGTGAGCCGAATATAGTTGTTGACAACAATTGCGAAAATGAGCCGTTCCGTGGAAGGCAGGGGACATCTGCTAGGGAACGAGCAGTAGTTGCCGGCGTTCCTAGGTGTAACGATCGTATCGTGTCGATTAACATGGCGTATGTCACAAAAAACCTTGCGCGATATATTAGGCTCTAGTTTCACTGAAACAGAAAATAATGAGATCTACCTTCCAAGTGTAATTGCCTGGCGGTTGTCACTGCTGTAAATCCTTTTGATCATCTATAGAATAATCAGCGTATTTCAACATATTTAGAAATTAAAGAATAACAATACCCCACTGACGAATCCTCGTGTCCTGGTGGTCTGTTGCCACGTTTCCGCATGATGAATCATCGCTGCTACGGTCTGCTGAATTAGACCCTGAAACCATGTTCCGAGTTAACAACGTCCACATTTCGATAACCAACATTATATCAATATTTAGGACTATACCGTAAGAATTACATGAGGGTTGCGGACTCTGCGATTGTCGAGTCCCAGGCCAGCAAACATGTGACGAGCACTCAGAAGACATAGCCAGGCTCCATTCGTCGTGTCTCCAATACTGACGCTGGCGAGAGCTGCAATTGAGAGCGAGAGGCATTGATCGCTCAAGGATACAAATTCGACGGGAATCCCATTCAAAAAATGCAACTGCGGATGAACATTTGAAAGATACAGAAGACCAAGACGCTCTAGCTCCTTATCTGATGGCGGCTGGGCAACGGATTCAAAAAAGTTGGTTGGAAAGGAAACCTGTAATAAAATGGTTATCAATTCAAAATTTCTGTAGCATGGAAAATGTTATGCTGTCTTACTCGGGGATTCGAAGACGACGTCAGAGTGAGAAGCAGCTCAGGGGGCGCCGAGGCAAGGTAGTCGGTACAAGGCAACTGGTTCTCATACGATAACAGTGATGCTTTGAACGCAGGAAACAGTCTCTGGTCGTCTACATCTTGATCGCGCTGTCCGTCCAGTCGACCAGGATTGCGCTGGCCTGTCCACAGGTCACCGGACACCGCATCCATCTCATGGTCAAAGTGCGCCATTGAGACGGGGGGTGGGCCATTGCCTTGTAGCCCGTGTCCTCACGTGGCAAGCCGTAGGAATCAGTCTTACTCCCAAGTGCCGACTGCACTTAGTACACTGCAGAGACGGACTTTTAGCCGGTTGTGTATGGTGGATGCGACATGTGTGTCGTTGGGGCCCGTCGGCGATGCGTAGTTGGCGGTTGGTGAGAGTCTAGTCGGTCCCCCACTCGGCAACCCCCACTTGGCTCCCCCACTCCAGGGCCCCCACTGCATGCCGAGCCGCCTTCCCTCTTCTCCGAGTCGCCAACATCCTGGAGCTTTGCTCCCTCATAGTATCTTATCAATCTCAGTTTGAACCGACTCGGAATGCATCTCTTTACCTGCTATGGACCGAGCTGGAATACTTGTGTCACGCTGTTGCTGTCCATCGGGATCGGTTATGGCATTGACACCCACAACATGGATATATACTCAGCACATCAACACGATCGGAAAGCCTCACCAATCTTCCATTAAGCTTTCTCATCTCTATATTTGAGTTGATCACAGTTAAACTGTGAAAAATCCACGTACCATGTCGACTTCGGGAAAAATAATTCTCGACCACCTAGCCTACGTTCGCTACGAACATGAGGACCTCGCCAAATTCAAGAAATTCGCTAAAGACTTTGGCTTGACCGAAGTCCAAACCGACCAAGCTACAGAGGACGTCTACTACAGTGGATATGGATCCCATCCAATATCCTACATTGCTTCTCCTGCACCGCAAAACGGCACTGCTAACTTTCGAGGACCTGGTTTCGCTGTTCGTACGAGAGAGGACTTCGCTAAGGCTTGCAAAATGCCTGGTGCAGTCGTCAAGGATGCCTCTAATCGCCCGGGAGGTGGCCAATTAGTCATTTTTCCAGATGTTAATGGCTATCCGTGCGAGATTGTCTGGGATCAAACGGCCAAACCTATCACCGCTGAAGCCGCTTGCTCGAGTATCAACAACGAGACCGCCTACAATGGAGCAATTGAGAAGCAAAGAGTCGGTGTGTTTTCTGCGCCACAAGTCATAATCGGGCTAGATACATTCTCTAACAGATTTAAACAGGTAAATTCAGGCGTCTAAGAAAAGGTCCCGCCATGATTCACAAATTGGGTCACTTTGGCTACATGACCGACAACTACGACGCCACTCGCAAATGGTGGAAGGATACATTTAACCTAACCGCCATCGACATTCCCTATCACCCACAGCAGCCTGGCGTGCACGTCGCCAGCTTCTACCGGGTTGACCTCGAAAAGGAGTACGTTGACCACCACTGCTTGCTGCTCGCGGCAGACGGCAAAGGCACTCACCCCCACCATTCTTCTTTTGAAGTTGAGGAATTTGATACGCAGTTGCTGGGTCACCATTGGCTGGCCGAGAAGGGATACGAGTTGCTTTGGGGAGTCGGGCGCCACTTCCACGGCTCCCAGATCTTTGACTACTGGTGGGACACTAGCAACTACGCTGTCGAGCATTATGCTGATGGCGATATGGTCAACTGCGATACCGAGACGACGCATGCCAAGGCTGGAAATGCTGCTATCTGGGGACCGGGGGCTCCTGATTTCAAAGCTAAGCAGAGACACCTTCACGCGTAGGGTGGTTGCAATTGGTAGCATTATTCTGGTAGTATATTAGAACTCATTTTATCGGTACATAGGTTTAAATATAATCAATGGTTGCGTGTGGTTGGAGAACCACTAGTCGACATGAGAGATGATATATACTAAATGGGAATAGATTCCCACTTCGAATAGATAAACTACAGCCTTGTAATAAGTTTCTCCAGAAAAATATTGCTAGCTATGAAAAATTCTACCTACCGAGTCATGACTATGTCGGCGACTTTCCATCTTCGATGAAATGATGCCCAACGCCGGCGGGGGAACCTAAACACATGAATTGATCGATGGGTCTGAGGCGCTTGGGAGAAGACTGCAAGTGGTCAAATACATCAATCGATGCCCCAATCAATTAATATTTATACATATCATTTTTGCATAATTATATAGATTCATGTTGATATCTAAATCTAAAAGGAAATCTTTCTACGTTGTTTTCCCCTTAACCAGTATAGACAGAGTCTCTCTAAAGCTAGGAGCCATGGCAGCTTTCAACGTCTGCAAACACTTCCTGGCTTTATCCACATCCTGAATATAAATGTCGTTGCTCTCCCGACCAGTCGCCCACAAAACAAGAGCAGCAAGATAGATACAGACAGCATCATGAGGCCCCTCGATCTGGGAATTCGCGGTAAATCCGGGCTCGCGCGATTCGGGGGAAGAATCCAGGCAAAACCCTTTATACGCAGTGTTCACTAATGCCTTTGCATGCTGAACTGCCTTGAGATGGTCGTTGCTCTGCATCCAGTTTGCCCTCGTCTGTTCGACGTGAGATGGAACAGGTCGTTTGGCCATGACGCAATTGGCCGTGCTGACCAGGATACTAAATGATACATGTAGACTCAAAACGATCATGTAAGACAGTATCATAGATGAGCTGTGGAATTGCACATCTTTGTGATGCGTCGTTAGGCGAAGAAGAGAAGATTCGATTAGCTCCGCGCGCCACCGCCGGTTGTCAGCTTCGTATGTCTGAGGACTCCAGCGGCCGCTGGCATTCCAGGCTGCGACAGCGATGAGTGCGATTTCTTGGTATGGATAATCGGGGGTCTCTTGATTTTTTGTCTCGTTGAGACAATGGAGAACTTCGTTGCAGTTTATATTAAATATCTTGTTGATATGCGAAGGAGTATAGCGTGTGTTGAAAGGACTCAGTACCGGTGGCAGCTGCATCAAAGTGAATCGTAATGCCTCAATGGTCATAATATCAAAGAAAAGCCTGGTGTATAGTTATATCAGCGCAAAACTTATGACAGAGTTTGGCGAAGGTTACCTTTCTCCCCCTTTTTTCTCGAATTCACTTATGTCGCTCGACAAAAGCAGCTCCTCGTAGTCACTCCACTCCTGAACCAGTGTATAATGGTGCGCTTCACTGAGTTCCGTGGCTCGTTTCTGACCGCTAAGGATACCAAAGAGCTCCATAAGCATATACTGTGGATAACGAATTAGTTTCCATAAGAGATGCCCAGTTGTTGGGCAACTTTGTTCAACACTTACAGTCTGAACAAGACTCTTCAACTTTGGAGAAGGAGTGAGTTCATGGCCGCACAGCTGATGGTAGTCAGCCTCAATATACTTCAATGTGAATGAAATGACGTGCTTACATAGCTATGCACCATTCGACTACAGTCTGCATAGAGCAACCTGGCAACTTTAATATTCCCGGGCACTGGGGAAAAAAGAGCTCCAATGGCCGCAGCGCCGAGGATTTGTTCCGGAAGAGTGTGTTTATCAATCCTGAAGCCGTCAAAAGAGCGGAACATGGGCGATATATGCCTCATAAAGGTAGTTATTAGAATATTAAGCGTAGTCAAATCATATTCCCGAGGAATATGAGGTGTTTGCAGAAAGCGTTGCACCTGCGAGTCGAGTTCATTTGGACGCATGAACCTGGTAAATTTTTCGTATGCGGCGATAATGTCAGGGTGTTTTTGGATGCTTGATGTCTCTCCATTATTAATTATATCTTTTGTAGTGTTTATCGTGGTATCATAAAAGTAAGCTTCTCCCCACATGGAGAAATCCGTGTCGAAGAACATGAGATTGTTGTCAAAGTCGATCTAATGAATCACCCATTATTAGAGCTCCGGGTTAGCCTGGACCCCGTTCACAAATTGAAAGACTCAATGTTGTGGAAGCATACCTGTGCGTTAGGAAAATTCAATACGTCTGCTCCATTGCCTAACGAGCTCAATCCATCAAAAGTTTGTAGTAGTTGTTGATTGATTTCCGGTGCCGAAGGCCTGGCATATGAGTATATAGGAACGGCAGAGTCTTGCGCCAATAATGACCGGGCCTGACTGTTCTCGTCCCTGTTGCTGGATCTATCTGGGAGGTATGAAGAGGTGTTCTGTGCGACCTGTGCGACATTTTAGTCTCAGCTGTGGAACTTCTGGATAGAAAAGCCCGCACCTCGCGATAAGAGCAGGCGGCTTGTTTCCGAGCACAATTCTGGCACGGACGTAGGCCATCGCATTTCAGTTTTTTCTGGTGGCATCCCTGACATGCTAAACGGACTCTTCGCTTCTTATTTTGAGACTCGTTCGTAGACACAGCTCCCAATGCAGCTATTCGCTCCACACAGGATCGTTCCATGTGTCGTTGCAAAGCATCCATGCGCTGAAATCGCTGCCCGCAGAAGCCACATCCATGCGGTTTCACATCGCCATCTATTCTCTGTGGTTAGCTACGGCCCAGGCGTTGGTAATTTTTACTTACGCGTTAGCATGTGTCGCGCGCAATGCTCACGGCGGCTGAACGTCCGGCCGCATTCTGAACACTGCTCAAAGTAGTTAAATCCTAGACTCCTAGTTTGCGGAGATATACGGAGGATAACAATGCGACACTTACGGTATGTCTGGAACTCATAATTACTCAGGCTTGTGAATAGGGGCGTTTGGAGGAGTTCGCTTGGAGCAGAAGATCTACAACCAACATCGCCACCCGGGTCGGCCGCCATTTTGATTCGCCGTCGTAGTCTGGCGCACGCAACACTGGGCACGCCTCATATGATTTACGAGGAATCCCAACAGTGGGGACGAGGTTAAAATATCGACTGCCTATGGGCAATCAATAAGAGAATGCAGATAGTACCAACAGCAACATCGATAATGTTTGCTTGAGCGTTCATTTACACATTTACGCTAGTCCGTTTAAGGTCTAGCGTATCTGAATGGACCAGCCAATCAGACACCGGGCATATACACGGGATGAACTATGTTCCTACTCTGTTATTCGACAAACATAGTGATTATGGGTAGATGTCGCGGATTATTCTCTTGTATTAAGCCTTGAGGTGAAATTTTTGTATGGACGACCTGTCGCGACTTACCACCCGCAAACACCATCTATGAGTGAAATACCCAACATACAAGAAAGAAATCAAGACAAGGGCGAATTCCGCTAGTTGAACAAAATTTCAAAATCCTGCGAAAGGACCAGCATGTTTTATAGCCCTTTTTACCAAGGCTTCCATGTCCGCAAAAGTCTTTGCTATCCCATAAACATAGTGGTCCGGCCGCAACAAGACTCCCATGGCGTTGTGCTCCTGGAACCAGTTGGTGAATGTCCCCGTTGTGTCTTGGATATGGGCATCCGCAAGAACAAGGCTCTTTCCACGGAGGATTTCAGAAAATAGTCTCTCCGTCCCTGGTGACAATGAACCATTGCCATCGCTTCCTCTTAGTGGCTCGACTATTAGCCAGCCTAAAGTGCCGAAAAGGTCACAGAGCCTCCCTTTCTTATCTCCCATGCATATTATCCCGTCAATGAACAAGGTACCCAGGGCATCAGAGTATGAATTGTCTCCTTCTGAAGGAGAGACATACATCCCAGGCGAGCCCAACTGCTCAGGGTTTGGCGGGCGAGGTAGTGCGGGCATGTCGTCGCGAGCTATCGCTTGCTCCCGATCAGTGATCGAAACGCGATGTTCTATCGCGACAGAAGCCTTGATCAAATCTTTTACCCCTCCTAGTCTCTCCACACTCCAATCTTGAAATGTTGTCGGCCAGTTACTCTCAGGGTACCTTAATGCGAGGTCAAGTCTCCAGGAAAGGGCGCTGACATCTCGTATCCCGGAATTCAAACCTTGCCCCATGAACTGCGGCGATTGGTGAACTGCATCGCCTGACAAAAGAACACGGCCTTTGTAGAATGTTTCACACCATCGACCTCTCACTGTATATACAGCGCTTCTCTCAAAGTTGGCGTTGTCTGGGGTACAACCGAATTCCGCCAACAAAGGCCATACGAATTCCGGTTTAGAGGCCATCTCAGTGTCTTCGTGAGGGAACAACACAAACTCCCATCTCCTTCGGTGTTTGGGTCCCCAGACCGCTGCTCGCGGGCGCTGGGGGTCCATGTATACCTTCGTATTATAGAAATCCTTCCAACTTTCCGCTGCGTTTTCCCATCTCGGCCGGACATCGACAACTAGCCAGTTTGTCTTCCTGCCTGGGCAATCAGTATATTCAATTCCTAATGACTGACGAACAATACTATTTGCTCCATCGCAGCCAACAACATATAGTGCTGACCATTCTCGAGCACCGCCAGGACCAGCCGCCAGGACTTTAACGTGGTTATTCATGTCAATAACATTGCTAACTTCTGTTGAGCGCACCACAGATACACCTCTGCTTATACAGGCTTCCTCCAATGCCTTTTCAAGAGCGGGCTGATAAAGATTAAACGACATGCTAGTTCCGGACTTGGATGGCCCGTTGAAAGGAGCTCTGCCCACGACTTGTCCATTGGCACCAACTAATTCAACAATGTCAGGAACAGTTCCACGGACATCTGCCAACGCTTCTTCAAGTAACAACTCATGTAGACCAAGGCCATCATATATCCTCAGGTTGTCGTGGGTTAGAACGACCGCTCGAGGAAGAGGATATACAGCTTCGTGGCGTTCCAGAATAATAACTTTGTGGCCGTTCGACACTACAAGAAGTGCCAGGGTGAGGCCAACTGGACCCGCGCCAACAATAAGAACGTCACAATCGTACCTCATATTGACTTTGAGAAGGGCTCTAGTAGGCAGCGTAAAGAAAGATTCTCTTTGCTCGCCAAGCTAATCATATCCTCTTCAAAAAGTTTGCCTCCATTGAAATCCATGTTTCTTTCGCTGTCCCTTTAAGCTTTCCCGGAGATTAGGTTGCCGGGAACAAAAGAATAACTATGGGGTTTGGGACTGACTGTCACATCGGACTTTCGACAAGGTCCGACTGGTAACAATTCTCCGGCTACATACTCCGGCCATATTTGTCCGTTCAGACAAACAAAAGAATGATGAGCAGCAACTGAATAGTATACTATGTGAGAATAAATTGCTATTTCATTCCCCGCATGGTCTAGAATGATACCGCCGTGTTAATGTTCAATTTTGTTTTTAGTTGATCACAACAAGTGAACAGTTATGTCTCTGTTTCTAGCCGTTACCTTGACAAAAACAGACTAATAACATTTAAAATCTTCTCCCAAAACGACGAAAATTCATAAAAGTCAACAAACTTACCGCATGCTGTCTTTAAATTTGAGAAAGATGAGAAAAAATATTTAGAGTGAAAGAAAGACTCGCAATTATCAATTGCTCAACAAAACCGCCGTGTTTATCTTTGGCTGGGACCAGACCACGAGGGAATCTATAAATAAACATCATCACTACATATTTCAACACAACATTGAGCAATAGACCCGTCTTTTACTTCCGGAGTTACTATGCTACCATCGCCATGCCCGCTCAATTGTCACATACACTCGCTGGCATGTCCACCGTACGTAACAATGGACGGCCGCGACCGAACATCGTGAATAATGGCAGGATGAACTGCAATGTTACCCAAGCGTTACCGACTTATCAGTAATAACCGTCAATTATGAATACGGGGTTAACTGAGTAGTAGAAGACTTTTGAACCAGTAATTCTCGTTTTAAATTAGACTCAACTATATTCAATGTGGGTGCGGAGAATCTATATGTAACCGTCTACAGTAGTAAATCACACACACTTGCTGTGAAGGAATTTTTTCCTAAATGAAAACCAATAACATTAAGTCAGGGATGAATGAGCATTAGGCAATGAACTTACACTTTGAAGCATTGACAGATACTCCAAGGTTCGTTACGCGGTCTGTGTCGGATGCGCGGATGTTGGCATTCACCACATTATTAGTTTTACATACATTTGGAGGAAAAGCGACATAAAAGCTTTATACAGTAAGAAAATTTGTACCTACATATACATACCAGCATGGAAGGTTACTATCAATGGGAGAAAAATTTGGACATTTTCGTTTTGCACGTAGCTACAAATTTTGTCAAAACAACACACCATTTATTAGCGGAAGCCTTCATGAGACTTTTTTTTCTTCTGCCACTATTATTTCTTCGATAGCAGCGTCAAACACTATCTCATCCCTCTCCCGCAATATCTCAACAGCAGCGGCTGTTGGTCCTGCAAAGGCCGTCCATAACAATACCTTCCCGGCTAATCCCAACCATGAAACCCGTTCTTCTCGGCTAGTGGACATCTGTAGAGAGATGTACCGTGTTAACACCCACACTAATACACCTGCTGACCCAGTTATATAATCCCACTGCAACAGCCATTTGCATCCTTCAACGAGGTGCGTTGCTTTTGTATCGGACCATGGTGACGGAGGTATAAACACATTCTGTAGACTGAGTAGGCCAAGAAATTTGCTGGAGTACAGGCCGGGGTATAACAGAGCTGTAAGAGTAATAGACAAGACAAATAGGTGTGGAATTGCAGCCAGATAAAATGCAAATGCGTAAATGGCACGGTGGTTCGATCGGATGGAGCGATAAACCGCAGCTGTAGCACTGGTCTCTAAATTTAATGGTCGTTTCCATGGACGTACAACTAGAGTAACCATGAAATGGGCCATGGCAATCCAGATGCTCCATGGTTGATACCATGCTACCACGGTCTGTTTTTGGAAGACGTTTAACATGTCTGGGACAGGTGCAGCAAACAGTGCCATGGGAACAACATATGCCACAGCTTGGCTAACAATCAAGCCAACAGTCTCAATGCGATCTATCATAAAGTTTTGCTTTCTGGAAGTAGTTTCCAAGGGAGACCAGAATAGATTCCATACCGCGTATAGCGGAGTGATCATTGCATGAGAGTAATGGAAGAAAAGATACCCCCAGGGAAAGACACTGCTCTACTGTGTCAGCGCCTTTTTGTCGATTTGAAGTTAATAAAAGAGCGAGCACATACTAAGCAAGAAGCCTATTATTTTTATGAGCCAGTCTCGTACTTTCTACAACAATCAGCATCCATGTTGCACCCGCAGCGCCAGCAAAGTTCAGAAACACCAGCGCTGCATCAGGCCGCGTCCCATCTACAAATGGCCACATAAAAATGAGAAAGTCCTGGTTTTGGCGATCCATGCGCTGCGATATTCCTGACAGCCAGGGGATCATCGGCACATCATCATGTTTGAATCCATCATGGGTAGAAGTCGATGGGATTGACGCGCCAAGAAACTTGCCCGTTGCATGGGGCTGCTGTGTGTGGTCGACAAATCCATTGGCAAGAGAATAAAGAAGAAGAGCTTTAAATCCAAAGCCTGTCAGACCAAGTAGCAGAATTTGACCCAGACGGGTGGTCCAAGACATTGTCGTGTATACTCAGCTCAGTGGTTACCTTTGTATGCTAGCGTTGTCCTGCCAATTCTACCAGTTCAATAATTTAGGAAAAAAAAGAAAGAAAAAAAAAAAAACCAAAGGTTCGCCGACGAGATAAAAAACAATAGATTAATGCAGAAGTAAATTGTGATTTACAGCATGCTGTTCAGCATGCTGAGGCCAGAGAAGCGCTAGGAAATAAGGGAGCCACAAGCATTACGCTCGTGTTACCATGTTTCAATACACGCGTAAGGTTTCTAAGGTGTGTTTGTACCTTACTGTAATATGTCTTAATACAACCAATACCAGTTGCTTTCTGACTCTGTCCGCCTTTCATAAGCACAACACCAGAAAGGGACCCCTTAGTGGGATTGTTTAGTTGGTAGTCATTCCTGGTTGACAGCCTCATGCCAAAATAGCGAGAATTTTATACAGTCTTGAAGGAAAACACAATCTCGCCACTTTTATTCGCCAAGTACAAGGCCAGAACTCTGTACGATCCAAAGCGCCGTTGACACCTGGAGATAACCGGTAATCCCCTTACAATGTTCCTTTCTCCTGTAGAGTGGGCTACTGCTGATGGCTTCCATTGACCTATGTCGAAAACAGGGGAAACATAATTGATATACGTAAAAGTGACTAGATCTAAAGAGTACAAAGGTTAGCGATTGCAAATGTCACTTGATTGTGACCTCAGCTCATGAATATAGGGTCCCTCAGTAAAAAAGGCCAATCGACTTCACTCGCTATCCGCAAGGCAATTTTTTATATTCATAACCGCGATAATCAGATCATCGTCTTACCCAGTTCCTTTGCAAAGGTAACACATGGTTAGATATGGTTATGTTAGTTGCCCTTGTTATGGGTAAATTTCCCGTTTATTGGGTGTAAGATAATGGCAGCATCAATTGATCCCACGGGCCCTCCACAGTTTCGTTAGTTGAAGAATTAGTAATGCCCTTACCCATAGCGGACGGTCTGCGATATAGATATATGCCCAGTACATTGCCCCAATCACCCCGCCTTCGAGAGCGAGTCGTGAAGGGGTAAGTGTTCCGAGGTATGTCTAACGCCTTTGGGATGAGCCCATTTTGAATATAGGGAGACTGCGAAATTTTTGAGATGCCATTGGTGGCGAGAGGAGTCAGATTCAACAGAAGCAGCGTGTATGTGACATAGAGGTGTTTCAAGTAGCAGCTGTAGTACTTCCAGAATCCCGGACTTACTACCTGAGAGCTACTCAGAAATGCTTCGAGATCAATAGTTAAAGCGCCGCCTCCAAGGCTGAACATTCATTCTACATATGTGGCTGCGCCCAGAAAGCCTCATCATCCTTGCAGTTGCGAAACTTGCGAAAATCCCGCATCGAGTCACAAACATGCCACACGCAAAGTATGACTTCAAACTATGAGAGTTTGTGGTGGAGATGTCAAGGCAATTCCCGGTATAACCTCCCGAGTATGGTCATCCTATGAGAGTTAGTTCGACAAGAAATAGCACGGTGCAATAATATTGATGTTTTGCAGCAGGAATGTATGGCTATAGCTTAACCAATACAGCCAAGACCTGTAGTAAGATTAACACTGTGTTCGTGAAAACAAGTTGGAGAGGACGCGAGCGCATAATGTTGAGCAGAGAAGCTCCGTGTATTTGTTGTGTTTCTCTGTTCTCCGGTTTGTAACTCACGATTGGCAGTCGAATACACAAGACCAGCGCGAGCAGGCTTCTTCTAGTAGTCGCATCGCCGAATTAATGTCTAGAAGCTTCGGTCGCTAAAGGGCTATATAAGAGTCGACAGTCAACAAATTCAGGGCCAGATCGGAGTCTAATTCGCTGCGATATTGTGACCCACCCATCCAAGAGGCAACTTGGAACCACCAGCTGTCTTTCCCAAAACGCATAGCTGTAGTAAATTCCCAGTATTCCGGATACCAGCCTGCGGATTCCCAGTCGAGAAACCCAGATAAATGCCTGTCATTACCGACAAGAATATTGTGCGCTTTAAAATCCCCATGAGTGAACAGAATTCTATGTTGATGACTTTGCAATTTTCTTGCGCGTGAAAGAGTCATTTGATACTCAGCATCGGATTTGAACGAATGTGCTGAAGATGGCGCAAAAAGATGGTTGTAAAAAGACCCTAAGCTAGAAAAAGGATCCATGATGTGCCCAGGAACTCGCGAACTGCGTAACTGGGTTCCAATAGGAGAGCAAATCGTTTCTGACCCTGGAGACTGCCACGATCGCATAGAGGTGATGCAACATTTCAACTCTTCCAGCCAAGGCTCCTCGGCATCAACATGAAGTATATCGTTCGAATTCTCAAGACATACACCAGGTAGCCTTGTCATCAAGATAGAGAATCTTCTATTAAAAGGAGCATTGAGGTGTTCACCACAGCTGATGACGCTGGGAACAGGCATTCCAGCAGTCCTTGCCATTTGCATTGAGATCGCCTCCTCGACACTTGTGCGATCCGTCCTTTTCATAACAAGGCCAAATGGCAACTGAATAATATTCGCATCGAATGAAAGGCCAAACCAAGAGCAGTACCATTGAGAGAAGTGATATAGGGACTTGTGGATAATGCCCCACAGTATTCTGGTGGATCTGCTGGGTACGACTGGTACGGGAGGGGTGGTCTGCCGGATTGCAGACTGAATCCGCCGTGGCCAGGTGTAATCCGGCCGTAAGATCGATGGAATCATAAGGCGGTCCATCATTCAGTCGTTTGGGGGCCCAAGTTTGTCGAGTTCGAAAGAGGAAGCTTGGGATAAGCTCTATCGGCCCATACAAAAAAAGGGATCGGAATAACAATGCTCCGCGCCGCTTCCGACTATTAGCCTCCTCATGACTCATGTTCAATGAAACTTTCCTTCTTGACGCTCATCCTAAAATGAAGAAATCAATTTGTGCTACGTCTACATCCACCGGACGCTTTTCGGGATGGGCTTCGCAGCATGGCGATAATCTTCGGCCAACTTCAAATCGGGAACATCTCTGCAAAGACCAGCTCACAGATATGCCAATTATGGCGGTCGAGGCTGCTCTAAGCATGGCAGAATTACTTTACGTAGCTCTGTTATGTTGCGACCAGATAAAGCTGCTGGTGGCTGCTTAGCGTGGGAGCAAGGAATGGTGCGTCGGAACAAACGCCTCCTGGGGGCCTCAACAGGCCATTGTTTTCCACCCGATTGCACCGCGTGCCGGGCCATCGCTGGCGTACCCAAGCTCACCGGAAGAAGAACTTGACCGACCTATCAACTAATGTCCATACAAAAAACGTTGTCACGTCTTTGATTTCGCTGTTGCTAAAGCATTTCGGATCCGGCTTTTCGATCCCAAGGGATGCGGCGGACGTCAAAGTGCAAAACATTCATACTTCAAACTGCCATGGTGGGCCAATGATCTATCTAACAATCACCAGATGTAGGCAGAGTCTGAACGGCGGCATCAGGCGTTTATACGGTGTGAACTTTGAAGCTAGCTGGTTCCAAATGCTTGTCTCGCAGCCACCCCCTCCAGCACTTGGGCACGGATAGCAAGAGTAAAGAGAAATCGGGTTTCGGCTGCTTTTAGAGGGGCCTCACAGATAAAAATTCTGGCTTTCTCCAGCCTGCGCTGTCATCTTTGCCTAGTGCACCGCCCCGGTCCTCCTAGCTTGTCGGAGACCGGTCCCCGTTTTGGCCAGCTCTACGAACTAGTTCAGTATTAACCAAACCACCACGAGCACACCACTATTTGTTTCCGGATAGTTTGAGGTCACCTGGGAATGTCTCGTCTAGACGATGAGATAAGCCAGATATGTGAAGACTTGGTTTAGGCAACGAGCGTCATTCTCCAGTCCTGGCACGCAGACGATGATCTCATGCAACTGTCTGCTGATGTAGATGATTGGGGCCGGTATTTTCGGCGCAAAGATTTTCAGATGCCGGACAATAAGCCCCTAGAGGTGTCTTGGGGACCGCCTATATAGACCCCGGAATCATGGTGCTGTACAGGGATGTCGTGTCAGACTTGACCTAGCTCGGCGCCACAAACGACTCTTAACAGAGTCAAGTAGTTTTCTGCTTTCCATCATCGATATTAATTTACCTAAGCACGTTACATCCGCGTTGAAATTCACCTCAGCCATGACGAGTTGCCGGATCCCGGGTGTCGCTTCTGCGCTTGCCCAACAAGCGAAGGCGTGTGCTATTTGTTGACTTCACCTGTTACATCATAATACTCATCGGTCATTTCGCGCAAGGGCTTCCATTTGCAACCACTTTTATGCTCGTACCCATGCCAAGACGGCCGAGCCACCCCAGGTAGCGCCAACGCTAGATTTGAATCGGTTTCCATTTGAAGAAACCGAGGGGAGAAGAACGACTAGTAATAGTAAAATACAATAGCTGACAACCCCACATAAGTTACTCGTTCATTCTAGTGTTCCGATGGACAACAAGCACTGGTTGTACGTACTTGAAAAGTTTCCGATCGATCCGCAACAAACCCAAAGCGGAAAGTGGCACCCCCGTGCGGGATAGTTGTGTGGGGGAGAGAAAGGTTAATTAAAGTTACAGACCCGCCCGTTTCTGCCCCCACGGTTAGAGTTGGAAGTCGCGGTATCGTTACGCGTAATCAATTCATATGGTTACTGTTTCAATACGGTGACGTTACATTACGTTTCGATTGTTACGCATGCAAACACTGTCTCCCCGCAGAGGAGGATATTGCCTAGTTACTAACCAAAGAAACAACATGCGAACTGCCACGACAAAGAAATAATGCTAAGTCTAACCTACACGGCAGTTCTCCTATCTTCTTTTTTTGCCGGTCAAAACTGGGAGTTCGCGCGATCCAGCGTTGACCATGCTATACAGAAAACCCAGCAATGGCTAATAGACAGTGGTCACCAAAATCAGCATGCGGATTGGCTTTTAGAGACAACTACATTTACTCCGAATCACTTTCAAACGGCACCTTATGTAGCCAACGGATATTTTGGGCAGACTTTACCTTCAGAAGGAGTAGGGTACTGGATTGAGAGAGATGTAATTGGGGAGTATGTCCAAAATAGTGTGTATCACCTTGTTGATTATAATGAAGAAAGATTGTGCTAAGTATCCGGAACTATTAGCATGGCCACTTGATCAACCTAGAGCCACATTTGGCACAATAGCCGGGCTCTGGAACCTGCAGGACAGAGTGAAACACGTCAGCTGCCCAGAAAACATGTTGAAAGGCGGCGAGTCAACCATTACAGGCATTCCAGACTGGACTGGTCTGGTGGTGACGACGATTGATGGAGAGAGCTATTTGCCCGGAGTAGATAAGAGCTCGGTGAAAGCGTTCTATCAATCACTGTCCATAAGGGATGGCATTGTGAGAACAAGTGTCACATGGGTTCCTGAATCGAGCAGCATTGAGTATCAATTGAATTTTACGGTTCTTGCTCACCGAAAGAGATCAAATCTCGGCGTCGTTAGGCTTGAGATCACAGCAAGTGAGAGCACATCTGCCACTATCACAGATATCCTCGATGGTGCAGGAGCTGTGAGATCCCATTTTGGTGACAAGGCATTTGAGGATGACGAGAATATCATCTGGACAAGTGTCAAACCGTGGGGAGTGGAGAATTCGATGGCATATGTCTTGTCATCTGTTGATTTTGACGATGCCAGCGATTACCATACTCGGAAAGGTGTAACCGACTCCCCTTTTGTGTCCAGAAACCTTAGTACTATCGCTCAGAGCTGGAACGTCACTCTGAAAAAGGGTCAACCTTTAGTTGTAACAAAACACGCAGGGATTGCTGCTACTGATGGATATCCCAGTCGGGGCTTATTTACTGCGAGACGCGCCGCCCTTGACGCAAAACGAACATCCTGGTCTTCTCTGATCCGGGAACATGTTCAGGAATGGGAAGAAACATGGAACGCAGCCGACATCGTCGTTCCGGGAAATGAAGAGTTACAAAAAGGTGTACGGGCCTCCCTGTTCCATATATTAACAAATCTGCCACACAGAATTGAAGGCCCGGGTTTGAATGATAATTCGCTCATGCCGAGTGGTCTTTCCAGCGAGTCGTACGCGGGACTGGTGTTTTGGGATGCCGAGACATGGATATATCCGAGTATCTTGGCTTTGCACCCACAGTACGCAAAGACTTTTAACAACTATCGAGAGCGACTCTTGCCGGAAGCACTTTCAAATGCACAAAAGTACAATTTTTCAGGGGCATTGTTTCCCTGGACGAGTGGGCGATATGGAAACTGCACAAATACAGGCCGCTGTGAGAGTTATCAGTATCACCTGAACACAGATATTGCTCTAGCCCATTGGCAGTATTATCAGTCAACAAAAGATACCGTATGGCTAATGGATAAAGGATACCCAATTATAAAGAGTGTTGCGGACATGTTCGCTGCTTTCGTCGTTAGAAATAAGAAAACCAGGGAATTCGATACTATACTTGTTGGGGAACCGGTCAGTATTCCATCCATGGCTTTCTAAGTATGATATTCGCTAACTCAACCCTAGGATGAGTTTGCTTTCTTCAAAAACAACGGTGCATTCACAAATAGTGGGATTAAGATGCTTCTTGGTGAATACGGTCCTGCTGCGGCCAAAGTCCTCAACAAAGAGATTCCGCAGAATTGGTCGGAAATTGCAGAGAAGATTCGAATTCCAACAAACCCCAACAGCAAAATAACTCTTGAGTTTGACGACATGCCGGGAGACTGGAAGGTCAAACAAGCTAGTGTTGCGTTGATGAATTACCCACTTGAGTATCGGATAAGCGAAGATTGGGCCCGCAACGACCTAGATTATGTATGTTCCCCTTCAAAATTCTGAATGATTTGAGAAAGAAGTTAATTATGTAAAGTACTCGGGGATGAACACACATCTTGGACCAGCAATGACGTGGTCTATCTTTTCCATCAACGAGGCTCAACTCCAGAAGTCCGGTTGTGCCGCATACACTTATTTACTTCGCGGCTCGGAGCCCTATCTTCGCGAACCCTTTTATCAATTCAGTGAAACTGCTCTAGACAAGCCCGAGAGAGACGGTGATTCACTTGCCTTTCCGTTTGGTTTTTACCCGGCCTTTCCATTCCTAACCGGGGCCGGAGGTTTCCTGCAGGCGTTTACGCACGGTCTGACGGGGATGAGGTTCAGGGAGGACACTTTTTATCTGGATCCCATGCTACCACCGCAAATTCCTGATGGCGTTGTTATCAAAGGGCTAAAGTGGCATGGAGCAAGTTTTGATGTCTCTATTCGACCGGATAACACAACGATAACCCGGCGGAGGCTAGGGCTTCTGCACGATCAAGTCGCCGTTCCTGTCCGTGTTGGGAATGGACTCACCGAAACTGGCGACCAGGAGAAAATCCACATGCTTAAATCGGGTGAAGTGTTGGTGGTGTCAACACGAAGACCAGATCTCAAGTATTCCGCAGCGAAACCAAACAAAGCGCTATGTAAACAAGTTACTGCTAATGATCGCTCTTGGAACTTTGGGAGATATCCATTGAGTGCCGTTGACGGATCGAATGCAACAGTCTGGCAGCCTCTTGATGCAAATACTCCGGCGTCGATGACAGTAGATCTAGGCGAAACGCATGATATCTCTGGGTTTGTCATCAATTGGGGAGCGTCTCCAGCAAAAACCTTTACCGTATACGGAGATGAGATAAAATTGCACGAGAAAAATGTCAAGATTTCGGCGCCATATGATGGCAAGGCTGTCCACGAAGTCAAAATCAGACAGGGAAATATGACAGAAGTTGTACTGCCACAGCTAGTCGAAGCTCGGCAAGTCAGACTTGTGATACAGGGAACTCAAGGGGAGGAGAAACATCTTGGAGCAACGGTGGCCGAGTTTGTCGTTTTCTAGGTAATAAAATTACGTACATAAAAAGCACTGATATTAAAAATCTTCAACTGTTTCGGTCATATCAATCCCTTATAAAAATTTTTATGCAACCATTTTTTTCATTTCCTAGTCCTAATTTTCACCCAAACACCCTTCTTTGGAGACATAATACCCAACGCCATCGGGTGCAGCTCAACTTTATTCTGCATGGCGAAGTCGTATTTCATCGTCAAAGTGGCTGCTGCCAGGACGACCTCTTCCTCAGCGACAAACCGGCCAGAGCAGATACCTCCGCCGCCGCCAAAGGGCCGCAAATGTGCCATCATTCGTTTTTGCTTTCCTGCTATATAGTCACTTCTTTCATCAAAGATCCATCGCTCAGGATCAAATCTTTCAGGGTCTGGGAATACATCTGTGTTGTAGTGCAGTAGCTGTACAGGGATAAGGATGACGCTTCCCTGTTTAAGTAAATAGCCTTTGAGTTCGATGTCTTTGGCTAGAACCCGTGCAACAGCATTGACGGATCCAAGACGTAGAGATTCCTTCCATATCCCTTGGACTAAGGGACTTGTTCTGAGTTTTGGGAGGTCAAATTCAATATTCTTGTTATCTGACCGGAAAAGGTATTTCTGGCATTCTGCTTGGAAGCGATATAGCAAATCAGGAGATTGTAGTATGTTTGTTAGGAACCACGTTGTCAATGGTCCTGAATTTGTGTTCATTCTAGCAGCCTGTCAGCAGAATCATAGATGGTAGACCGCATTTCAGAGGCAGTAATGTTTTGTCTTACACATATAAAAATGACGCATGTGAACATGAACGCCCTCTCTTGGTAAACTCATGCTCTCGGTGAAGCTTTTCTCGTTCCCAATTCAGTCTCATACCCCATTTTTCATTCCATGCTGCATCTTCGTCTCCCCAGTCTCCCAGCTCAACGTCAACCCAGTCATCGAAATGATCGAGTAGCCGAGAACGAGCCTTCTCTGCTCTAGGGTTCAACCTGAAAGCCAAATTGGACCTTACCCCGACATAGAGCGCTCTCTCAAGGGTCAGGAAATCTTCATATATCTCTGGATAGTTTGTCTGCAACCGCTTGCCAAAGAAGGTATTCAACGACGCAAAGAATATCACTTTTTCCATTTTGTCGTGCAAATTAACCGAAGTACTTCCATCCACGATCGCTTCGGGGATAGCTTCCTCCAAGGCATTGGCAAAATGTCTGCTATACTCTCGCATAGTAGTCGTTAGATTATGACCACTCAAGTTTTTAACGAAAACGGCATGGTTCGCCTCAACAAAGGCCCGTGACTCTTTCTGGTCGCTCGAGTACTCGGCAATAGGTACTTCGAATTTAGATTGGTCGGATCTCGGCATCGCTAAGCCGTTCTCCATCATCGAGGCGACGATGGGATGAAACAAGTATTCGCGAGACCGGCTGAAGACATGTGAAATGACCTCGGATGAGTTGTACACGTGGAACTTGTGTCCCATCATTATCAGAGTGAATGGCGAGTCCGGGTACCTCTTTTTCAGATTGCGCACCAGTCGGCCAGGGTCGAAAAGGAAGCCGAATAGATGGCCAAAATATGGAATCCAGTAACATGCGACAGGTGGCTCTTGAACAGAGCCATGTTTGGTGTGACATACATATTGAAGAATAAGGTGGCCTACTACCAGAAGAGCCACTGAGAGGATGTATGGGACAGGACCATGATCTTGCTGGTTAATGTGGGAGTATACATTTTCCAGGGTTGGCCACGACATGTCATTGTCGTTCATATTTTCATTCCATGTCCATCGGTCAAAATTATTGAAATCGTAAACTAAGAATCACAATGGTGTTTTTATCGTTCAAATTCCCTCAAACTTCAAGAACCTGGATATCGTCAAAAAAATATCTTCCAGGTAAGTAATACCAAAGTTACACACTAGCATTACCATACCAATAGCGCATATGAAATACAGTTACACAATGCCGTACCGCAGTACCCACATAATCTTTCGGTGACAGGTGTGAACCGTACGATCTGAGTCCATTGAATTGATTGGGCAATTTTAAATTGAGAATGCACCAAGTCCACTAAGTGCACGTGCCCGCAAGTCTAGCGCGCCATGACTAAAGGACTTGTGGGGATCTCAAGGAGTACTATCTCGCAAGTGCCGCGAAGGAGAAAAAAGGGTGGCACACTAGAATGATTCCGATGCTACGTTGATCCTTGCAGTCCTTTCAATCGCTTCGTTTAGTCAACATGTCTCTAGTCTTTGCTCGGCGCGGTGTTGAGGATGGATTAGCGGTTGATCTAGGTACATTAGTCAATTGAGAGATTTGGATAGTACTAAATTTGATTTGCGATGAAGGTGTATTCCATCTGATATAAATCGGTATTCGAGATGAAAATACTTTGTCTTCACGGGCGTGGGTCGAATAATGAGGTATGCGAGCGTGCTTAAAGTATTCATTGACGGGGTTTCTCACCCGTAGCGATAGATATTCCAGCTACAGACTGCTGCGTTCCGCGCTGAGCTCGAAGACTTCGAATTTGAATATGTTCAAGGAACAGTGCCACATACAGAAGGTAACAGTTTCACGGCCATGGTTTTTCTTGTGGATGAAATCAGTAGACTGATGTCTGTTGGTGATCAGGGAACTGGTCTTTATACACAACAGCATTCCCGAAGGCGCCATTATATGGTTACTACGACCCCCTGAGGCCATCTTCAATACAACAGGCAGAGGATGATTTACTTCAACTGATAAAGGACAACGGGCCTTTTGATGGTGTATTATCCTACTCTGGTGGTACAGCCCTGGCCGCCCAAATAATCATTCGCGATGCCATAGAGAATCCGTTTAGCATGCCTGACGAAAGGCCATTCCGTTTTGCTGTGTTTATTAATGGGGTCACGCCGCTCAAAGTCTTCCCGGTTGAGGAGGCAGCATTTGCGGAGATGACCATGGAAAACTCGGCCCTTATAAAAGAGGCTTCCTCCCTTCTGCTACGAGATTCAGCGACGCGCGTCCGAAAGAACAAGAACGAATTCGAAGACTACGATCCAGCCGCAATCAAAGCCGAGCTGATGGCCCTAGAGACCAGAACTCTCGCAGATAGACGACTGTGCTTATCTGACGGTAAATACGGGATCACAAGATATGATTCAGCGATTGACGGCATTCTCATGGACATACCAACGCTTCATGTTCGATGTCCTGAGGAGGAGGATTTCCACCACGGAATGCATATGACGCAGCTGTGCGAGCCAGAGCAGTCGACTGAATATCACCACCATAACGGAGAAGACTTTCCACGTGGCCATGCGGAGATGAAAAAAATTGCGCAGCTGATCAGAGAAACGGCTGAAAGAGCCTAGTTAGAACCATAGGAATCCATTAATGATTTCGCGTTACCGTTTTATCCGTTATGTCTTGGTTCGGAAGGCACATGCCCGGTTACCGACAATTACTACTAAGTTGTACAGACAGCCTACCAAAACTCTCCGAAAGTGGAATTACGTATTATTGGCCTACGTATTGCGCAGGTTTCTGTGTATTATTACACGAAGCGTGTTCACTGCAATGTTATGGTATTACGCAAATGTCTTGGCTGACATATCGAAAGTAGAGTAGTATCAAAAGTAGAGTAGTGATCGTCTCCAAAACGTGGATGGTAGCTTAACTTTTCGTACTTCGAAAATTACCACCATGGAATCAACAACCTTTCCAGAACGTAGAAACGATGTAACATCAAGCGGTGGATAAAAATTCAATGGCATAAAAGCACCCACCCTAAGCTCTCATAGTCTTGGCTGGGGAAGCCCACACGTGGAAAATCGACTTAATTGCGCCAAACTACCGGTCCACAAAGGCCCGTGGTGCAAGGATGGCCTCGAGGTTCCCTGTATTTTGTCTGACAAGTTGCATTGAACAACCTGCGTAGTCTGTCTCAGCCCTTTACCCCTCTTCTGCTCGTTGTTCCTTGAGTGCTAAAATTGGCGCCTGGAATCCACCATTGCCTTTCAAAGATAGTGCTTCAAGTGGTGTATAGGGCGGGACCGATCCTTCACGTCTCGATTGGGAAAAGGTCTGTGACGAGTACGTCTCAATCATCTGCCTGTCCAGTGGTTTGTATCAGTCGGTAAAATTCTAGCACTCTAACAGCTTGATGGGAAGACAAGTGGCCTATCTCTTTCTGGGGCCAACTAGGCCTGAGAACCATAGGAACCAACAGATGAACCCACCTTCCTTTTCATGATGACGGTGAAGCGCAAATGGAGACAGATCTGGTCGGGGTAATTGCGGAGAGAGAGCGGGGTCTTTATGGTACACTTACACAGGGACGTTGGTGGCTTGTACGTAGCTATGTTGACTCAGTTTGCGGGGCTCTTGTGTCCTGTAAGACTATCTCAGCTATGGGAAACCATTGAAATAAAAGTAGTACCTGCGTGACATGAATAAAATTTCCTCTTCATCATCTTTTCATTCTCCCTTTCCCCTATCTCCTTCTCTCTCCCTCCATCGCCATGGCGCCAATTGCCGTGGATGACATAGACATGGGAGCAGTTTCCCGCGTCAACATGGAGCCTCTCGCCATTATTGGGATGGCCACTAGATTCCCCGGCGATGCCACGGCCACCGACAAGCTGTGGGATTCCCTGCTGCGCGCGCGATCTGCATCAGCGCCGTTCCCAGCAGAACGACTCAATGCAGACGCGTTCTTTCACCCGGACCCGGAGCACGGCGGTACATTCGCGGTGGAAGGTGGTCACTTCCTCACCGAGGATCCAGCTGCCTTCGACGCTGCCTTCTTTAACGTCATCAAGACCGAACTCTTGACACTTGATCCTCAGCAGCGCCTGGTTATGGAGAGCGTCTATCATGCTCTTGAGAACGCCGGAATTCCTATGCACAAGATTACCGGATCTAGGACATCGGTTTTTGCCAGTGGCTTCAATCATGACCACCTTGCACTACTCAACTCGGATCCAGAAAGCACAATAAAATACAAGCCAACCAGTGTCACAAACTCCATCATATCCAATCGAGTCAGCTGGTTCTTCGACTTCAAGTCGCCCAGTATGACGATTGACACAGCCTGTTCCAGCAGCATGGTCGCCTTGCACTTGGCCGCGCAAAGCTTGCAAAGCAAGGAGAGCGAGATGGCCGTTGTGAGCGGTGTCAACATCGTAGAATTCCCCATCGACATTGTGGGCATGAGTCATCATGGTTTCTTGGGCGCCAATGGCCGCTGCTTTTCTTTCGATCACAGGGCAAATGGCTACGCTCGTGGTGAGGGAGTCGGGTCTCTCATTATAAAACCTCTGTCTTCAGCAATAAGAGATGGCGACACAATTCGTGCAGTCATACGAGGCACTGGCGTTAACCAGGACGGCCGTACTCCTGGAATCAGTCTTCCAAGTGCCGCCGCCCAGGAGAAGCTCATCCATGAGATCTATCACAAAGCAGGCCTAAGCCTTAACGACACACACTTCGTGGAAGCACACGGTACTGGTACTGCAGCTGGCGATCCCATAGAAGCCGGTGCCATTGCTAGTGCATTTCGGTCACGCCGAAAAGATATTCCTCTTCATATTGGTGCCATAAAGTCCGGTATTGGTCATTTAGAGGGCGGTGCGGGTATAGCCGGTATCATCAAGTCTGTCATGATCCTCGAGAATGGTATAATTCCCCCAAACACCAATTTCGAGAAAGTCAACCCAAGGATACCAATTAAGAAGTGGAATATATCATTCCCGGTAGAGAATATACCATGGCCTCTCGAAGGACCGCGAAGGATTTCAGTCAACTCGTTTGGTGTTGGTGGAACCAACGGCCACTGTATTCTCGATGACGCCTACTATTATTTGAAAGACCACAATTTATTAGCTCCGCACAACACCAGACCAACAGTTCCAACAGCTGACGAGATTTCAAAATTAGTCAATTTTCTTACCTTGGAGAATACAGTAGAATCCCAAGCTGCCGAAGAAGATACCAACGAAGAAAGAGCAAACGGCACGGCGACAAATGGTGACACCGCCTTTGAAAGCAACGGGGTTAACGGTGTAATAAATGGCACACACGAGGCTTCAAAACAAGAAGTACCCAAGATCTTCCCATTGTCTGCTTTTGATGAAGAAGGAATAAGCCGGAATGCAGATGCACTTGCGCAATATTTGAGTGACAAGCCGTTTTCAATTAGTCACGGAACATCTGATCTTTTGAACGATCTTTCCTTTACGCTCTCCGAAAAACGATCAACCTTCCCGTGGAAGAGCTTTATTCTGGCCACATCCAAGGAGGAACTTAAGGAGAACCTACAAAACAAGAGGTTTTCGAAACCCGTTCGAGCTAGAAATCCACCGATGATCGGTTTTGTCTTCACTGGACAAGGCGCTCAACACTGGAAGATGGGTCGAGGACTTCTCATCTACCCGGTATTCAAAGCCTCTCTACAGAAAGCCTCAGACTACATGAAATCACTGGATAGTGACTGGAATCTTATGGGTAAGTAACTTCATCAATATTTGCTGATTTACACTAAGTCTGTGCTAGATGAGCTATTGAAGGACAAGGAATCGTCCCTTGTAAATGAACCATTTCTCTCTCACCCAAGTTGCTCTGCTATTCAGATAGCTTTAGTTGACTTGTTTGCCAGCTGGAACGTCTATCCTGAACGAGTGGTGGGTCACTCATCGGGAGAAATACCAGCAGCATATGCTGCCGGAAAACTGACGAGAGAAGGTGCTTGGAAAGCTGCATATTTTCGCGGATATGTTTCTGCTAAACAACTCGCAGTTAAGGGTGCCATGATTGCTGTCGGCTTGAGCGAAACACAATTAGCCCCTTACCTTGAGCGAGTTCACAATGAAAACAAAGGAGAGCTCATCATCGCCTGCTACAATAGCCCGAAAAACAACACGGTCTCTGGTGATGAAGCCATGGTTGATAAGTTGAAACTTTTGCTTGATGCTGACGGAGTTTTTGCCCGAAAACTAAATGTCAAGAATGCCTATCATTCTGCCCACATGAGAGAGGTGGCTTCTGACTACCGTCAATTAATGGGAGACCTGACCAGCGGTTCTCCGGTGAATTCTCCACACAAAGTCCTGATATTTTCCACGGTAAACGGAGAACAAATTCAAGACGATCATCTCGGACCTCAATATTGGGTTGATAACATGGTTTCGCCAGTCCGATTTACTGACGGTCTCTTGGCAATGTGCTACAAGAAAAACACGGCAGGACAAGGCCACTTAAAGATGAATGCAACCGCAGAGAATATCTTTGCTGATCATTTGATTGAAATTGGGCCCCATTCCGCTCTTCAAAGCGCCATTAAGGAAGTTATTGCGTCAAAGGGCCATCAATCTCCGATTGCCTATCTGCCTGTTCTCAACCGCAACGAGAGCAGTCCGAGTGTTCTTCTCGGTACAATTGGAACATTAAATTCGAAAGGAGGACCCGTCAATATTACAGCTGTGAACTCCGCTACAACTTTTGAAAAGAGAAAGGCGCGTCTACTAGTTGACCTTCCTCCGTATCGTTTCAATCACTCTTCGACTACTATGTACGAGAGCAGGCTCAGCAAAAACTACCGATTCAGGAAACATCCTAGGCACGACCTTTTTGGAGCACCAGTTCCCGATTGGAATGAAGAGACACCGCGCTGGCGGCACTTTTTGAGACTTCAAGAGAACCCATGGTTGAAGGACCATCTTGTCACAAACAACTATGTCTTCCCTGGTGTGGGGTACCTAATCATGGCCCTTGAAGCAACACGACAACAAGCGGATCCTGAGTCTACCATTGTCGGGTTTCGGCTAAAGAACGTCGCACTCAAACGGGCTCTTATTATTCCAGATAATAAAGAGGGCATTGAAACATCTGTCTCGCTGACAAGAATGGATGAGTCAAGCTTATGGAGTTCTTCTGTCTGGAAACGTTTCCAGGTCACTTCTTACAATCCTATCGGAGATGACTGGATCGAGCACTGTACCGGATATATTGCTATCGATTACAAGACTAATCCTAGTCTAGTTGACGCAGGTCGAGAAGATCAGGAAGAGAAAAAGGCCTGGGCAGAGTCACTTGAACAAGTATCACAAACATGTAATCATCCCGTAGACTTTGAAAAGTCATACGATAACATTCAGACGGCGGGTCTTTCATTTGGGCCTTTGTTCCGCAATTTGAAGGATGTGAGGGTCAATGGCGAGAACATCGGATCTATTCTTGGCACGGTCACTGTTCCTGATATCCCTAGCTCGATGCCCAAGAACTTTGCTCACTCGCACTTGATTCATCCTGCAACAATGGATAGTATGATGCACCTATTTTTGGCAGCCGTCCTTGACTTCACTGGCAAGCCCACACTTGAGAAACCTGCCGTTCCTACATTTATTCGAGAAGTGTGGCTTTCGGCAGACGTCAGCTCAGCACCTGGCCACACATATCTCGGACACGGAAAAGCTAGGTTAATTGCATACGACAAGTTCGAATGTGACGTCAAAATCTGGGACAAAGAAACAAAAGAGCCCCGTATCAGCATCAAGGGCATTCGTGTCACTCCGCTTGAGTCCGGAAGCTCAAACAACAGCCAAGCTCGAAAGCTATGTCATAACTTGGAATGGAAGCCAGCTTTGGAGCTCTTAGATTCGAGAACTGCAAGAGGACTAGCTAGCATTCCCGAGCCAGATATCGAGAAAGACCGCTACTGGGTCCATCGCTATCAATTAGCTACTATGCTTCTTGTGACTGATGGACTAAGCGGCCTAGCAGGGTTTGATCCGTCAACATTAGAAGGCCATTTCAAACAGTACTGGGATTGGTTGAATTTTAGGACTGAACAGTTGAAAGAAAACATGATCACGCTTCTTTCTATGCAGGAATTTGAAGCTTTTCCAAAGACTGAAGAGGCGAAAGAAGCTCTTTATCGCGAAGTTGAGGAACACAGTGCCGATGGTGCACTTGCGATCCGCATGGGCCGCCAGATTGTGCCTGTGTTACAAAAGGAAGCAGATCCTCTCTATCTGATGTTTGGTCAAGATGATCTCATGGACCGCGTATATGATGAGGTGGTAAATTTGGGAGATCTCCCGAAGCATTTGAACAGTTATTTATCTGTCTTGGGAGACAATCGCACGGATCTTAGTGTCTTGGAGGTTGGCGCAGGTACTGGAAGTTCAAGTGCTGCCGTGCTAGATGTCTTGTCACCCGATGTGCAGACGAACAGAGAGACTGAAAGCAATCAATCAAGAATCTCGTCGTATGCTTTTACAGATATCTCGGCCGGCTTTTTCGAAAAGGCCAAAGATCGCTTTAAGAATTGGAGCAACATCATGCAATTCAAGACATTAAATGCCGAAAAAGACCCGCTCCCGCAAGGATTTGAGGCGGCTACATACGACTTGATCGTCGCAGGTAATGTTATTCACGCCACTGCAGATCTTCGAAAGACTTTGAATAACTTGAGGTTGCTACTCAAACCGGGCGGTAAAATTGTCCTGCACGAAGGAAACAGGCAAGACTTTTTATGGACACAGATCTCCTTTGGTCAACTGCCTGGATGGTGGCTTGGTGTCGAGCCTAGTCGTAAATGGTGCCCGTTCCTTACGCCAGCGGAGTGGGATGTCATATTCAAAGACTCTGGGTTCTCCGGTGTTGATATCGACTTTCCTAGCTCTCAAAATCCTGATAACTCCAGTCAAAGTATACTGGTGGCAACGGCCATTGAGAAAGAATCGAACAAGGACTTGATCGACCATGTTATTATATTGGACCACGAAACCCGTCACGAATTTAGCTCTGGACTTGAGCAAAGTCTTCGGTCCCTGAAGCACATTTCAAATGTTACTAGCATCAAACCAAGTGACCTACCGAATATTGATTTGACTAGCGCTATTAGTATATCTTTGTTGGAATTAAATCAACCCTTCATGGAAGACATCAGCGAAATCGACTACCTTGGAATTAGGAAATTAATCGCTACAGGAGGCGGTCTTCTTTGGATTACCGGTAACCCGCTTGTAAAGCCTGAGCTCGATATGATCTTGGGTGTTCTCAGAACTGTTCGCTGGGAGCGAGATTTAGAGCCTGCATGCCTAGCGAGTGTTTCAGTCATGCAACAGGAGCTTTCAGTCACAGACCTTGTTGAAAAGGTCATAAAAATCTTCACGAATCAATTTGTTGACCTATTCCCGACTGAATTCAATTCGGAGTTCCAGCTGAAGGACGGTATCATCTACACAAGTCGCTTGGTTGATTCTGATCCTGGAAATGATTTCTTGAACAACAAGTTCGTGAAGCCACTACCGCAAATGATCAAATTTGGAGACAGCAACCGACCTATAAAATTAAGTACTTCCTCTCCCGGTTTGTTGAACAAGCTCGAATGGGTTACCGATACGATTTACAACGAGCCCATTGGTGACACGCAGGTCGAGATTGACATCAAAGCTGTTGGTTTGAACTTCCGAGATCTAATGATTGCTATGGGTGAACATATGGCGTACAGTCTTGGTAACGAAGCTGGTGGTATCGTGACGCGTGTCGGCTCAGCCGTGGATAGAGTAAAGCCTGGTGACCGTGTAGTTTATCTCTGTGGCTTGGAGAGTACAGGCTGCTTCCATACCTTTGGCAGAGTTGACCAAAACGTGGTGTGCAAGATTCCTGACAACCTTAGTTATGAGATCGCCGCGGGTCTTCCATGTGTTTACGCTACTGTTATTTATGGACTGAATGATGCCGCACGAATGCTAAAAGGCGAAACAATCCTCATTCATGCTGCAGCTGGAGGTGTTGGACAAGCAGCCATCCATTACTCGAAAATGGTCGGCGCGGAAATTTATGCTACCGTCTCGACACACCAGAAGCGCAGCCTTTTGGTTTCTGAATATGGAATTCCAGAAGATCATATCTTCTCTAGTCGAGATCTCACCTTCGTCAAAGGCATCATGAGGTGTACAAAGGGCAAGGGTGTTGACGTCGTTTTAAACTCGCTGTCGGGTGAAGCACTCCGCGCATCATGGGAGTGTCTGGCTCCGTTTGGAAGATTCATTGAGATTGGCAAGAAGGATGCTCAAGCATATGGAAAGGTCGAACTGACTCCATTCCTACGCAATGTGACTATGGCCAGTGTGGAATTGCCGACGATGATGCGTCATCGTCCATCACTTATCACGCGGCTTACAGAAGACACGATTCGTTTATGGAGCGAAGGACATATCAAAGAAGCCAAGCCAACAAACGTCATGAACTACTCTCAAGTTGAAAAAGGCCTTCGTCTTTTGCAGTCTGGCAAGGGAATGGGCAAGATGATATTCGTTCCGGGCAAGGACGATTTGATTCCTGTTGTCCCAGAGGCTTTGTCTCCGTACCAGTTCAAGGAAAATGCGTCGTATGTGCTCTCTGGTGGCACTGGTGGTCTTGGCCGTAGTATCGCATCATGGCTGGTTTCGCGTGGCGTCAAGAACTTGATTTTTCTTGCTCGTTCTAAACCTTCGGACGCGGTGCAAGACTTGATCAAGGATTTAGAAAAGAAAGGATGCAATGTACACATCCCCTTGTGCGATGTGTCAGATTTGGATAGACTGAAGACTGTTGTCGAAGAGTGCAGTAAGACAATGCCACCTATCAAGGGTGTCATTCAAGGTGCCATGGTGCTAAAGGTATATGTTTTCTGAACAAATATCGGAAGAACAAGCTAACAATTAAAAGGACGGAATGTTTGAGAATATGTCATTTGAAGACTGGACAGCTGCAATTAAGCCCAAGGTCAAAGGATCTTGGAACCTTCACGAGGCTTTGCCTAGAGACATGGATTTCTTTGTGATGCTGTCTTCAGCCACGGGAATTTTGGGCAACCGCAGTCAAGCAAACTACGCTGCTGGAAACACGTACCAAGATGCTCTTTCTCGGTATAGGACTTCACTGGGATTGCCAACAGCCAGTGTTGATCTTGGTAGTGTGCTTTCAGTCGGTTTCGTGGCTGAGAACAAGGACTATGCTAGGCACACCACTGCTGTTCTTGAGGTGCTTCGCGAGGATGAGATCCATGCCATTCTTGAGTTCCTTATCGACCCACGGAACAAGTCCGATGCTACCACACAACTCATTGCGGGTTTGACTACAGGAACCATGTACTACGAGCGAGGGGTTCCTCCGCCGTCGTATCTCGGGTTCCCAATATTTACTCATCTTCGCAAGACCAAGGCCAGCGGGGCACAGAACTCGGAGGAGAACCCAACATATTTGGTACAGTCTCTCCTCAGTGCCGCATCTACGCTAGAAGAGGCAGTCAATGTAGTTTCGAACGGAATACGAAACAAGCTCGCCTCGCTCCTAGCAATTCCTGTCGGCAACATCGACCCATCCAAATCTATTAGCTCCAACGGAGTAGATTCTCTCGTGGCAATGGAATTCCGGACATGGCTGGTCAAAGATCTCGGTGCGGATATTCCTCTTCTTGAGATTACTGGGACTGGAAGCATCACGACGATTAGTCACAAGATTGCGAGCGTGAGTAAGTTGGCTCAGTTTTCTACTGCGCCAGCGAAAGCGTAATTGAGATTTCTCTTTCCCATTTTTGTTTCCTCTTTTGTTTTCGTTTTTGGAATATATTTTCATATATCCAACTACCTGTGAGATGAGCGATGTTATTGTCTAGATTGATTACGATTTGCGAGCCTTGATTTAAAACAATTGATAAGTTATACACTTTACAGATATGAAATAAGCATTATCATTATTGTCGGCAGAAACGGTCATCATACAATATAAATGAAAATCTAAAGTATTGAGAATTGTTCTACATGTAGATACTTTTACACACGCCCAGGTTGGCGGCTTCAGTGATCTAGCTTCAATGTGATGAGCATTGGGACATTTGCGTATACTCTACCGCCAAACCACACTAATTATGAGTCGACCAATGGCATCAATTACTGTCCTGAACTGCCACTTGGTATATATAGCGTCAAATTGAGTACTGCACCAGGTTAATGGGCAACAGCTCCTAGATAATAGTGAAGAGGGCGGGCGATCAATGGCAAGTCAAGTGCATTGCGTGCTCTGAATCTTATAAGTACTTTTTGTTTGTTTAGATTGGCTCTGAAAAATAATAGAGCAACATTCATCCCCCCACCAACATTGCATACAAAAGCAGTTATTAACATAGATAACATCTGGTTTCCACAAGAGTTCATCCCCTGGACCTGCGCTATTGCTTACGTGCCAGTATTGACCGAGCCGTATGTAACATTGCGGATAGTACAACCAGTCGCAGGGTATATACTAGAGTAAGTCCCATCGAAAATACTCTCTAGCCAAGCAACCGCCCGCGAATCACCGTTGGCCTCTTCATCGAGATGGCCACCAACGGTGTTTCGCTCATAAAGGATATTTCTCAGCAGCATGCAGTTTCGTTCGACGTAGTAGTCGGCATCTTCAATCGGAGTTGCTTCGTCGTGGATTGCCTTGTAGATGAACATCGGGCACTTGGGAACACCATGGTAGGTCATGAATTGATTCTCGAGTAGAATCGGTCTGATAATAGGGTCATGGAGGACGGCGCTCCCGTTGATAAAATAATCATAGATGCTCTGGTTATAGAATGCAGCAAAGCCTTCAGTAGCCGTCATGTTCTTGGCGGCCAAGAATCCGGTCTTATTGTGTGGACCAGAGGTTTTTAGTTGGCTGACCATGCGGTCGTAGGCTTCTGGATACTCAACCAAAGGACCCAGCATTGCACCGATAGCAATATAAGCCAGCGGTGCATTCTGTACAACGTCGATGCAACGCGTGTTATTTGCCACGAGCCCGCCCAAGGCTGCTCCAGCGATTTTTAATTCCGGGGCATATTGCTCCTGCAACTCCAATGACCACTCACTTGCGATAGAGCCCCCAGAATAACCCCATAGTGTGACTGTAGCGGTTCTAGAAAGACCGACCCTCGGTGCTGACAGTGTGGCTCGAATCGAATCAAGGGTTGCATGACCTTCTTGGATGCCAGCGACATTGGCAGCCAGGGGACCTTCGAAGTCAGGAACGGTGACAAACCGATTTCGTCCCAGGGCATGGGCAATATCCTGATTAGGACTTGCGTACAACGTATAGCTTGGGCTGCCATCGACATCGAGGGTGTTGTAAGGGACCTGGTATGAAAGAAGAGAATCACCAGGGAAGGTTGCATTGGAAGGCACAAAGACGGTTGTTACAGCCCAGGAAGATTGATAGCGGCTATTTGAAGTGCGATACAAGATGTTATATGCTGCGGAGCAGTTTCCTGTAACTTGAGTCAAGTTCCCAGGGGCGGCACGAAAGCGTAAGATTGTCCCAGGGGATGCATGTTCGAACCCTTCAGGAGCGGTATACCATGGATCCTGACTTGGGGGAATTGGTGTAGAATTGTGATCAGTTTTGGAGACATAGTTTGCCACACTGAGTGCTGGGAGCACTGAAATGATAAAGGCCCCGAGAAGCATATTGACAAGACCAGACCGTTGCGCCATAAATCGATTTTTGAGAATAGACAAGTGAACAAACGAGAGTTATGTGGTCTTTATACCTCATTACTGGTACATATACCGTATATTGGTCAATCTTCATCATGAATTAATACTAAGGAGTATCCCGGTTTAGGTCTAATGTAACCCTAAGAACAAAGGAACGGGCCTAATTTCACAGTGATATTGTTGTGTTGGTCCTATTTGGTGGCGGGACGTTATCAATTTGTGGGACATGGAAAACTTTCTAGTATTCGGGTATGTCTATAGTCCCGACGAAGGTTTTCTCGCATTGTGGTTCCCGAATAACTGGTTTATTCAAAATTCTTCCAAGTTTCGACCATGGTAAGAGCTTTGAGATCGGCATTGTTCAACGATTCTCCCATCTGTGGCGACGATGTGAACGAATCCCGTCCGACATGTTGGCGGCGAGATGAGCATGGCACGCTCATCACTCTTGCCAAGGGCACTTTTTTTCCCTTTTCGGGTGGCAATAAGATGTGAGGTGATAGTGCACGAGTGATAATACAAGAAAGACAGGAAAAATTGAAAGCTATGATGGAGGACTATGCACTTTGTTTGACTTTCTATCAGGGATCCTATGCAGGTTCCGTTAAGATGAGTGGAATCCACATGAATAGTGTATTTCCAGGTGTTACAGTACACATAGTCTGCTTATAGGCATTTGATATTCTACCCACATCTCAATCTTTCCCCGTACATGTTTGCTCATGAGTCGTGAGAGCATCAAAGCATCGTTCTAATCCTCGTTGAGTAAGAGTTCTTCGCCCAGTTTTGTGATCTTGTTTGGCCTTGGTCCCGCCGCATTGTCGAGTAAACTAATTAGCGAGGGGGGCCAATTCAATGTGGTATCTGCTGATCACCTTAGCTACATCAATACTCGTAGGCTCAGTCAAGCCTTTGCCAGAGCATTGTTTGACGTTTTTCTGTGCCATTGGAATGATATGATCTTTATTGCAATTAATCAGCCACTGTACGCACCCATCAATCAACGTGCACGGGTTTGTCGACTTACGTTACCTCAACCAAATGCTCTATTTCTCCGTAGAGAGAGGGAGAGTGGCCGCCAGGATGTTAGCGAGCCGACTACAAGCATTTTTTTTCGTGTATAGTAGAAAAAATTCATGTTACTTCGGTAAAATGGTGGAAAATTGCCGGTTAAGAGGATCAAACGTTATATGATCAACCTCATTCTATGGTACCGAGTAGTCGGGACCGGTCCTTGTTAAGTTTTTAGGGTATGCCAAATGCCGTGGGATCTTTCAATATTGCTCATGCAAGCAATAATCGGAGATTAAATCCTTCGGAAATGCATGTTTCCTCACATTCCACGAGGCAAAACCGGACAGTCATCTGAATTAGCCAAATAAAAGATGTGTGGGGAAAAAGCTTGAAAGATACGAAGTCATCAATATTTACTGCTCGGGAAATGGGAAAAAAGGGGAGAAATCCCGGACCCGAGATCCAGGTGAACGGGACAACCCCCTTATTAGAAAAAAGTTAAAATTTAACATCTAGTAGTAGTAGGCTAAAATAAACGAGGCAGTGGTCGACTTCTGGGTACAGTAACGCACTCGACACGTCTGGAGCATGCAGGTTGCAGGTTAGTCTGTCAATTACAAGACACAATGATACATCCGCACTAGCCCTATCAGGACAGCCTTTTATTCTTCAATGCTTCACTCCACAGGACCTGTCATGGATTCACTAACTACATATGTATTTTCTCGCACCACTCACCAAGAATTGATGCCAGCTCAACTAGAGTCCCAAAGTACTTAGCATCTTCATGTGAACATGCCACGCTACTATGTAACCGTTGAACTGATAATGAATATTGCTATATGGAGCCGACATCAATTGATCTTGAGCCACGATGGTGGTATTAAACGATTAAAGCAATATCTTCAATTATTAAATATGGTATCAATCACGCCAGACTGCGAAGAAATACGTAAATAGTGCAACAAATCTGAATCAAAGGGTATCACGAAGCCAAAGAAACATCCCAAACCCCGGTAAAAAAGAAGAAAAATTAGGACGCCGTCACATTAACAGGTGAGCTCTCCAACCAAGCCCACTCAATGGTAACCCGTCCCTGATCAATATCCGCCAACTTGGCAAACACACTCGTCGTGGTATCAATATCCGTAGCCTTACAACCCACACAACGGTCTACGACAGTGACGTCCACGCTTTCCCCATCATCTGGATCTCGTCGAAGGCGGATTTTCAATCCGCAAAGCGGGTTCGCGTTAGGATTGGAGCCTGTCTGGGCGGCATCGAAGATAGTGTGTGAGACAGCACAGATGCTGTCCGAGTCAGAGGATGTTATGCCGCATGCACCAAGTGCTGGAGCATAGTAAGTCATGTCGCCAGTGTATGGACCGCCGTTGGATGTTGGGAGAGGGAGGTTCTGGGTTTTGCTACTGAAAAGTTAGGAAGCTGGTTCGGAGAAAGATAAATCGCGAGAATAGGCGTCTCACCCTTTTCCGGCTGTTAATCCTGCTGCAAGCCCAATTATGAGCGCGACAATAGCTATGATACCCGCAATGGCGCCGGCAATGATATATCGCCTTCGACGCGCATCGTATGGCAAGAACTTTTCCAGGGGGCCGAACCGGAGCTTATCCAGGGCAGCGAGCGACAGCGGGAATGCCAATTTCGAAGCCGTCTTTTGGCTTCCATTTTTGACAGTAGAATAATATTCCACTTCGGGTCCCTTTGTGTCTTGTTCTGTTTCTTTATCGATGGCGATCGTCGGTGGGGAGATGGGACGGTCAGACGCAAGGGGCGGCTGGGCTGGAGGAGGCGGGACAGGCTTTCGTTTGGGAATGTTTGTGTTTGACGACGCAAAAACATCGCCAGCCTCGAGCTGAGACGAGTCGCCCGCGTTCGAGGTCATGATTGCATGCCCGATGCGAACGAGGGATAGTATCAATTAATGTTGTGGAGAAGCGACCAGATTGGAGATTAGAAAGCTGCAGCGGCGGAGAAAGACGAGCGGAGCGCAGTGGGTCAGGGGCTACCAATCACCGGGCGGCAGACATGCTTATTAATATCTCCGCTGCGGAGTTATTACTGTCACCACCACCAGACTCTCCGATATACTTCAATATACTTACAAGTTATGTGTTGGTTGGTCGTTCTTGTTTTTCGGAATAGTGACTAATCGCATTTTCTATTCCACTTTCTGTTGGGAGGCAATGAAGTATAAATTCACAGAAAGAACACCTTTGTCAACATGTATCAATCAGTCTACAACAACTAATTTCGATTTGCCATCACCCTCTATTAAAAAATTTCAAATATCCATAGCCATTCGACCACCGCAATGACTGTCAAATACCTTATAACCGGCGCAACCGGCGGCCTGGGAAGCCGAGTCCTCGCCCACCTCGCTGCCACCGTCCCTCCTTCATCTCTTGCCGCCGCTTCATCCCAAGAATCCAACCGAGCCCAATTCGAATCCCGCGGTATCGCCTTTCGCGTGACCAATTTCGATGACCCGGCGTCCCTAGAAGCTGCGTTTCTTGGAGTCGAGAACTTGTTCTTTGTGAGCACGAATACATTCGACAACGAGCGGCGCACGAGGCAGCATCGGAATGTGATTGAAGCGGCCAAGAAAGTGGGCGTGAGGCATGTGAGTTTTTTTATTCGTCTCTGTTTTTCGAGGACTATTTGTTAATCAGATTCGTACAGACTTGGTATACTTCACTTGCATTTGGCGGGCTGCGCTCTGATTCCAAGATCGATGTGCAGCACGCTCATCTGGAGACCGAGAAGATGCTGAAAGAGTCAGTTCACATACCTTTTTAATGCCTGCAATTCCAACTAACCAGAAACACCGAGTATAGATCCGGCATCACATACACGTCTATTCGAGAAGGCATCTACACCGAGGCATTCCCACTCTTCCTTCAATGGTATCCCAGCACAGAAACCATTTACATCCCGCAAGACGGGCAAATCACGTATACCTCTCGTGAAGAACTAGGTGAAGCCAATGCAAAATTGCTTCTCAGGGGTGGCCACGAGAATGATATTGTTCTTTTGACCGCCAACGAGCCGCTGTCAGCAGTCGACATTATCAAGATCATCAACGAAACCACCAACCGAAACGTGCAATTGAAAATTGTCTCGCCGGAGGAGTATGTGCGCTATCACACTGCTAATGACGAAGGAAAGAAGGCAGAGTGGTTCTGGAATAAGCGGCTATCCTGGTACGACGGAATTGCTAAGGGGGATGCGCTGGTGGCGAATCCGTTGATGAAGGAGGTTCTGGGCAGAGAGCCTAAGACAGGCAGTGCCGTGATACGTGAGCTTCTGCTGGAGAATCCGAAATATACGTGGCATCAGAACTACGTCGACCAAGAACAGTATCGGGCGACACTCCCCAGAAATGATTATACAAATGGTAACTAATTAGTTATTTGCGACACATAGAAATTTTGAATTCCTGTTCAGAGGAACATTAGTATATTACAATTACGTAGTAATAGTGATAAACATGATTTTTATCGTTCTTCGACGTCGCCTCTGCTGCGTATCATTCGTCACTTCATCTCTTGCGCCCTCTTCCACAGGTCGTCCAAGTCATTACCAATCATCCTCCTGGCTTCCTTCTCCAGCTCTCTGTGGGAAAGTTCACGCTTGCCAATCGCAGCCAGAGACTCTTGCCGTCCAAGTTCAACTACTTCAATTAGAAAAGTGACTCATGAATTAAATTACAGTCGAGAACATACCATGAATATAAACAGCAGCGCGCTTGCCGCTAAACATTGCGTGCGGAACATTGGTAGCTCCGTCGCTGTTGGCATCTCCAATAGCGTAGATGCCCGTGTCATTGGTCTTCATGTTGGCCGCAACCTGGATCTTGGTGCCGGTCATATTGAGGTGGAGATTGTGAGCAATATCGGAATACTGCGCATCGGGGAAGTTTGTGATAAACGCGCCGCGCTCGATGCTCTTCCCATCGGCGAGGTTGACTCGGAACAGGTCAAATTCTCGGTCTTCGGCGGGGTTATTGTGGTCACTACCGTTCTGGAGGCGGTCGATCGAGACAATGGTTTCGTTGTTAATAGTCACGTTGTAAGCTTCCAGCTGGGCCTTCCAGTTGGGGTACTTAGCAGACAAAGCCTTTTGTTGCTCGGGAGTGTTGGTGCCGTTGACAAAGGCGACGATATCTTGGTTGAGCTGCCAGATCTCAATCACACTGCCCATCACGTCACTCAAGCCTCCCAGGATGCCGAAAGCCTGGTCTCGATGCTCGTAACCGTCGCACCACGGACACCAGTAGATACCTTTGCCCCAGCCTTCTTTGACGCCGGGAGTGTCCGGCAGGATATCTTTCATTCCGGTACCCAGGACAATGCGACGCGCCGTGTATTCCAGGCCATCGGAGTCGGTGGCCTTGTAGTATGAGCCATTGTTGATGGACTCGACGGACGTCACCGTGGCGTTCTTCATTGTTGTGGTCGCGTTGTACCGCGAGATTTGTTGGCGCGCGAGGTCTCTGAATACAGCGGGGACAGTTCCTGTTTTGCTTGTCAATCACAGACTCACAATCAAAGACGCAGACAGCCCTGGCTAACCATCGTTTCCGATCACATCGTGCATGTGCCTGGTCGGGTCGTTGCGGTAGACGCCCGAGTCCAGCATCAGAGTCCGTCGGCGCACGCGAGACAGGCCGCTGGTGACACTCAGCCCGGCAGGACCACCCCCGATGACAATGGCATCATAGTCGGTATCTGGAATGATAGTGGCAGCAAGAGTACCACCAAGGGCGCTCAGGAGGTAGAGTGAAAGGGCCTTGAGAGACGGCATCTTGTATGTCTGTGTCGCAGGAGAGAGGAGGAAACCGCGGCTGCTCACCACGGGCACGACGGCCTATTTAAGCTCTGGTCCGGGGCATGACGGCTCTAGCCAGCCATCATTGACGAGAATATGAGCATCGTGCTAGTGCTTTGTGCTAGGTATTTGCCTTTTTGAGCTTCTTTCTTGTTTTTTTTCTTGCAGATGCATCAGATCAGAGCTTAGCGCAGTCCCTTACCTACTGCGAAACCTGTCAGGACCAGGCCAGGCCATTGGCTGCCAGAGAAAAGACTCCGGTTCTCGACCAGCGACCTCAATTTTGTGACTGTCGCGCGAACCGGTAATGTCAAGCTGGTGGATGGCCATGGTGCAGAGATCGTCGTCGACAGCTGATGCTGGTGGAGCTGTGGAGAGCTTGGCCTGTGAATGCACTACGATTATTTCGGCACGATGCACTGGTGCAATATGCAAGGTGAAGTCATGTGCTGCTAATTTGTTTTTTTCGATGTGATTTCGACCTGCAGACACGGGATGCAGCATGCACTCCAGCCCGGCTTTGACTGCACGATGAGCTGTCCAGGCGTGTTTGTGGGAATGTGGTGAGGAGAAAAAAGGAGATGTTCGTGTCGATCATAACTCGATCGTCGAATTGCGTCAATAGTGCAGTGGTTCGTCGGCGCGGGCCGAGCTCGGGCGTGCGGTGGCTGGCTGGTTTTCTCCGACTATAGGATTGTACTACGTACCAAGCAATAATGAGAAAAACAAAAAACAGTCAAGTCATGAAAGTTGGTAAATTGGCTGGTTTCGAGGTTCAAAAGCCAGGCATGCATTGCAGTAATTCAGAGGTTACCAATTGGTACGAAGCAGTTGCTGGAAGCTCTGAGAGCAACAATTGGGATCTATATGACGATCAGCTAAGATCGGACTGTGATTATTAATGGCGGCATAGATCGATTCGCAGAAATAACAGCGGTCCATACTCCAATAATGCATTGTTCAGTCAATGCTTTGTCGGACCCATTCCAGCGGCGCATGGAAACCAGGGCTACGATTGCAAATCCCGAATTACCGCATACGGCAGGTGGGATATTTGCAGCGATAAGGTTTGTCTCCACCTTCCCTCATGCACCTCCATCTTCTTTTGATGCCCAGTTCAACAACTGTTTGTTAATCATGACTTCACCCAGTACATGGCTGATTATCGGTGCCTCTCGTGGCATTGGTCTCGAATTTGTGCGACACAATGTCTCGCTTGGTCATCACGTTATCGCGACAGCGCGCAGTTCCAGCAGTGCTCTGGACAACATACAGCAAAATGCCCCTCACCGGGTGAAAGTCCTTACTTGTGATGTTTCTAGTGGTGACAGCATCAATGTATAATCTCTGGTGGATCTTGAAAAATCCAATTGATACTAATGCTCAATTAGGGGTTTATTGAGCAGTTTATTCGATCTGGAGAGAAAACGATAGACTATGCGGTTATCAATGCCGGGATTCTGGAGTATCCAAACGTAAGATGACTTGCCATGCTATTCCCAAAGTCCACTTAGTTAATGTGGCTTTAGAGAGCGCTAGAAATGTAAGTGTGCCATGCCGACCAACATCGTATGCTGACTTCCCAGGTCCTTTGACCATTTCGCCAAACACCTACACACCAATACCATTGGCCCGATCATTGTAGCCCAAAACCTGCTGCAGTTGCGTGACGTTGTCATTGGAACAATTGCTTTCATGTCGAGTGACTCGGGGTCGACGGGGAATTTCCTCGCTTTTGAGGATGGGTACATCAACCAGTATCTATCAACAGCGAAAGAACGTCGCGCTGAATATGTAACAGATTTGCTGCATATGCCGCATCAAAAGCTGCTCTGAATCAGGCCTTACGAGTATGGCGATTTGTCTATAACCCACTGGGGAGTGATTGGAAAGCTAATGAAACGCAGCACATGGCCGAGGAGTTGAAAAGAAAAAAGAGCAAAACCGTCATTCTGGCTTTGCACCCGGGTGAAGTAGCAACGTGTGTGACCACCCATACCCTGCAATATTTTAAGTCTTGGCTAACAGACATAGCGACATGGGAAAGATTGACATTTCGTGGGAAATCGATGGTGGTCAGATAACGGCCAAAGACTCCGTCAACGGCATGGTCCAGGTTATTAAGAGCAAGACGATTGAACATACTGGGACTTTTTGGACGTGGGAAAACAAGGTAAGTCATATTCCCTTAGCAGGTGGTAACATGGCTTAATCCTAATTGGATTATAGGAATATCCATGGTGATGATGTGGTCCCAATCTTTCACCGGGTCTAATGCCGTTAATTAGGTGTAGCGTTACTCGTGTTTGATACCACAAATATAAGGAAAGAATTATTGTCTTGATCAGTGATGTATAACTAGCTCGCTCCAATGATATGGAAAAGGGTTTTTGAACTAATTAGAGCGTAGAAGGCTGTCAATTGGTGCAGGAGAATAGGTAGTGAGGAATTAAAGTATACCCATCTCTCACTTTCCCTGGCTTGGTCTTTGTTTACCTTCCACTACCCCCTCTTTTTCTCCTCCACTATCTCGATCGTGACAGCTGAGACCCCAAGCTGTTATGAGGCGCCATACTAAGCATACTGGTTGATACATTGCTGAGAAGCCTAGCTTTCAAGTCGACTGTCCCTCCCTCTCTCCCTCTCTTTCTCATTTTCCCGTCCCTGTTCGCCATGGCACTAAAAAGGGCTGCGTGTATCTCAATGTTGGCCTCGAACTACACGCTTCCGACCGCGGTTTGCGAGGTGGCATGGGACAAGGCTCGTGAATATATCCAGGAGCATCTCAGTGATAATGCTGAGAATCGTTCTCTGTATTTGGAACCTGAAGTCTTCGCACACGAAGCCGAAATGATTTTTGCGAAACCCGACGTCCCTCGAGAAATCACGAGGCTGAACCTGCGCGATGGAGACCGACTTGTGCTATTCAAAAGTGCATGGAAGTCTGCACAGAAAGGAGCTCGCAAGAGAGTTCTTGATGAAGCCAAAGCACAGGACGAACATGATCTTCCGCCACGAAAGAAACGATACCTAGGGGTCAACATCGAAAATTTGAAACGTATCTACTGTCAGTTGGAGGGTATGCCTGAGACTCGAACTAGTATAGTCCTGGAAAGCACCCTAGAGGAACACCATGAAGATGGCATCCTTTCCCGCGACTTGTCGTACACGCTATGGCGCAAACTAGTAGCCAATCGATATGGCCCTCCAATGGATCGCGCCAGTCCCATCCAGATTTACTACAAATCTCCTGAAAATGCATCGATCAAAATCTACATTCGTGACGATCACTCCTTCCATTCCGGTATTGAAGATATGGTTGCGCACAAAAAGGATAGTTTACTATTCGAGGTCGAAAGCAGTGGTATGTCGCTAGGAAATCCTCTATAGTACATGAAACTAATCTACAACAGTCTAAACGACAGTCCAAACGTCCACTAGTCGTGGTATGGGGTCTTTGGTAGAGAATAAAGACGATGAGCAGTCGAATGGCGTTGATGATAACACTTCCAAGTGCTTGAAGAGCCTAGATAAAAAAGGGAACGGAGGCGACAGCAACGACAAGATCGACAGCGAAAACGGCGCAGTTGCTGAATCGTCTGATGACAACTCTTCCGATCAATCGAGCTTTTACGTCAAAGGTGACGAATTTTTCCTCGGAAAGTGAATATGAAGATTGATATTCCGTAGGAAAGATCGTGGTCAGGCCACAGCTAAATAGGTCAAGTTATTCAGGGACAGGCGGTTGAGCAACGTGTTGGAATTTTAAGATGGGAATAAAGATGATTCAAAATTCTTGATCTTTGTTGAATTGTATGAATAGGTAGATGCTCAGATAAATTGAAAGAGGTGTTACCTTCTGTGTCAATTGATAATTACTTGTGTCGTCCGGGCAGATACTACGTAATGCATGCCTTAGATTTCAGGCGTTAACCGGCAAATCACGTGCCGTGTAGCCGTATGTCTCCGATCGCTTGGAATTAGCAATCCCGTGATTGGCGGAATGCATGCACGTGACCCGCTCTTCCCTCGGTCCAGAGTGCTTAGGCTAACAAGAAGGCGAGCAGGAACTTCACCACTTTGGCTTCATCTCTCCCGAGCACTGCAGTCGCCACTCTCCACTCTTCGAAGCTACGCTCAATTGACTTCGTCCGGGCTTTTGCTGTGTGCACCGAAGACACAGAGACTACTCACCATGGCCGCCCTTCGCACTTCGTCCCGCCTGCTGGCCTCTTCGCGCTCGCTGTTCAAGCCCGCCGTGTTCGCGCGATCCTATGCCACCGTCGACCCGATCTCCAAAGTGGCCGAGGTCAGTTCCAGCAGCAGCTCGTTTGTGCCCGAGTCCAAGACATCGACTGTGCAGGATCCCAATCCATCCAAGACCGCGCGCACCAAGACCTTCCATGTCTACCGATGGGATCCCGACCAACCCACCTCGAAGCCTCGCATGCAGTCGTACACGCTCGACCTGAACAAGACCGGTCCTATGATGCTTGACGCTTTGATTCGCATTAAGAATGAGGTCGACCCTACACTCACCTTCCGACGTAGCTGCCGTGAGGGTATCTGCGGTAGCTGTGCCATGAACATTGACGGAGTCAACACCTTGGCTTGCTTGTGTATGTTGCCACACCTTCTGGTAACAGGAGTTGAGTAGAGGTGCTGACTGAACATCATAGGCCGAATTCCCACCGATACCACCAAAGAATCCCGTATCTACCCTCTGCCGCACACGTACGTGGTCAAGGACCTGGTCCCTGACCTGACTCAATTCTACAAGCAATACAAATCGATCAAGCCATACCTCCAACGGGACACCAAGACTGAAGACGTAAGTTGATTTCGGCTGGTCTAGGCTGGCTGAGTTTACTAACGACACGCAGGGCCTTGAGAACCGACAATCGCCCGAGGACCGCCGCAAGCTCGACGGTCTGTACGAATGCATTCTGTGCGCGTGCTGCTCGACCTCATGCCCTTCGTACTGGTGGAACAGCGAGGAATATCTCGGCCCGGCTATCCTGTTGCAATCATACCGCTGGCTGGCCGACTCGCGTGACGAGAAGACAGAGCAGCGCAAGGAGGCCCTTAACAACAGCATGAGCGTGTACCGATGCCACACGATTCTCAACTGCTCGCGGACGTGCCCGAAAGGATTGAACCCGGGAAAGGCTATTGCCGAGATCAAAAAGATGATGGCGTTTTAGTGTAGAGATACTGACCGGAGTCGAGACTGTATTTCATTTGTGTAGATCCAGTGTTCAATTAAGCATATTGAGAGTTTTCAGATTTAATACTGCATTCAAATGTTTCAATGTTTTATGTCATTCAAATTTTCCACGTATTTCATGTCATTCAATTACATATGTACCGCAGGATCCCCCCACGCGACAGCAATGTCCTCGACCTCTTCTATGTGACTCAGCCGAAGCAATCTCCATTTTTCTATCGTCGTGGCTGTTTTGATCCAGTCAGAGCACTAATCACCTGTCGAAAGAGTGACCCTCTGCTGCTGAGAACCAGTCGATCTTCGACAGCACCACTACTTGTTAGCGCTTGTGTATATCAAAGATTGATTTCCGAACAGCCTCTAGTTGAGTTATTTACGAGGCCACAATTCCTGACTACCAGTTGAAAATCACCTAGGTCATGCTATTACTTTGAACAATTACATATTATACTGATAAGCAATGTAAGTTGTCCAATTGAAGTCTGCAGCTAGTTAAAATGGTTGACCGAGTGTGGAAATGAGCGTAGTCAGACTTCTCGTCTGTTCTTCAACAAAATGCCCCATGTTGAATGAGCATTCGACTATTCTTCGCCCCTTCTCCCTGCAAATATACTTGCTCAATGTTAGGCAGATGCTAATCAGTCATTGTTAACAAAAAAGGTCGTTAAACCAACGCAATGGTTAATCCAACGCAATGTGGAAAAACTCACCCTATTTTGCTGGCCAACTGCCACCCCATTTGTTCGAGCCAGAGCCAGAACCTTCTGTATCACCACCGCCCGAGCCCCCTTTCCAGGATCCTCCCCATTTGTTGGACGACCCGGAGCCAGAATCGGAGGGTCCTGAGTCTGCATCTCGAGGTTGCCAGCCATTACCTTTGCCCCATCGATTGCCACCGGAGCTCCCACTGTCCTCATCTCTCGGTTTCCACCCAGAACTACCCCATCCGTGTGAAAGAGGTATCTCAATACTATCTCCATGTGACTTCCAATCAGTCGGTGGCGGGTTTCGTTGCTGACCTTGGTCCCAGCCTTGGTCCTGACGCCCGGAGTTGATTGGCTTGGGTTGTTTTTGATCGATGGGCTGTCGACCTCCGGTGTTGACATTTCCGCCACCCTTTAGCTGCAGCAGTTTTGCTATGAGCTCTGGAGTAAGTTCGACATATTTGGTATTTGTGGTCGTTGGCTTGTCTTCAAATGTGATCTCCCAACTTTCAGTTGTGAGATACTCTTGGCCCGACGATTGCGGCCAGGCGGCGCTGACCAAGGAAGCAGAGAAAGAGAGAAGAAACAGGGAGTGATGGAGCTTCATATCCACCTGTTGATATGGGGAAATGAAATTGAAACAAATTTGATATTGGGTTTTCTCCTTTTTAACGAAATAAAGCGAAAAACAGGCCAACCACGCCAACTTTTTATACTCAACCAGGAGGTCCAATGCTTTGTCAAATCACGGATTGAAATTTTTTCTGTACGCTAAAAGTATTGATGCATGAAACTTGGTTGAGGCATTTCTTTCTGGAGAAATCGACCAGCGTTCCAGCCAGCATGGTGATCCTTGCATTTCACGAATGTCCAACGCTACATGTTGTCAGCGCATCTTATTCAGCTAGCCAGGACATCTGGGAGCTCATCTGATGCCCCGAAAAAGGCAATCCGAATTACCTACATATGTATGTCTCAAAATTCGCTTTTGACGTACCTTTCAACTGCACATCTTCGGTAGGTCGTTGACATAGTAGCACAGGATTTTCTGCCCAAATAAATCAGTAGGTCATCGAGAACCCCGAAAACGAGGCAGTCTATGATCTACGGTCAATTTTCAAGGATAATTAAAGGCACATTAACGCAAATTTCTATTGAAAGTATTGAATATTGGTTCCCTATCTTTGCATGACAACCTTTGGCTGAAATAGGAACAAAATTCGGTATGAACGCCTACAATATCAATGATCTGCACTCATAGGCTCTTAGATTTTCCTCTTTGGTTTTATTGAAAAATGGTAAGGATTTTCGCTGCACAAACACACAGAACATTTTAGCGTAGAACCAAAAATTTACCCCATGGGCCGATTCCTACTTCGATTGTCACTCTGACGGGACCTTACTGGAGGTCTGCAAGGGGTGAAATTCGGCTGGCTGACGTCTGATGTTGATCTTCACATTGACGCATTGACCACAGTTTAGATTAAGCTTGATAAACTAGAAATTAACTTTTATATACACATATACTTATCAGTTGATACCTTTTAATTAAGATTTGAATCTGGTAGAAGAAGATGTTCTACGTGTAGATGCTGGACTTGATCAAAGTTTCAAGAAAATAACTTTTAGAGGCCGTAAACCTTCTAGAGCAAGAACATGTGGATCAAACCGCTCTCGTGTAACCAAACGCCACAATATGAGGGGTTATCTGCAAGTCCAAATGCACTGCAAAACTTTGGGGACTCTCTAATACAGCACCAAATTTGAACCGAGTACGCAGGTCTACTTTCAATTCGAGCCCCGAGATCGCCGAGACAGCACTTGAAAGGGCGATTGTCCAAAGCCACTAATGTCGGTTTGCACCACGCCGACGCAAGTCCTCAAACAGCTGACGACTTTCTTGTGCAAGAAAAAAGAAGGGCCAGGTGGCATCTGGAGCTGAAGACTTTCCCATATCCACTTTCTTATGCATACATGCTGATGCATGCAACGACTATCAGAGCCATTGCCTAAATCGATGGCTGGCTGAGATGTATACAGACTACACATTAGGAAGATCCAGGCTAGGAGGTCATGCATTGGGAAATGTAAAGAGAACCGGAATGGCCAGCTCAAGTAAAGATTAGCAAGCAGCAATTTTTGGTCAGGTTTGGATGACGTTGCTTGGGTTGTCATTGGGATATGTCTCACTCGTTGAGGGATTTTACGCAACACAATGGAAGAGCAAAAGACTATTTATTCTCCCTAAACCCAGCAGAATATCCTATCTCATCCATCATCAATCAACACTCTTATTCGGAAACAAGCTAGTCTCCAGCAAAAAACAATCCTCTATTCTCTATTTCAAACCATCACGATGAAGATCTCCTTCCCCGTTGTTCTTTTCCTTGCTGCCTCCTCCTCGGCCATGCGAGTCAGCCAGCGCGAGGCCAACGATGCCCTTCAGTGTACCTACACCGGTCTCGACAAGCTTGACAATGGCGATGACGGCAACCGTGCCTCTTGCGAGATGCTTGAATGTCTGCAGTCCTACGCGCGCACTTACCACCGGGGAGGAATCTTCGCCAAGGCGTCCAGTGCCTTGAACCTCATCTGTGCTGGAGAGGGCTTGGTCGGTGGCTTCTTCGTAAGTGAAATATCCTTATCGTTATAATAAGAAAATCAAAACCTGACGCCAGCAATCAGGGCTCATAAAAAGTCCCGCCAAACATATCATTTCGGTTTCCCCGCCTCGCTACTCAATTTGATCTCAATGTCAAGTAGGATTGCCTAAAAGGAATATCTGGTGGAATGTTTCAGAAGGGTTGAATGTGCTTCTTTTTATTTTTCCATCGAGAAAACCTCCAGTCGTTACCATTTTGATGCTCAATGTTGTCCATGAAGTTATGAAAGTCTGCAGCTACGTCGTTCATTCATTTTACATAGGGTTGCCATAAAAAAATAAGAATTTTGACCATTCTATTCATAAGTTCGCTTCGATTCAGATGTCGTAGTTGATAAATTGAAAAAAAGCATTTACATGTCCACATTACTCACTTTCGAAAAAAGAACGGTGACATCTGGAGTATAGAATGTACCCCTCGAGAACATTACTGTTTGACCACAGGAGCACCAGTCATTGGCATTATATCAATCGATAGCTAGATTAAGAGTCGAAAAATACCAAACAATCTTAGAAAATAAACTTCTCATAAACATAGGCCTTGTATCTTCAGACGAATTCCACAAATTGCATATGTTTTCATCTCAATGCTTGAAACGATACGAGTGATTGGCTATGCACATAATGAGATATAAATTTCAAACGAAGTCAAGTTACCTTGCGTAATTTCCAAGGATGAAAGATCTAGTATAGTCATCATTTTCCAGGTCCGTACCGGCTTGCAGATGAATAAGGTCGTTGAGAGTCTTGTAAATCCCTATCTCATCGCTATCTGGATATCCGAGGCCGAGGTTGGGGAAAAGATCTCTATTCAAGCCGGCAGAGAGAATTACCAAGTGCTTTGGATTTCCCAATTGTGACGATAGAGGTTGTGGCTCGGCCAAGGGAGAGCCTGCAGCCCGAGACTCTGCAGTATCGGCGGGTGGCTCGGCGGTGAGGTCTTCTTCGACTTCTTAGAAGGTCTCTTCAGTTTTGGACAAATTGAGCCACCAAAATTCGCCATCTGGTCTGGGGTTTGAGTGCTACGCCTTGGCCTTAGAGCAAGAGGAGGCGTCTTCTTCGGGGTCAGTATTTCGAAGCCTGGCTTTGTCTGGCTCTGTAAGGCCATAAAGATACCCAAGCTAGCTTTCATCTTCGGATCAAAGTTGATGTTTCTAAGGGAATTTTCGATGCAACCCCTGGCGTCAACACGCAACTTGGCGCTGGGTAACGAGTCGTCTTGACGATTTTTCACTTGGACTACAATTCAAGACATGAGATTGCTCTTTGGAAGAGCCACTGGTATCAACATGTCATAGTGCTAAGTGTTTTGCGGCACAAAAAACGCAACCCCTCGGCCCCATGCTTGTCGAAGAACAGAGTCGTCGACTATTTTAGTGCTGAGACGCGCAAAGTGGGTGAAGAATACGTGCCCATCCTCGAGCAACGTTGTCAAGTCCTCGTCATCTTCGATGTAGTTGCTTTTTAACTTGTCAATACAGTCTTTCCCGTACAGAGCGCCAAGGAAAAGCTGGATTGCCTGGGCATTTGGCGCATGACGGGGCTGATTTGTATCGAATGACAGCAGGAATATCAGGGGCGCAACCATCTCTCCGATGTCCCCAATGCTAATCGATCCCATAGAAAATTGCTTATGAGAGCATTGGAGGACTTTCAACCGGTTATCCTGACTGTGCTTCATTTCCAGTAGTGAGATCCACGCCAAAATCGGCTCCGATGGTTGAAGGATACGCATGGTCTGGCAATCATCACTAATGCTTTGAATCACGTGCAGATATTTTGCCACAAGTTCTTCTCTCATCACTTGGGAGTTAACATAAAATTGCATCCTATAAGATAGGAGTGCAGTGCATGTGGTGTCATCAAGCTCTCGCGTTGTGCCCCCGCCGTAAACCTTGGCTCTTGCGTAGGATTCCAGTTCCCTCAACGAGCTAATCTCGAGTTGAGAGGCCCAGTTGGGACGACCGAGTTTGAACAGCTTTTTGGCATCAATTTTGGTGCTTAGTTTCTTGACGATATGCTCAGGATCTGCGAGTATATCCCATGACTGAATCCTCCATAGAGGTGGAAACATGAACTCGTGCCAGTCTACCAGCTTCGCGCTGAGGTCACAGCCAGGCGGCGGTGCAAAAGTGTCAAAGTGGGAGTTGGTGTCCATGAACACAGCAAAGAAAGTTTCCTCTGGAGTACGGTTTCCATAATTGCTTCTGGAGTACCATCGATACATAAGCGCCCACCGAACTGCTTGAAATGGGAATTTGTTAAACTCCAACAGCCCGCTAGCTTCGTCGAAGCAAAACAAGACAGATGGCTGATAGAGGGATGGATCCCTCATGTTCTTGAATTTTCCCTCTTGCGACACCTTTGTAGAAAATCTCTTGAACAAGTCACTGACGTTTTGTTCGTATTCGACCATGTGGTTGTCAAGATAGTCTCGGTGGTCGAGACTGCCTCGATGCTCATCGCTCCGAAAGTTTCGACGACGGTCATGATATTCCATCAATGGCCCTTCTGAAAACTCAAAACACTTCCTGAACAGATCTTTCATATGCTTTCTCAACTTCTCTCGATACTCCTGGTAAGAATCAGCGGTATGAACCTGCAATTTAAAGAAATCCAGAAGGTGAATCTTGAATTTCCTACACAAGCGAGTGTGGCAAATATTGGCGGCGACAAAGCACTCAAAGTAAATCGTCAGACTGGCTTGGCGCTTGTCTACGCCGACTGGCCATATAATTTCAACGATATCGGCGATGTCCTCAACCACTGTTGATGGTCGTGGATACGCCTCTGAATTGGGGAAGGCAAAGCTCGCGTATGTGACATAAGCCAATCCCTTCCTGGCTATTGACTGAATTGTGAAACTTTTGCCAATTCCGCTTTGGCCAACGATAGATGTGTATGGACTTTCGAATCGTATTGGGTTAACTTCCAGGTACATTTTGACAATGCTGTCGTAAACAGATTGCGCTACATCCACGCCTCCTAGTTGTTCTCTATGAAAAACCCGCTCCAAAGGTTGAATTTTCTTTTTCATGTCAAGAGATTGCTGTCCCGCGTAAATCTCTTTGAGGACACTCGTGTACTGGGCAGCCTTGCTCTCGTCATAAAGGACTAAACCGGTTACCGCCACAAACCTCATGTAGAGACTGATCATGCGATCATCGTGCTCTTTATCGCCTGATGGCTTTATGATGTGGAGATCCAAGTTTCCTTGCTTGATGTCGCTTTGATTTCTGAACATATAAAAAAACTGAACAGCTTGACCCAGTATAAAACGTGGGATGCTTGCGGGACTGTTATCTCTCACCATCTTTTGCAGGATTTTGGTGGGCTTTTCTGGAAGCTTGAAATATGTTGCAACTTCTTCAACCGTGAGGCACTCCTGCCAGCCAGTATTTGGCTCAGACGAGGACATGGTGGCAATTCATGAGGGGCTTGACGGTGATTTTGGAATGCAAATCAAATGAAGAGATTGAAATGATGGAAAATGAAAGCAGAGGAAGGGAGAAGGAGCGAGATTTGAGGAAAATGGGCGACCGCCTTTGTAGGCAGCAGTTGACACCGGTTCTCCATATGGAACCGACGCCGCTGCCTGTCATCTTTCATGCTGGTTCCACAAGAACAAATTTATTGCTCATTAACTTGTAACGTGTGTACGACTTTGGTACATTGATGGACCCCCGAGAGCCTGTAAATCGTGTACTGAGCGGGTAGTATTATTTTTGGGTGATTGAGAAAGTAAGGTGGCCGCAGTATAGAATAATAGGATTGATAGAATTAGACTTTAGCTTCATATATCATTGATATACATAGAAGAGACACAACAGTATTTTTGTTATGAATAGGGATATATCAATTGATGCATATCTGTATCTATGTGACAGGCTATTTATAGTCAAACTCCACAGCGGCACAACCTTGTTATATCCACCTCAAACCTTGTTGAGAAATCAGCAAAGACCAAAAAAGTACTACGTACAGCGAAGAGGTCGAAGGTAAAGCAATTACTATTAAAAAGAGAGCTCCAGGCATAAGACAATTGGTATTGTTGTCATTGTTGTAGTGTTTCGCTGCCTCAGGCACACCCGCTAGCGCGGGCGGCAGCAGCGGCCATGCGATTGGTAGGCGGTGAGGGCCTGCGCCACCATGTTGTGTTGTGCCTGCCATCTCGTCTCGTCCTCCTGTGACTGCTCGTTGGGCACGCATCCTGACTTCTCCACGATGCTCGCCAGTCGCTCTCTCTGACCTCGCTTCTTCTCTCCAAGCATCTCTATCGAGGAACACGCAGGACGGTTCTGCCCCCCGGAACAACGAAATACAACAGCTTAATTGCTCTCCCCTCTTCCCCGCCTGCCCACGTCACTCCAGGCTCCGCTCTCGTTCTAGCACAAACAACACATCGCCAAAGACGGTGAGAGGGCCGTTGTTCTCTGCTCCTCATTCGTGTTGGCCTGGGCCGCACTATGCATTCGAATCGCAACGGTTCCCTAATAGACTCCTGATTGACACCGCCTTGGTTCAAACGCACACACACATACACACACACGACACCCTGTATCACTCGCTGTTCAATACTCTTCTCTAACGGTGGGTACCTTTCTTTTCGCACACAGGGACCAAGAAAAAAAGAAATAATAGGATCATATTGGACTAACCGCGGATGGAAAATACAGAGCCGAGACCCTCCTCTCAACGACCTGTTTGATCGGTCATGTCCTCCAAGCCAAAGTCGTGGAACATCTTCGGCGACCGGGATGTAGATCACGAGCGAGAAAAAGCAGCCACTAAATCAATAAAGACCAAAGATCGTTCAAGGGAAAAAGAAAAGATCAAGGACAAGCGAGGCGGCTCAAATCGGTCGTCCCATGGAAAGAAAGTCGAAACGCCAACCAAGGAACGCGACTCGGCTATAACCGCAACCTCCACAACGGACTCATCATCCACATCGAGCACGCACACTCGTACTCGCAGATCCTCCATGCCAGAAGCTGACAGTGCCCCAAGGTCTGCGGCCACCTCTTTTCTGGAGTCCAGAGTCAGTCTTCCGTATCCGACCTTTTCGAAAACACATAGCAAAATCGCCTTGTGGGACAAGAACGAAAGTGCGAAAACGGCAGAGATCCCTACGCCGGACCCAACCGATGTTGCCGACGGTGAAAACCGCCGTGGAGATGGTCGCAAGTCTTCATCCCGAAATGGACACCGCAATGCCGCGCCCCCAAGCCCGCCTCTAACAGCAGATCAACGGTCTTCGAAAAAGGGAAGCTCGATGGGCGGTAAAGAGCATCGAACCAAAGACAGGGATGGCAAGCCAAAGAGTCGAAAGGAAAAAGACCCATCGCGGTCGACGTCTAGCATTGGGAAAAAGGTGGACGAAGAATCTGCGCTAAGCAACAGTTCTCCTCGCTCAGGCACTCCAGTTAAAGTCCGGCTGCGAGAGTCCTCCACGCCGCATCGCTCTGCAAGCCACAAGAATTCGAGATCTACGCTCCAAGGATCCGATACGCTGAAGCGAAACTCTTCTAAATCTCATACAAGTTCAGCGGTTACAAATGGGACGGAAAGTACTTCTGAATTTACCAATGACTCGGATGCAACATCCATTGCTCCGAACCAGCCAAAGCCCCCGTCCCGGATGCAAAGTCGCTCTTCGAACTCGCATCGCACGAGCCGAAGACATTCGCCTCCAATCGAGGTTTTTGTTGAAGAAGGGTCTGTCATTAATGGAGATAACTATCAGTCTTCACCACTTCCGCCACCGCCTCCGCCGCCACCTCCAGAGATGCCGGTGGTTCCTCCACGAGTAGATTATCTGCTGCAGAATGGCGGTTTACCATATCCGCTACCGAAGCATCTACTAGGTGCTGGACAGTCACCGAATATGCCGGAGCAACTTGTCCAGCCGCAAACCGCCATTGTCGAAGTCTTTGAGCCATACAACCGGATGCTTGACGACTTCAACCTTGTGATGTCAAAGAACGGATCATTGGCAGTCGCGACAGGCTACCGATCTGTTGCTCGACGTCTCTTAGACAGATTGGAGGCAGTCTTTGCGCGGGATATATCCTCGGAAGCTTGCCAGTGCATCATGTGCGAAGATGACCAACCCAATGACCTGTCTCCTGGTGTGAGCTGGGGTGAGGTTTTGGAGCTGGTCTCTGGCCGGCGTGAATTGCCCAGCTGGCCTCCATTCCACATGACTACCTCTGTCAACTCTGAAATACTTCCCGGCGAAGAGCATATTCCAATGCAGAAACTCGACATCGACGTTCCCGAGGAGTATCGCGAGCACTACGTTCGACAGTCGCGCAAGACCAAGCAGGCAGTAGACAAGTGGCTTCTCGGCCAAACTGAGACGAGCCCGCCGGAGGAGGTAGACGACGAAACACTGACTTTTGCGATGATGACCCATCTAGACTCAGAACATCGCGAAATATTCTGTGCGCTTCTTGGCATCAGACCATCAACCCCAGTTCCTGGGACCTCTACTCCGGCTCCGCGAACTCGCCCAGACTTTTTAATCGCCTCATCTATCGCTATACAGCGTCTTTATCGGCTCTCGGCTCCTGCTCGCGAGTCTGAAACAGCACTTTACATGCTCAACAACCCGTACATTCACAACGTACTAGCCACCTTGGCAGCAATTAGCAATGATGAGTGGGATATTCTTGTTTCAGGGCGTTTTGATGGATTTTTGCGAAGCGGCGCAGAGGACAACTTCAACCCGTCAATGACAGCATCTGCTCCTCCGAGAACAGCCAGCCGATCCGGCACTCCTTACCGACCTGGTTCATCTCGAGGACCGACGCCGTTCCAAATGGATCCCACATATCGACCAGTCAGTCAGCCTTATGGTTCTACGGCCTCTCTCGCCTCATACGGTGCTCCTATAGCACTCGACGAGGAGACGGAAATTGCGGCGCTTGCTGAAATCGAGAGGGACATCTACCTGAGCATGGAGTCCCTGGAGGATGCATTCGAGGCGCTGCACTGCAAAGCCGAAGTCGTCCGGCGTGCACTGCGCGAGAGGGGAGCTGGCCTGTCGGTCGCGAACCAAGCACGCCGTGGATCCGCCGGCAACCTTGACGCGAGAATGGGCACACCGGCATCCATGTTTGGGGGACCTTGGGATAATAGCGGAATAGATGAAGATGACGGAATTGACGACGACATGTCGCTCGCTCCAGACGACTCTGCGAGCAACATCAGCTCCAACCGCCGGCGTCGACCAAAAAGACGAAGCGAGCGACGCACGCCGGCCCCAGTGGAAGAGGAGGACGAGGAAGAGGATGACTATCAGGTTAGACGAGATCGACGCCGGTAGTCGATTCGTATGATTTGTTTTTTTGTTTTTGTTTTGTTTTTCACTGCATAGCAGGGTCACAGCATGCATGCATGCATTTATGACTTGATGATACCACTTGAATGATCATGATTGGATTGGTTTGCCTTCAAATGTGACGAAATATTAGGACAGACTGTAGTAACTTGATACTGGTTGTTTGTTGCATTGACATACAAATATCTGATAAATTGTGTCTTGCCAGTAGTTCTTGCCACTGTAAAGATTTACCAAGTTGTAAATACATGGCATGCAGTCGATGGTAGGTGCTGAGGGTTTCTGTTCGTATCTCGGATTATTTCCTCTTTAGGGAATAATCATCCATTCTGCCGGAACCAGTTGACATATATGCCATCACAATTCTATAATAAATCTTTGAAAAGTTCATTCCCCAGTGATTATTGTTACTTAAAAAAAGTGTTTGTTTTTAACACTACCAAGATCTATTTATCTATCAACAAAAGGGGGAGAAAAGGCAACTATCCATCATTTCAATTTTAACTTAAACACCAAACTATCTTTCTCATAACATACTCTGCACCTGCGCAACAGTCGCGACATCTCAATTGCCCCGGCGGCTGAAAACCCCTCCAACGACGCCTCAAACGCATCACACCTGCTCTGCGATAAAATCGGTACTGACATCTGGGGGGCGGTGATATTTTCAGCCAACGTGAAATACTAAATACAAAACAATTTGAGATCCTATATTAAGGCTTTCCACTTAATTATCATCCACGTCATTGTTCTCCCATTTATGAATTCTAATGGTTGATATGTAAACATCGAAAAGGGGTGTAGAGGTGGCGATTGAAATTAGGGCTAGGGTTAGAATTAGTGAAATCGCTGGTTATCTTTACAGTAGTTCAGCTGGTGGTCATTCAAAGCTAGCTTCTATGGCTTTTTATTTAGATAGATGTGGATTATTTCTGGCTAAGAGTAAAGTGCATGGTTAATTGGACATAGGCGACATATAATCTCGATAGTTTATGGTGTTGGTGAAACCACCAACCACCACGTTGGCCGGCAAGCCGGGGTTTCAGCCACCGGCATTGGCGTTTGCGATACGCCAGTTCGCCCCTATAAATAGTAGTATGTAACCAGGTAGGGAAGCAATGGTTGATTACTGTTGTGTTCTTAAATGCCATTGCTAGCTTTCATTCCACGAGTTCGGTATGCCTACGTAACTACGTGGTTTACAGTTGAAGCCTACTAGTATCAGAAAAAATAATATTAAAGCCTAACTAAGAAATATCGAAGGAAGAAGGTATTGAATCTCCTTTTGTGTGTACTTATAGGATAAGCGATGGCGGTGCCGAAAACGGCCACCGCTTTCACGTTGGGATATCAACACTCACATCAACCTATACTAGTATAGATAATTATAAAAATGTCTTCCTCTAATTTGCTTAACGTAACGCTAACGATTATAAGTAAAATTAAATTCTCTAACTAGTACGGGCATTTTTCTTTGAAGATACATCATCAATTTGAGATTTCAAATTGCCTAATTGGTGTGTTCGTTTAGATATAGTCCGTAAGCCGGATCCTGCGGCCCTTTCGGGAAAGATTGTGCGAAACCTTAACCGTAAATTCCATATTTTTTTTTGGAAATGCGTCAGGAAATCAAATGGTTTATACGGAGTACTTTGGGCATTGTGGACCTATGTGGAGTTTGAGAAAGTTTTGGACGTTTCGTCGCTGGATCAAAATCAACCTATCTGTTCAGGAACCAACACATCAATGATAACTAAAATACTACCATAACTATACTTCATCGGAACCCCAGTGATTTTTTCATATTCAATCTATGAGGTGCGAACAAATCGACTCAACGGAGCACTTCCTACTTCTTTAACCTGGAAAGGCGAGACTTAAAGCCACCATGACTAGTGTAAAACTTGTCAAGACGCGAAACACACTGAGCTTAATCTTTTACATAACTGTATACTTCGATGTGGTCTACGCATTTTTCAATTCGACTTGTCGCTGCTTTCCAGGTGACAGCTGTTGGCCGACGACACATCAATGGGACAATTTCAACAAGTCTATTGGAGGGAGGCTTATAGCCACGGTACCTATTGCAAGCTACTGCCATAATGATTCTTTTGCGCCTTATGATGAGGGAAATTGTGCACATTTAAAGTCCATATGGGACTTCCCACAAACCCACTACGAAAGTTCTTCCTCAATAATGGCTCCCTACTTTGCTAATCAGAGCTGCGATCCATTCCTTGCGAGAGACGCTCCATGTCGGATCGGAACGTACGTTCAATATATAGTCAACACTACCAATTTCTACGATATCCAGAAAACCATCGTGTTCGCCAAAGAACACAACATTCGCCTCGTCATTCGTAATACAGGGCACGATTATCTAGGAAAGTCCACGGGACCTGGGGCATTGGGCATATGGACTCATTATTTGAAGGATATTGAAGTTATTGATTACAGTTCTTCTTATTACACGGGAAAAGCCGTCAAGGTTGGTGCTGGAGTCCAAATTTTTGAAATAAATGAAGTCGTGCACGCGCACAACCTGGTTGTAGTGGGCGGAAATTGCCAAACCATCGGCTTTGCTGGAGGATATTCACAAGGCGGAGGTCATGGGCAGCTCGCATCTACATTCGGTCTTGCAGCGGATCAAATTTTGGAATTTGAAGTGATAACATCTGAAACAAAGATTCTGACGGCTTCACAATCTTTGAATGAGGACCTATACTGGGCCCTTGCCGGAGGAGGCGGTGGCACATTCGGTGTTGTACTGTCTATGACTAGTAAAGCTCACCCAGAACTTCGCACCGCTACAGCAAATTTGACTTTTACAAATTCTGGAATCTCGCAAGACACTTTTTTCAATGCCGCGGAGATATTCATTACAGGTCTCGGCCCTATATTAGATGCTGGTGGTGTGAGTATTTGGCTATTAACAGAATCGATATTTACTACTACACCCACGACTATCCCAGGTGGAAGCAAAGACCAATTGCAAAAGTTGATGGAGCCTATTTTGCAGACGTTAAAACGTGACAACATCTCATATAGTAACGACTCCCCGTCTACAATTAAAGTGAGTCACTAACGAGAAATAGAGTACTTCATAGAGGATTTCCCATCCTATTATGAAAGCTATCAATTGATGAATCCAGTATCCAACATTACAGAAGCTCAACTAGGGGGTCGCTTTATCCCACGGTCTCTGTTGGACTCAAGTCCTGGAGTTATTATGAACGCGTTTCGAAATATTCTTACTTTGAAAAATACCGCTCTACTTTCAGGAGTCTCTGTAAACGTCTCAAGACAAGCAGATGTCCAAAGAAACTCCGTCAATCCTGCCTGGCGTGATGCTGCGATAGACCTTAGTTGGAATGTACGTCCACCCATTCAGATATTCCAAACAATAACTAATAAGTAGTCATAGACCCTGGAACTATACTAATTGGGATAATGATCTAGCCAATAGAGAGCTCATTACCAACGAGCTACTCCCTGAGCTAGAGAGAATAACGCCAAGAGGGGGCGCCTATCTTAATGAAGCAGATTCGGCCCAACTAGATTGGAAACAAGTTTTCTATGGATCAAACTATGATCGCCTCAGAGATATCAAACAAAAGTACGACCCGGACGATATTTTCTACGCTATCACTGCAGTTGGAAGTGATAATTGGACGCAGAAACCGGATGGAAGGTTATGCAAGACCTACGAAGAAAATGGGCGAGTGGTATAAGAGGAAGCGAATAGACAATACTGGAATATCATTGCAACCATTCCTTGCTTCAGACTTTGACATCTCATATTTAGAATGTGTGGGTACATACGGTTGACGTACGTACCGAAGTAATTTCGGTAGGTAATAAGGTAGTTGTCGTGTCAAGTTCAAAAATAAGGCGCTGCCGCCCGCTTGTACGTAGAAGGTAACGTTTCCTGGCTTATAGAGCCAGCCCACATTGATCAGTCTTAGATTATATTAATTTGCAAAATCGAGACAGATTAGCAAGGTGTTTAAATTTATATTGGTAATTACCTTTGCTAGAACCTATATTAGGAATTTAGGATTCTTATATAACCTAAGAAGATTTAGGAATTTATGTAGAAGAAACCAATTTAAAAAATTAGATTTTTAAAGATTTAAGATACTAGAACTGGTACTATAAGGCTTCTACTTCTTATAGATAGGACTAAGAAAGTCTATAATTGAAAAAGTTAAACTAGGAGTGTCACATCATTAATAAATTAGACTAGCTTTCTCTATATTGCTATCTTATTATAAGACTACATTGTTGACACGTTTGTAAGTCAATACTAAAGAAAGCTTGGATAACTAATGTTTTAATACGATCTAAGAATTAAGAATGTTATATCTAAAAATCGATAATTAATAATATTTATACCTGTAAGAACTAGCAAGCGGCTATGTTAAATATCACTCCGAGCAGCTTTCGAGTTGGAACCGACTCGACGCTTTTTTTGATTCTTTCTTTGGAGTACTACTGTGAATTCGATAAGCTAGTGTAATTATGTATGTTAGTTACTGGAAATACGAGTCTAAGGTTTATATAAGGGAATCAGTATAGATTAGAATACTAAAGCACGCTTTGGTTATAGAATCGATCTAGGTAATTGATAAGAAAGCTAGTAAGATCCCGCTTGAAGAGGCCCTTAGATAAGAGCTGACTTTTGGAAACTTACCGAGTCTTCTTGGATGATCTCATTAGGTTGCTTCAATATCTCCTAATTTGGAAAGAAAAGATATCTAGGGATTAGTATTAAAGCAATTGCAATATAAGGCTGGTTAACCCGAAGCTGCGTATGTAGCGGTTAGCATCTATTGGAAAGCGTTTTGGAGATTTTAGGAATAGCTTACCGGTATGAGGCTGCTCACGCATCGGTTAATATGAAGTTATTCCTAAGCTTTGGAGATGCTCTACTTAATCGCCTGAGGCTGTAGTACGCAGCGGCCGCTATATACCGTTAATATGGTCCTACTTAGGGATAGTCTCACTTAAGGGCTTCATAGGGATTTATCATGCATGGGGATGGTTGTATTTGATTTTTTATGCTTGTTTTATTCGTTTTTTTTTTTTCTCATTTGTAAAGCAAACGATAGCTATTTGTTGACGCTATCATACGCTTTTGTTTTTGTATAGATTGGATATAGATCTGGCAAGTATTCGGTGATCTTGATTGTAACGTTTGTAGAAAAGATCTAGTGTTATTTCTATAAAATAATTAAGATTAGTAGTAATTGCTGAATAGGGGCCTCTTAGGCCCTGACCTAGCATCGAGTCTGAGGCTACCTAGCCTTAGGTCAGGACCTACAAACTAGGGGCTTATAAGGTCCCTGGCTAGGCCACTTCTTTGAGAGTAATAGACGGTTCAATACACTTTTCTATAGACTACTAGATACTAGTAGAACGGTGTATCTGCCTGTAAAGGTAACGTTTCCTGGCTTATAGAGCCAGCCCACAATATATAAGTTAATTATTTGCTTATATAATATTACGCTCCGTTCTGGGACTAGTGGTGGTCGGCAAACTAAAATACTATTTTAGTCAGTCAGGTCATCTGGGACCTCCATCTTTTCCTGTGGAAATTAATATACGTACTCGGGATAAAAAAATGATCCCCATTAGAAAATTCTATTAAAAAAAAATCACAAAAATATAACTCCGATACGGGGAATCGAACCCCGAGCTGCCGGATGAAAACCGGCTATGTTGACCGTTACACTATATCGGATATGATAATCACGGCTCAAAGTATGCCTTAAGTAATATTTCATACTTTAAGACGCTTTGATTTTGGAGACACACAAGACCTCTTGTTCTACCACCAACAGTCTACTCTGCCGAAGAAGATTCCAAACTCGCACTATACTTTGCTCTCCTCCAGTGCCCTTCTAAATAGCAGCGATCAATTTTTCTACTCGCTGCAATTTCTCTCAGCTAAAGAACGGCTACAATCAAGCCTTGGACATCCCCAATGGTACTCTAGTAAAGTAATTCCGATAAAGTCTGAGCTATGATCTGAATACATTGACTGCCAGAAATTTATACAATAATAAAGACACTTGTGGCTGTTGAGATCTAATTTTGGCACATTAACCTAGCGCGGTAGCTACTACTACTGTACTTCGGGCACTACTTGACTCGTAAGGCCGCCCCGAAATATCCGACCTTCATACACCATACACACTGCAACATGACTCCTTTTCCAAGAGAAAAGTCCAAGAAACATGAACAAGCCTCATTCACCACCCAAAGGCATCACCTTTCATCTCTTCCCTGAACTTCCAACCGAGCTACGGCTTGAGATCTGGCGTCTGTGTTTACCGCATCGCGTCTGCGAGAAAGATCAACCCTTTTATGAGATCGTATTCAAGAATTCGGACTATAGGGTTCGATCGCCGTGCCTTCTTTATCAGACAACCGAGGTAAATGGACGACCGCCCGTCATTACTCGAGTATGTGCCGAGTCACGCACACTCGCATTGAAGACTGGGAGTTTCTTCCAGTTTTCTCTCGACACCGATGACATTATTCATAGTCCCAGGCCGTCAAAGGCTCAGTGGGAGAGTGACACATCAATAAGCACAGCGTGGTTTGATCATACACGAGATTCAATACATCTAAACTGGCACCCCTCCTATGAAGAAGACTTTATAGGCAAAGGCGCGCCGCTCAACAGTCTCGCATGGGATGCTTCACAAGCAGTCGCCGGCGGTTCTTTGTTTATTGATTATTTTCAGAGTGTCAATACACTCAGCACGGATCTGAGTGATGTCCTCAAGCAACTTCCTACTTGGATGGTTGTTATGCGTGTAGTCGTTATTCACACCGAAGATAGTATTGGTGCAAGCACGGGTCTATTCGGACTCCTCGGTGATTCTCGAGTACAACTTGTTGAGCCGGCGGACGAAACGAGAATTAATGCGCTGTTCAACCTGGCTGAGAAATGCGAACCTTACGACCTGGTTACTACCCGCCAGGATTTCCACAGAGACTCGCCAACGTCGATCCAGCAGACATTGCGAGAAGTCATAGTTGCCAAGTTCGGCTGTGAAGAGCTACTTCCTCGTCTGCGACCGGTCATCATGTTCCGACTTTGTACGGAGATGTGCAATCGTGTGGGATCTACTGCTACGCTTCGTGGAGTACAACGAGCGAGACGAAAACCAGGGCGTCGATAAGCCTTTTGGCAAGGAGACTGGTATAATCATGCAGCCGAGACACTTGTTTGCTCGATTTATCTTGATATATTTATAAATTTAATCTTCGAGCACGGTATTAAAACAGTGAGAAGTTTATAATAATACTCTTAACTTGATGTATGTAACGAATGAAATAACTGAAGTGACTAAAGAAGCGGAGTTGAGATCTTTCGCTACCGCTTTAATTGTTGTATTAAATCAGCTGAAAAACTACCAGCCAATTTATGACGACTGCTAACGAAACCTATCGAAGAGTATTTTTCGCGTAGCAATAGCCCAAGCCGATTATTATAGATATAGGTTGAGATGATTGGAAGTATTTCCAAATCCGTTGTGGCTCCTTTCCATTTGCGGCGACGACTATCCAGGTCGCTAACAAACTCTCCAATTACCGCTCAATTTTCCAGCCCACAACATCAAAGATAACCAAGGTCTTGAATTCGGAATTTTACTCTTCTACGCGTCACCAAGATGACACCGCCCTTTCCGGTATTCACTGCCGCATTGAGCAGCTCCGCCCAGAAAAAGCCACAGCCGCAGCGTCTAGGCCTAGAAGCTCAAAAGTCTGGTACTGTGCGAGGAATCCTCCCAGTGCCGAGCAACATCAACGATTCGATACTACATACTTGACTCCTCAATCTTTTTCGGGTTTGCTCGGGTTTGCCTTCACTGTTTCCACGGTTGACAGAACTCAGGCAATACGATGAGGATTGGTGGTTGGTTGGCTGAAAGAAAAGCCCTATAACGAAATTCTGGAGAAGGAAAGTCATGACGTGAGACATATTCTGGTAGAATGCGACGCGAGCGGATATAAATCTCGAGATGCTGGACTTGAGAGCTTTTGGGAGTTACTCGCCAAGTTTTATCACATTCAGTAAACTGCAGAGCCTTCTTCTCTCGTTCAAAGGAATCTGGGACATTTTTTCCAAAGCATAAAAATGCGTTTCGGATCACGAAAAAACCAAAAAACTGGCGATGGACTTGCCTCAATATCTCAGAGTCGCGGCGCTTCGCAGCTTCCCATGCTGCATCTCGCTGATACCACACGCAACAATGCAGTAGCCGTGTTGGGAGAGTTCGTCGGGACATTCTTATTTCTTTTCTGGTCCTTTGCAGGAACGCAAATCTCTAATACTCCTGCACCGCCCCAAGGAGCAAATCCTAATACATCCAACTTGCTGTTTGCGTCTTTGGCCTTCGGCTTCTCGTTGACTGTCAATGTGTGGGCCTTTTATCGCATCACGGGCGGACTGTTCAACCCTTCGGTATGATACAATATTCATGCATTTGCTTCTAAATATCGAACTGACGATTATGTATATAGGTAACAATGGCATTGTTTCTGGTTGGCGGTCTCCCCGCAATGCGTAGTGTATTTATGGTTATCGCCCAGATCCTGGGTGGTATATGCGCCGCGGCTGTAGTATCAGCATTGTTCCCAGGCGCCCTCAATGTTGAGACTACTCTCGGCGGTGGTGCAAACACGGCTCAAGGGCTTTTTATTGAGATGTTCCTCACATCTCAGCTTGTCTTCGTCATCATCATGCTCGCCGTTGTCAAACACAAGTCTACATTCCTGGCCCCAGTCGGCATTGGGCTCACGTTCTTCCTTACCGAGCTCTGCGGTATGTACAGTGAATTCTTACGCTTCTTTGTTACGAAAATATCTAACTTGAATAGGCATCTATTACACCGGTGGCTCACTCAACTTCGCCCGCTCTCTCGGTCCCGCCATCGTTAACCATCATTTCCCACACTACTTTTGGATCTACTTTCTTGGTCCTCTCCTTGGCTCAGGCCTCGCATCTGGCTTCTACAGCCTTATCAATATGATGCGATACCAAACCTGTAACCCTGGGCAAGACGCGGATGGCCTTGAGACGGCAACCCTTGTTCCTTCTGGCAGCTTTTCGGATCATAGTCCTACCAATGGTGGCGGCGCAGCAGCTAGTGCACCGTCGAAGCACCAAAGAAACGAGTCTGAGGCAACAGCAGTGAGTCCTACGAACGGGGAGTATGGGAATGATTTGAGCGGGGGACTGCAAAATACTAATCACGGCAATCATGCTACGTCGGTTCCGCCAACTACCCAGCAAGGACCATTGGATTCGTCTTACGAAAAGCAGGGCTCCCAAGCAATGTGACTTAATTGAAGTCGCACTTGGGGGGGGCTCCTACTAGCATGATAACAAATTACTGTGAAGATCTAGTACAGGGACCTGGGGATCTGGGAGATTAATACATCGTAAGACTGTCTAAAAAAGGTCAGTCTTCGTATGTATGTATACATGTATGGAATCTTAACTAGTTTTTAATTACATTAAACTTAAGGTGTGCGTACTAATAGTCCCCTTTCATACAATTAGTGCTCTATATTTACTTGAGTAGTAGCGGCTGTTAAGTTTAGGAGACTAGAATTGCATTGTGCTGGTTTTAGGAAATATACGTAGCGGGCTCGAACACACCGCTGTCTTTTCTACGCGTTGAGTCGTGATAAGGTTGAGGCACTTTTGTCAATATGAAGTAAAAGTAGCCTATATTGAAAAATGTAGAGAATGTCGTCATCTTATTCGACATTTGTTATTTGGAGGCCCTACTACTTGATAAATTCGAATTGGTGCACAACCTCAATCACCGATAGTACACGAACTAAGCTCAGGTATCAAGGATTGGTTTCATGACATATAATTGGCAGAGGCCACAATATGATTATCCCTGTCCAAATCGGGTGATGCGCCCTTTTAGTAGTGCTGATCCCTGAAACCAGAATTTGGAGAAGGCTGTGAAATTGGTCAATCCAAATTCTGGTTCAATGTGGGACGTTGGAAACAAAAAAAAAAAGCAAATACTAGAAAGCAGATTTCGTACTTGACCAATCAAACGCATTTAAGCAACAAGGCTGAATCAAATTGTGTAACAGGCAAATCATCATCTGCGTTGGGGGAGATTGATGATGTGTCACGCATAATACAGCCGCAATAATTGCTAGCTGCTGTCCTCGATGAGTTTTGTTATTTCAACAAGGCTTCGCCCCTTTGCATTGTGTCGCTGATTTTGTTCCTGTTGTGTATGTTCTTTAACTACAAGTCAACGCGAATGAAACCTGTTAACACGACTTAAATCTATCGTCCACTCCGGCCTCTACTAAACGCCGAAAATGAAACCCAAAGTACCTCGAATCGACCCGTCCATATGGGAGCAATACAAGGACGAAATTACTGCTCTTTACCAAAGCGGAACCTTGGGAAAAACAATGAACACGATGGAAGAAAAATACGGCTTCAAAGCCACGTATGAATATACTCTCTAAACCCACCTGGGATTATCGCTAATAGCTCTTTTCTAGAAAAACCAGTTTACCGCCAAAATCAAAGCTTGGGGGTTGGGAAAGTACGCCAACGCAACCATGTGGATGCACGTGCACAAAAAAAAAACGAAAAGGGAGTTAGAGGCCAAAGATTCTGTTTTCGAAATCCGTGGAAGAAAAAGATCGAGAAAATTCATCGAGAGGGAACTCTCGAGAAATGTTACCTATACCAGCCTGGCACAGCTCCAGGAAGACATCCCTACACCCGAGGGCATCGAGGTGTTTACCCCATGTGCTGAATCATTGCCTGTTGCACTTCGACAAGTGTACATCGGAAACCTTCCATGGTTTGAATTTCGAAGGGATGTCCAAATGATGATGCGTAAGAGTCTGACCTTTTAGTTGAATGTTTTTCTCTGACTCTCAGTAGCTCAAGTTGAAGGTAATCAAATACCTACGCTGGAGTACGGATATGATCCAAAGAATCAACCCAGCACTCAGCTCGAGTTTCTACATAGCAAGCACTCCACGGTTGAGATCTTGGAAATTGCACTTGGACTTGGGACAAACCCAGAATATACACGTGCAAACAGAGACATAATCGGTGTGACAGCAAGGCCGAACAATGATTTACTTTACCGGCACTTTCATGGTCACTCTTGGAAGAAAGCCGAGCATTTGGCTTTATACGTTCCATCGAGTGATGCAGATGAACTCTCGTCGTCCATCTTTGGTCCTAATGAGATGACACAACGATCAAATCCACTACACAATTTTATAGACTATTTTGTCTATATGACGAATAACGACATGCTGAATCGCAGCCATATTATGAAAGGGCTAAATTTTCTTTCGCGAACCTGCGGATCGACATTTTTACGGTTTCTTCTTGCGGGGAAATCAGTTCCAATTCGAATATTCATGCGAAAGATCTTCCCCTCAATCGTGGATTACGGCAACATTACTATAGCCAAGGCTATCATTGATAGTGGTATTGATATGTCCAATTACCGGCATCCTTCTCATGAACATTGGAATGCGCACAGCCACTGCATGTCGATTGCGATTCATAATGAAGACCACAAAATGGTGGAACTTCTTTGCAAAGAGAAATTCTCGGCGGAAATCTTTTTTGGGAGAGACCACAAACTACCATGGAATCTCAGAAACCTGGATATTTTGAGGACACTGCTGCTATTTGGAGCAGATCCGGAATGTTTTGTACTAGGCAAATGACGCGGCTTCCCCTTGATTGATGCTGCAAGGTCAGGAAAGCTGGAAGCTGTCTGCATGCTTTTAGACGCAGGAGCTAGTATTAAGTCGTACGACCCAGTCAAATACGGAACTGCTCTCCAGGCAGCAATCTATACCAATAGGTTGGAAGTAGCTGAGCTACTCATTGAGAGAGGAGCATATGTTAATGCTCCACACGGGCCCCAGATGCAAAGCACATTTGAACATAGAATGCCCCCAGAAACCCCAATTGAATAGCAGCGCAAAAAAACAACATTTATCTGGTTCAATTGTTGATCTCTCACGGGGTACATGTGCGTGTATGTGTGGGGAGTCATAATGAAGACTTCCATGGCTCTGGCTGCTGCCCTCTGCACAGCGCTGTAGAGAATGGAAATGCAGACCTCGCCGGCTTTCTTCTTTTCAAAGGAGCCTATGTCGATTGCAGAGGGGGTCAACGACATGGCGATACTCCTCTGCAATCAGCGGCTCGTCGCGGCGATTTTGAGATGGTGAATTTCCTCCTGCAGCACGGTGCAAATGTGAACGCTGCGCCCGGTACCTGGGATGGCCGTACAGCAATTCAAGCCGCCGCAGAAATTGGCAGCATTGAAATAGTACGCATGCTTCTGGGGACGCATGCAGACGTGAATGCTCCAGCAGGATGTGATGCTGGTCTGACAGCACTGCAGGCTGCTATAGTTAAAGGGCATCCTATCATGGCGGGTGCTCTGTACGCTGCCGGTGCCGACCTTAATGCCCCTCCGGGTGTTTCTAAGGGATTAACAGCTCTACAGGCAGCGGCAAGGACTGGAAACATCGATATCCTACGGAATTTGATCGACTGGGGGGCAAACATCAATGGGTCAGCGGCACAAAAAGACGGCTTTACAGTCATGGAAGCCGCATCATTATCCGGGAACATATCCATTCTTGAACTTCTTGTGAAAGAGGGCGTCGACATCCACGCGTCTTCGTCTGGAAATAGTGCATCACGTTGCTTAGCAGTCGCTGCATCCGAAAATTGGCTCGAGGGAGTGAAATATCTCCTCAAGATTGGCGCTGAGGTTAATAGCTCCTATGATTCCCCAGAGTATGATTATAAATTTCCTGCACTAGGATGGGCCATATTTCACGATAACACCACCATGATGAGTTTACTGCTAGATGGCGGCGCAGTTATCAACAGCCCCGCCGGCACTTACAATGAACACGCACTCTTATTCGGATTGGCCTGGCCGTGTAGCCCTGAAACCATAGGCCTACTTTTATCAAAATGCCGAAAATTAGAGGCGGTGTGCAAAAAAGAAAATATCTTTGCATGCGCTATTCACGAGGAGGTCAAAGACTCTCAAAGATACAAGCTTCTAGTCAACGCTATGATTAATCATCTTCCCAAGGACGTTTATAATGATCAGCTTCAGGGAGCATGGAACCAACTACCCGCAGCAGAACATGGATATGGCTTAAATCAAGAGCTTATGGAGTTTTTACTGGACTTCGGTGTTGATATCAATTCTCGAAGTGACTATAACACTACTGCGCTATATCGATCTTTGCAGCGGGGCCAGACTGAGATTTTCAAATTTCTGGTTGAAAAGGGCGCTGACATAAATACTCCTGCAACCGCCGATAAAGGCACGCTACTCCAAGAGGCAATTCGAAAGGGAAACACCGAAATTGTATCGCTTTTGCTGGACCGAGGTGCCGATATCAATGCAGCTCCAGCAGAGTGGCGTGGAATAACTGCACTTCAAGCAGCCTCAATCAAAGGTCTTACAGGACTGGTCATCGATCTTCTTCGACGCGGTGCAAATGTCGCTGCACCTACAGCACGTAAACATGGAAAAACTGCAATTAATGGCGCTGCAGAGCATGGTCGACTAGATATACTGCAGTTACTTTTTAATCATTACGATGGGGACGAAGATATCAAGATAGTTTGTGACAAAGCAGCAAATTATGCAAAGGAAGAAGGGCATGTCGAAATCGCCGAATGGCTCAGACGATACCCTATAGTCTAAGTTCAAGGACCCTTTTCAAATTCTTCTATTTTGTCGGATATTACTGTACATGAAGAAGAATGTTGAATCCAGATGTCTAGGTATCAAAGTCCGTTTTGAAATCATTCACTGTTGTCCGATGTTCAGATGTTATAAATGCTAAATCAATATATATATTGTCTCAAAATCTTCTTCAATGTTACCCGATATTCCTGCTCATGGAGATGAGTTCTATTTTATAGCATCTCTAAAAAGTTCAGAACCTTCAAACCTTAAACTGATATCAAATAAAAGATCCCGATGCGTTGTAAGTGGCTGTACTCATAGGTACTTAAATTATGCCATCATTTCATACAATAACCCACTAGCCATTTGATTTGACTTATTTTTCAAGTATTCCCCAAAAATTCTTATAAATCATCGAATAACAATGGAGGTGTAGCCGCTGGATTGCTGTAGACACACTATCAATGAGTACTTCGTGGTAACGTCGCTACTAAATTTCGACTGCTCTCCTGTGAAGTGGTATCAGAAACATATTGTCTATTGAATACGATCTTTGCATCAATAATTCACAAGGCTACTGTAAAAATGATTTACGTGAATGATCAACTTGAATATTACCATCACCGTATCATATTTCAGATGATTATGAATCTTTTTATTGAAAAAGTCTGTTTATGTACTGACATATAAATTAATAAATATCGAGAAATTAACAAATGAAATTAATTGTATAATTTACGCTACAACAGCTGTCTCATAAAGTGGCACTGTGCTCCGCGCCAGCGTCCGCATCATATCTTGTTATAGATAATCCTATGATGCGTGTAACATTCTAAAATACGTGAAAAAAGAAAAATCCCAATTTTCCCGCTAAACCGTACTATTTTATTATTAATAAGGTATAAACATCAATATTAACCCCAAAACATTATCACCACATTCGCTTACGATCCGTCGAAACACGCTCTTCCATACTCGACCTCGGACTCGGATTCGCGAGAAAGGCCGGCTCGCTCGTGACTTCAATCGTAGTCTGCTGGTACACTTTATCCAGCTGACCCAACTCGATATCCTTTGGCTGCTGCACGATATTATCCGTTGAGCCAGACCCTTCTGAGTCTGAGGAGCGTCCGTTGCCACGATGGTTCTTCCAGCCCGTTGCGCCACCGGCAATGGTAGATGTCACCGTTGTAGTCAGGTTGGCAGAGCGTCCGCCATGGCCGTGATGATTGTGGCTGTTATTGTTGTTGTTATTGCGATGGCCGCTGACGATGTGATTGTAAGCACTGTTGCCGCGATACTCTGAGTCCGTGATGAGATTGCGGCGTGTCAGCGTGTACACAAGTACATCCACCATGCCAGAGCTGGTCATCATAGCGCCGGCAACGCAAAAATAGGCCATGCTGGGCTGTTGGCCACGTGCTGAAGCCATGCGGCCAGCAGCTAGCGGCAAAGAGAGAACAACGTAGGCGACCGGGTAGATAACCATGTATCCGACCACGCGCCGCAAACGTTTCAGACTCTCTACCTGCGCGCTTCCGCTGGCGCCGAGGATGGATGATGCGGAGATTTGGCGGCGGAGTTGGAAGTACATGATGGCGTAGAGAATGACGGTGCCGAATTCAGCGAGGAAGATCCAGAGATAGTGAGTCCATAGACGGTCTGCTTCGTATTTGCTGTTGATCCAGCACTTTTTTTTTCGAAAGCATTAGTGCTGTGAAAAGACAAGAGAGAGGAACAAAGCTTACCCATGCTCCAGAAGGAACCATCACGTCAACGCCATGGCTTGCGATTGGAATGGCTACAATGACAGCCAGAAAACACCACACTCCAATGACAGCTATAACGAACCACTTGTGTTCAAGCTTGCGGCCAAAAGTGACCAGCATGAATGTGTGAGCAGCAATGGCCATCACAAACAGGCCACTACCTGGATCTCCCACTTGCAGCCACAAGCCCTGCAAGAAACAAGCAGCGGTGCCGGCGCGGATAGCATCGTTGCGGACAAAGTGAATGGATATGATGAATCCCAGAGATTGCTGCAAGTCGGCAAGCAGAAGATTGTAGATGAGAATAATGTACTGATTCTGACCGAGATACCGTCTGTCCCCTCGTTTCGAGATGAAGATTCGATATGTGATGAAGCAGAGCAGGCCAGATGTAGCCAAAACTGAGAGGAATGCGAGGACTGAGATTGCGGTGAGACCACGAAACTGCGTTGCAGAAAGAGGACTGATGTCGTAGACGGAGTTTCTAGCGAACAGAGAAGAAGAATCACCGCTGTCGTGATCCATTTCCACTGACCATGGCATGCTTACCATGGCTGCGAGATGATGATGCAAAGTCAGAAAAAGATCCTGTACAGCGCAAGAAAAGGTGGTTAAGGGGGTCCCACACTTGAGTTATAAACCAAGCTCTTATGATAAATTTTGACAGATCCCTGTCAAGCTGATGCGGGGAATGATTAGTGGACTATGAACACTGAACAGTGAACAGACCTCCGGTTCAGCGCCATCGACGGACTAGCCCAGGAAGAAACGCAGTAAGAAGCAGGCACCAGGGGAAATAGCCAGCCAGAAACAAAGTCTAACGTGGTCAGAGCTTTTTGGCCACCGTGATCAAGAAGCTGAGAAAAAACAGAACCGGAAGAAGGATCAGCAGGTTTCAAGCGTTCATGCCGGCATTTGTATAGCCACGATCGTCGCACGTAATTTACCGCGCACGGCTTAGTTGGTATTCTAGACTGAGAAGGCCATGGATTTGGTGCGACTGTTGTTACCGTTGTTATTTTCTTTTTCTGGATATAACAGTTTTGTAAGATACTACTAGGTATGTACCTGGACCGGAGCGAGCCTCCCCGGTCAGCCCAGGTCAGCCGGCCAACCGGTCCAACGAGGCTGTTGGACCATGCATGTCACTGCATCTGGAGGAAGCAAAAAGAGAAAATTACGAACGGCCAGTGGGCCCGTTGAATATTAAACCCACATGCGAGAGTTTTTCTTTTTTTTTTTCCTCGCAAAAACCCTTGTCTAGTGGCCGGTACAGGATTTTGCCGCTGCATTGTGCAGGCAATTGTCCACGCGATGAAGTCTGAACCCGCCGTTGTTTGACCTACTAGTTCTGAACTGTTGGCAACTTGGCAAAGCCTTTAGTGGGCAGCTGCAGCATTCAGCTCGGTTTTAGGGTATGCAGTACTAATAAGATTGCGATTATGTCGAGGGAGTTCTCCGGACCAACTCCGGCAGCACCAGTACAGACTTACAAAGACATTATTAGTATTATGAAGTGGCGGACTTTACAAAGAAGCGACACGGCGATCTATTCGCGCACGATGGCCACCTGTGGGCCAGGCTAATCTCTGTTTGCCATATTATCAAGCAAATGACAAGCATTAATCCCGGTGGCCGAGAGACAATAATAACGGCTAGCGACGCCTTTTTTCCACAGGTTACCCCAGACCCGAAGTCCACCGGCCCACAAAGACTTCTTTGGCATTTGCCCTAGAGTTGCAACTAGCGGAAAAAAGGAAGAAAGCGGAGTTTGCAGGGAAAATAGTCTATAGAGATCGTTTCTGACTGGACCGCGGCGAACAGGGGTGGTCCCCCGTATTTGCGTCTGCGCCGCCGGGCACTGAGCCTTTTAGGGTAGATACAGCCGGAAGTTTGCGAAACTAACTTTTTTTTCTTTCTGCTTTTGGCTTTTTTTTTTCTCCTTTCTGGCTTGTGGCTTATGCACATGGTGTTTGAAACTATGATTCAGAATAATCCCGCGGGGGGTTCCTCACGTGAGATACGGAGTACGTACTCCGTACAGTGTTTGGGGATGATCGGAATTGTCCTGTCACAGGGCTGTACGAGTCAGCTACAGGATCAGTAGACTTTGGGACTAACAGGGCTGCGATTCGATGGGTTAAGTGTGAGATGGAAGGATCGATATTCGCTTGCAATTATGATTAATAAACCAGTATACTAACGTATTTTATAGGCCTCCCGGCCCACATAAGCCTGCCGGACCACCCTGCCGGAAAAATCGACTTATTCTGACCC